>JABMIG010000309.1:5000-156293 GCA_013187285.1 Cyclotella cryptica | reverse complement strand
AAGTTGAAGATGCTACTCCAACCTACAAATTTCAGGGACCCGAGACCAGCGATGCAAATTGGATTTATTACGCTACATTATTTTAATTCCTACATATGTCTATTAGTATGGTACAAGTAGGAGTTCATCTTAGTCTCCTCGGTATCGGCCTCAAAAAAACTCTGATGACCACTAGTGTGCAACGGGTTATATCCACGTGTGCGAGCTCTTGCTTTTGCTATATAAGACAAAATAGAATCAAGTTAAACTCGCGCGACCTATAAATGTTGAATGCAACCATATATTTTAAAACATATAATTCATTTCAATATTTATAGGTCGTAACGATCACAATACAATGAAGTTTTTTACCCATAAAAAATTGTTTCTCATAATATCATGCTTAGTTATTACCAGCAGCCGTTGCAAGATCTTTTGTAGGTAGCTAGACAGAATACGATTTGTAGAGACAGAGGAAGACGTACTTTTGAAATAAAGTGCTTGTAGTAGTATGTCATTTTTCTACGCTTAATTAATATGTACTAAGACTTGCGCCCATTTTAAAAGTATGTACCCTTTTAGTTTGCGAAATCATTCTTGTTAGACATTCTTTGGTGACACAATAACGTTCCCTTCAAGTTTACAGAATCATTGTTGTATGATTAAAATGATAATTCGTGACTCATGTTCCCTTCAAGTTTACAGAAACATTCTTGAAAATAATGTCATACGTTCTACAAAAAGATATAACTTTAAAGGTAGACAGATATTAAAACATCAGGACTACCCATGTAAGTCCAACCAAAAAATGAATTTTTTACAGGTAAGTTTAG
This sequence comes from Cyclotella cryptica, assembly GCA_013187285.1. Lineage (NCBI taxonomy): Eukaryota > Bacillariophyta > Thalassiosirophyceae > Thalassiosirales > Thalassiosiraceae > Cyclotella > Cyclotella cryptica. Next base: position 155,481 of record JABMIG010000309.1, on the reverse strand, counting down.
ATCAACTTTATGGTCAGTACCTGTTTTGGCAAAAAGCAAAAAAACTGTCTCACTGAAGGAGAAGAAGAAGAAGAAGAAGAAGAAGAAGAAGAAGAAGAAGAAGAAGAAGAAGAAGAAGAAGAAGAAGAAGAAGAAGAAGAAGAAGAAGAAGAAGAAGAAGGAGAAGAAGAAGGAGAAGAAGAAGAAGAAGAAGAAGGAGCAGGAGAAAACGGCTCAGTTTCCAACACAACTAAGATTTTGAAAAAATCTTAATAAACAGTCAATAGAAGGTCATACTTTATAACTAATGGCACTAAAAAATCACCTAGAGTAAAAACTTATTTCACAAAATTTCAGTGCAGACAACTTTAGTACATTATTACTTATCACTCTCATAAGTCATCATCAGCTGCCATTGTAAACCAATCAGCTCCCCCTGACCATACATGGGAAAATCCAGTAAAGTGCAGTATCAGATGAATCATGATTCAGGTCAAGAATAATCAAATAATCTCAATGGCTCCTCTCTCATGAAAGGTGAAATACTTGGCTGGTTTTATCACCTGTCTCACACTGTATACAGCCATTCGGATTCATAGACAGCTTGATAACATGGAGAGTCCCACTTGTCAATTAAAGAGATTGAGTGTCCTTGGTCAAGTACCATGCAATGTAGGTGCCAAGGCATATCCTCAAGCCTCTTGCATCTGAAAACTGGGTGAAGATCAGCAAGACAGGCAACTTTGCCACGTGGAAGTTTTTGGCGAGCCAAACTGTCGACAAGTGATGACTTTGGCATTTTTTACTCATGTGATTACCTTTCACGACCATCTGACAACCCTGTCAACTGCATGTGATGACACTTTGATGACCTGATGACCTGATGACTTTTGGTGAAGACCTTTTGACGACCCTGACGACTTGTGGTGACCTTGTCAACTTGAATTATGAAATTAATTATACTATTACTGCCACAGTGAAGGGGTTATTTTTACTTGAAGAGAATAAATACTAAGCTGTTGTAAAAATAAATGTAAAAAATTAAATCTAACCGTTGTGTTACCTTTTGTCTCTGGCTATCTATATTGTTGTTGTGTGGGGAGAATGAGATGGTATCTCCACAATGGCTCTACATTAAGTCTGTGTGTTGAGATAAGGAACATCGACTGTGGCAACAGCAAAAGTGCCATGGTGGTTATTGATGTAAAAGGCAAGTGCATGAACGGGGTGGATTTGTTGGCTCACATATCACACAAGAAAGAAATGTACCTTACAGAAGTAGTAACCATAAACAATAAGAATCCTATTTTTGCTCAGACTGAAGTAAGTCAAATTTACTGAAATCAGTATCTTATAGAACATGCCTAATAGAATTACAAAAGTTCATTGTGTGCTGTTAATTGGATGCAGATTCTACTGTAAGTAGGTTCAAGCTTGGAAAAATCAAAATTATGGTAAGTTAGTTTCTGCTCAAGTAATACTACAAATAAAAAACTTCATTTAAGTAATGAAGAATCCATGTCTGAAATGTTGGGGATTTTTTTGAAAGTTATCACACTTAAAATAGAAACTTACAGATATCAACTTCAATGAACATAACAAACTCTTAGTAACTTCTCACTATATCTATGTGTGCATTTTGTGTGTGCATGACTAATAATTACACACACTTTGTTAGTCAACAAACAACACTTAAGTGCACTCACAACATTGTTAAGTCATTGTTTTTAAACATGATGACACTTACAAAATTAGCTTTTACAACTAATGTTAAGTTATTTACATTGTAGCTTTGAATTCAGACCAGATTTTTTTTCATCAAATCCTCTTCTTATGCATGACCCTCCAGTTTTATTGAATTGGATTGTATGACGACGGGGCTTCTGTTCTCTTTGCCAAGCTATATTCCCCCCCGCCAAAGTATTGCTATTGCCAAAATGTGGGGTATCTGCAAAATTGTTCAAAAGCTACTTTGATGCACAAGCATTACAAATAATGTGCAAAAACAACTGTGTTGCAATTGTACTTATAGGTGGGTAACTATTACATACCTTTTTACTGTAGTAAATAACTTGTGTGTGGTATTGCGATAAATAGAGTGTGACCGTTTTTTGTACCTTGATTTTTTGCAACCGCGCTACACTATGTTCTTAGGTTGCACGCGATGAAATCGTGCAACAGCTTGGCAAACCTATGTTGCAAAAATACTACGATAAATATTGAAGTACATTATTTTACATGAAAAGGAATTAATATTAAAATTCGTAGTAAACAAAATCCATTCACTGGTCCGTCAGTCGCGTGAATGAGACATCATGTCTCAACTGAGAAAGATAAAAAATGGCACGGAATTCCCACGAGGAATTTACAACATCGGTTGCAAACTTCCGATAATACTGGGGTGTATAAGAACCACAAAATGTCGGGTCATTTTCAAAAGATACAATAGGTGGTTCTTATACTACGAATGAAGTTAGTCTCCCCACCGCGATGAAAAAATAAATGTATCTGAAAAAATTACCCTATTTACTTGAAGGTATGGTAGCCACTATGTACCCTTTCAACCATTGCTCATCCGTGTGATGTGTGTGTTTGTTGTGAGCGTGATGTGTGGTGAGTTTTCGGTCATAGTAGTGTAACTCGGTGAATAATAGGACCCCTGTGGACCTAAACATATGGGTGTATTGTTCACAATGAGGAGAATCTAAATGACCTATGTTTAGAGGCAACAGAGTGTGTTAATTGACCGAAATGGAAAATGTCCATCGAAATCGGTCATTTTGCAGTGGTGGTTCTAATACACCAGTGGTTCTTATACACCAGTAATTACGGTAAGATGGTATTGGAGTATTTTGGGGCGTTTAGGCCCAACCTTACAGTTGCCCATACCCATACCCGAAGTTCAGCTTATATTCTACCATATAAATTGGTGTTTAGGTCATTCACATTATAAGTAGAGTGGGAGTCGAATTAGTGACATTTGTTCTATTCTGCTGCATGGACACTCTGCCAGCACTAAAACATAAAAAAATAGATTTTCCTCACTGTCAGCAAGTGTAGCGCCCAATAGTTATGGAGTTGTGCCAGATGGTTGCTGAACACACCACACATCACGTGGTACATCACATCTAATGAAGACGGCGGAGGACACATCAATTTTTGGCGTGAGCGGAGTTATGAAGGGCAGAAAAAAAGTACCGCCCTACAGAAGTAAATAAGCAAAGATACCAAAAAAATAACACAGACGATAAGCTAACTTGAGCGGATTATAAGTTACTTTTCTAATGTATCCTTTGACATTTCATTTACCTAAACACCGATTTATACGGTAGAATCCCAAATCTGTGTGCCTTTTCATGTTTTTCTTCCTTACAGTTCACGTCACATGCCCGAATTGGAGTGCTGCTACTACTAGTAAACATGTGCCAGATCTTTTGAGATTCAGCAAAATCAAAGATTACGTCATGCTAACAAATGTGATGTCATTTATGATATTCAACATGGGTTGGCATGATCTGACAAAGAATGTCGCGGGATGGTGTGACAGCAACACCTAAAATACTTCAGGAAACTCAACAGTGTCCTCAATGGAAGGAATACCCACTCCCAACCATTGAAGAGATGTTACAAAATATTAGGGGGTTCATCTTTGCATCAACCATCGATCTCAACATGGGCTATCTCTCGATTACACTCACAGCAAAAACAAAGGAATTATTGACCATCATCACCCAGTTTGAATTCTTCGAGTGTTGTCTGCTTCCAATCGGAATCAGACCTGCCACAGATATTTTTCAGTCCAGGATGGTAGGAATCTTCATGAGCATGGAAGCCAACAAACCCAACCCATACCTCAATGACATTTTCCATGGAAAGGGCAGCGACTTTGACAGCCACCTGAGCATCCTGAATGAAATCTTCCAAAGACTCAAAGACACAGAAATACAAGTCAACTTGACCAAGTCTACCCTGTGCGCCAAAGAAGTGGAATTCCTTGGGTTTTTACTCAAACAATCAGGCTACCAACCAACACGCAAGAGCGAGTTGAAGCCATTGTCAAAATTCTACGGCCAAAAAATGTCAAGAAAGTCAGAGAATTCCTCGGAGCCATCAACTTCATCAAGAATCACATTCCCAACAGAGCCGGCATTTTGGCGCCAATCACTTACCTCACAAAGAAAGATGTACCATTTGTCTGGGGGGGAGGAAGCAGCTCAAGCCTTCACCAAAGTTAAATCCGAGATCACCAATGCAATTCTTTGCACGTACCCGAACCCCAACAAAAGATTCATCATCTACCCCGACACATCACAGAAATACGCCACGGGTGCAATGCTTACTCAAGAGATCAATGGGACAAAGCAAGTCATCAGCACCTTCTCTCGCAAATTCAACAATGCACATCTCAAATACACGGTGGGCAAACAGGAACTCCTCACTTCTTTTACAACATTATCTTTGGCTGTGACATACTCATCCAATGCGACCACAAAAATTTCACCAGCATTGACACAAAACACATCAATCTCCGTGTCCTACGCCAATGACTCACTTTCGATTAGGACTATGGATCAAAATTCGAACACCTGGCAGGCGAACTCAACACCGGAGCAGATGGACTCAGCCACCTACAAATGTCAGACGACGTACCTACCAACTTGGTCTCAGAAATCTACGCAATTGATGACCTCAACAGCAACACCAACTTCGACTTCCCTTTGGCAATGTCCCTTATGAAAGAGGAACAAAATAAAGATGAGAAAATCCAAGAAGCGCTACAAAAACACTCCACCAATGACAGATTCAGTACAATGACATTTGGAAACATCTCTGTGCACACCATCGACGGCAAAATCATCATACCTGCAAGTCTCCAAAAGCGAATCATCAACTGGTATCACTCCAACCTACGACACACCAGAGTCACTCGAACCATCAACTCAATATCTCAAAGCTTCTACTGGAAAGGCATTTGCACTCAAGTTGAAGAACACATCAAAACATGCGACAAATTTCAATGCCACAAAATCGTTGGCAAACCCCAATATGGCATCCTGCCACTCATACCATCACTTCGCGACAAGAAACCCTTTGAGAAAATCCAACTTGATTGCGCAGGACCTTGGACTGTTCACATCAAAGATGGACCCACGGTAACAAACACAAAGTACAAAATCCATGTTCTCATGATGGTCGAAGCATGTACCAATCAGACAGAGCTATCACTCATCCCGACAGCTTCTTCCAGAGTTGTCACAACCCAATTTGACATCAAATGGCTTTGCTGCTACCCACAGCCCAATGAGGATGGTTACAACAACGGAAAAGAATTGATCGGAGAGGAATTTCAGGACCTCCTCTTGAGTTATGACATCACGCCAAAACCCACAACAGTCAAGAACCCCACAGCCAAAGCCTTAGTAGAACGACTCCACCTCACACTCTGCGACCAACTTCGCATGTCAATTTACTCAATCGACAACTGGCACAAAGACATCAATCATCTCCTACAGGCCTGCGCCTGGGCAATTCGCACCACAATACCTTCAAACACACCTCACAACCCCAGCCAGCTTGTGTTTGGAATGGACATGATCTTTCGTCAGCAAGCCAAAATTGACTGGCAACTACTCAAACGCCAACGCTGCACCCAAGCAAATGCAAATAACAAAAAGGAAAATAAAAATAGAGTACCTCATGACTACAAAGTTGGAGATTTAGTCCTTATTGTACAAAAGCCTTACGAATGCAAAAGAAAGGCCAAGATCAACACTCCCACCAAAGGACCATTCCCAATCACCCGAACCTACTCCAATGGAAACGTACGGATCCAGCGCGGACATTATGAGGAAGACATCTCCATCCAACGCCTTCGGCCCTGTCATCCAACCAACTAATCGAACTGCCTAGATGTAGCAATGACACTACATCGCAAGCTCTTAGTTTCATGGGGGAGGATATCCTATGCGGTTCTGCAGCGCGATTCTACAGAACTCTTTTTCTTCTTTTCTGTATTTTTAAAATCATCATTGCTGGGAAATTATAGCTCATAATTTAGTTTCTTCTTCTTCTTCTTCTTCTTCTTCTTCTTCTTCTTCTTCTTCTTCTTCTTCTTCTTCTTCTTCTTCTTCTTCTTCTTCTTCTTCTTCTTCTTCTTCTTCTTCTTCTTCTTCTTCTTCTTCTTCTTCTTCTTCTTCTTCTTCTTCTTCTTCTTCTTCTTCTTCTTCTTCTTCTTCTTCTTCTTCTTCTTCTTCTTCTTCTTCTTTCTCTTTTCTTCTTCTTCTTCTTCTTCTTCTTCTTCTTTCTTCTTCTTCTTCTTCTTCTTCTTCTTCTTCTTCTTCTTCTTCTGCGAGACACTTTATTAACTATAGACTATTTAGTGCTCCAAAGTTATTTATTTTGCTGATTGTCTGGAAAACTTATTTTCATCTTTGTGACACATGTGTAGTCATTATCTTTGTGTCTGCTTGCATTTAAAATTGTATCTTAATATAAATACTGATACATATATGTAACATTGTTGTTTCTACTTGTGATGGCATACTACAAAATTTGTTTTGGCTTCCTATGGTTTTGTTGTAATTATACAACATATTGATACCTCTTCTGATGTGGTGCCTTTACTTGATGAACTGAAGCAATGCACCAACGGCATGTCATGTGCTCAAGCATCAGCATGAGCAAAGCAACCATGGCATGCTTGCTAATTGCAACTTGCTAGACTTGACCTGTCTTTTACCATAACAGGGGGAGGGGGGAATTTTAGGAACTAGGTACGGCAAAGTGACATTTCATTTGCATTTGGATTAAGACACCAAGTATTACTGTTCCGTATCAACAAGTGCTCTATGGTACCACCAAGTGACACTGAATACTTGGTGATACTAGCTCAGTACTGGGTGGCTAACACCAAGTACTTGGTAGGTATCACCAAGTCCTTGGTGAGCCACACTAGCTACTTGATGTTACGATGAGTACTACCAACTAAATTGGTAGGTATGATGCCAGGAGGACCAAGTGCTTGTGGAATATGTGTCTTTCTTGTTTCTCTGTGGTTTTTTGCAATACCCCAAGAAAGGGTCAGCCTTCCATGGTACCACCTGTCATAAACCACAACATTATTAATGGAAAGGTCCTCATTGTCAAGTTCATGACAGACTTCAGGATAAAGAACTGTGGGCATCCTCTCATAGAGATAAAAGATCAGTGCTGTATTCTCAGTTGATAATTGGCAAAACTGACATTCCCATAGTGAAGAACACAGAAAAACCTCTGGGTTGAACTTGTTAAAAATAGCTGCAAGATTGAGATTTGCTTGTACTAAAGCTGGTATGACGACAGAAAGTGGAGAAACGGGTGGAAAGTCATTGATGTGTTGGCTATGAAGGCTTACTTCATGCCATCCTCCACAGTAGGGCAATGGAATTCACCGATTTCTTGACTAGGAGAGGGAACTTTGAAGCAAACTCATCTTGGATAGTCTGATTTGTGTATTCCTGCAGTTGCATTGTTGTTGTGTTGTTGTGTTACTTGTTACTTTGTTAGTTTGTTTGCTTTTGATTTGGTCTGATGGGCTGGGCCAAATGAATGTGATGATGTTCTAGATAAGGCAAGATAGGCAACTTGCCAAAAAACAGTCAACTATAGACCAAGTATCAATGATCACCAACCACTATAATTAGGATTGAAAAATGTCAATAGTTTCAACTCACCAGTCAAATTTGTTGACTTGTGTCATCTAGGCTCATGTGCCTACTAACCAATCTCCAGCAAGCCACCTATACATATTTTTAACTTAATACTTAATCTGCTGCAATGATTTTGCTTCTGTCTAGTTTACTCCAAAAAATCTTGCATCGACTGCTAGTAACAATGGGGACTGAGCCACTTTTTCTTCTTCTCCTTCAGTGAAACCCTTTTTAACTATGACTAATATAGGTTAGTAATAAATTTTAGCATGTGTTAACCAATTCACACACATTTTATTTCTGTTTTGATACAGGCTTACCTCTCAAAATTTTATTACTAAAATGCACATGTTGGCATGTGCTTTGCGCATGAAGCGAGTGAGGTGCATGCGCTCACTAACTGAGGTCCGCGCCAAACTCACGTCTCCTTTTAATTCTTGCTTGCTTCAAAAACTCTTGCACTGACTGCTAGTAAGCATTTTGTATGTGGACGCCCACTGTAATATAAAACCCACATTGGACAAAAATGAAAAATGTTGTGTTGGGAGCTGTGTGCAGTGTTGGGTATTTGTCTTTGAGACTAATTACTGAAGTGCTTTTACTCTATTTACATTAGCTACTTTGATTTGTGGGGCTTATCTTATTTTTTCTTGAAATCCTTGTCTTTTTCTGCTGAGTGTGGGACATAATATCTAACTATGTCATCAGAAAATAAGATTGTATTGACCCTAAGTAAGTCTGTATGTAGACCAATCAAACTACTTTATCAAGATTCTTTCAGTTGAATTGGAAACTGAGCCCCTTTTCTCCCTCTCCTCCTCCTCCTCCTCCTCCTCCTCCTCCTCCTCCTCCTCCTCCTCCTCTCCCTTCAGTGAGACACTTTTTTAATACATTTTTGTATGCTTTGAGGTTTAATTACCTGGAAATAAATTATTCTTCAGCTATACATCATGGCTAGGATTGATGTTTTAATTTGGGCTTATCTGCGTATCATTGGAACTTTGCAACCACTGTTTTTTATCTCTTAGGTAAGACGTGATGTGTCATTCATGCCACTGACTGACCGGTGAATGAACCTTGTTCACTATGAGTTTTATTACTACTTCCTTTTAATGTAAGTAAGTTTACTTAATATTGTGACATAGTAATGCACATTGTTGGAGCTAGCAACCTACAACATCATGCAGTCCAGTTGCAAAAATCATACCTACCTATAAGTACAGTTGCATTTTTTTCACATAATGCATTGCTTGTGCATCACAGTTGCTTTTGTACAATTTTGCAGGTACCCCAGATTTTGGCAACCATTATACTTTGTGGGCAAATGTAGTTTGGCAAATAGAGCAGAAGCCCCATGGTCATCCAAACCAATCCAATAAACTGGAGGGCTCTGCATGTAATGTGCATTCTGGTCTGTTATCAGTGTAAAATCCCCTTTTCTGATGTCTGAGAGTCTCATAGTCAGACCTCTAGCTTGAGATACATACTTAAAATCAGATGTATACAATAATTTTGTTAGTGTAATCATGTTCAAAACTATGATGTACAGATGTCCTCCATATACTTACATGTTGTAAGTTGACTAACAGCGTGTATGTAATTAGTCATGCTTACATAAAGTCACACCTGGACATTGTGAGAAATAACTTACAGTTTTTTACGTTCATTGCTGATATCTGTAAGTCTCTACTTTAAGCAAGATAACTTCAAAAACGCCCTTACATTCATACATGGTGTCTTCATTAACTTATATGAAGTTTTTCCCTGTCATATTATTTGAGCAGAAACTTATTTGCCATAATTTCAAGTTTGCCAAGTTTGATTTTGCTTGGTAGAATCTGTGTCCAATTAACAGTGTACATCTAACTTTTGTACTTCTATAAGGCAAGTTCTATCAGATGCTGAATTCAGTAAATTTGACTGAAGGATCCTTCTTTTATATGGTTACTACTTCTGTAAGGTACATTCCTTTCTTGTGTGATATGTGAGTCAACAAGTATCCCGAGGCACAACCCAGTCCACACACTTGCCTTGAATACCAATAACCACCATGACACTTTCGCCATTGGCACAGTCGATGCCCCTGATCTCCACACACAGACTTAATGTAGAGCTGTTGCCACCACAGCGCTACCACAAACAACATAGGCAAACAGAGGAAAGCAAGGGTTGTTAATTTTTCATTTTTCATTTTAATTCTAAGGGTTAACATTTTTAGATATCAGAGGTAAGATAAAAAATGCAACTCCATTTTTCTGTTGAGAGAAGGTCAGTAGTAGACGGATTGAAATCCAACCTCCTGCTCTTTACCCTGTTTTTTTGCTACACCAAGACTCCTCCTCATCAAGTGAATCAACCTTGTGGCACGTTACTTAACATCACCCTACAAGTATTTATTTCCAAAAAGAAAAACATATGCCCCTCTTGGAACCTGGCAAAACTCCAGCTGCCACCTCGCCAAGTTGACCAAAGTGACTTGAAAACTCGAGTTAACTTGAGGGACTAGAACTTGAAGGGGATCTCACAGTCATTTTAATCAGACTTTTTCCTTTATGGGGTACAAGTACTGGGTTTAGGCCTAAATAGGCTTAGATTGAGCTAGGGAGTTGTCTAGAGACCCCAGTAAGTTTTTCAATATGTACCACTTACTAGGGTAACTTTTACATCTATTCCTTTGAGTTACTAATCAAGTGCTGTGATTGTAAACTGGTGCTCTCTAGCTTAAAAGCTTATCTATGTTTTATATGCTCTTTTAATGAGGCAATACATCAATAAGGGATCTTGGGTCTTAGAACCTATGGCCACACCTCACCCCCTCTAGGGCTTTGGTCCGTGCGGGACTGCCGAGTCCATGAATTTTTTGAGGGGCTGATGAGAGACATAGTAGTGGGAGGGTAGTGGGTACCTGCTTACATCTAAATTGTGCCACTTGCATGTAGAAGCATTTGTGGTCTTTTTATGCATGTGCACTAAGGCAACATGCTCACTCTGCTAGATGGAGCGGAGTATATTCTGCTAGATGGAGCGGAGTATATCCATGTCAGCTGGGAACAAGGCCTGTGCAATGTGTCTGGGTTTATTACATGTTGAAGGACATGTGTCACAGTGTGAGTGGAACTCACAACAATAGGCAGAGTGTGTAACTCATGCACATTTGTGTTCTTTCTATTGATAGTGACCTAAGCCATAACTTAGACAATAGTTTAGATAGAAAATACTTCAGTAGATGTGTTATGGATCAATAAGGCAAAATAATGAATTATTTTTATGTTTGACACTCATTTGTTGTCACTGACTTTTCACATGTTTGTACCTTAAAAATTACATCTAGTTTTGTGCTCATGTGTGCCGCGTGAGCAAAGCTATCGCAGCGAGCGCACTAACTGCAAGACAGGCAATTTTCAACTTTGGCAATAAATATCGCCAGATGGAGTCGTCAGATGTCGTCAAGAAATTTTTGATGGTCGTCAACAGGTCGTGACATAGGTCGTATGAGGTAGTCAACAAATGTCGTAAGGGTTGTCAGGGCAGTTCTTTTGTCGTCACTTCGGTCGTCAGGTGTCTTCATGTTGAGTCACAGAGGTCGTCACAGAAGATCTGTGGGGTTGTCAGTTAGGATCGTCAGTTGTCATGGTCATCACTGAGTTGTACTTTTCGTCACTTGCTCTCACTCATCAGTATAGTAGTTATTTGAGGATGGTTGTCAAGTTTTTCACGTGGGTCGTCAGTGATGTTATAAGGGGTAGTCAAGAGGTAGTTGTGAGTCGTAACACGGGTAGTCAAAATGTATTCACCACAAGTCGTCAGGGTCATCAAAATGTCGTCACATGCAGTCGTCCGAGTCGTCCGATGGTCGTCACATGAGTAAAAGTAGGTAAAAATAATGCCGAAGTTGTCACTTGTCGTCAGTTTCGCTCACCAAAAACTTCCACGTGGAACAGTTGCCTGTCTTGCTGGCTTCTACTATTTTCTTTATTTAAAGAAACAAGACTTCTTCCAGTTTGCAGGGAGATGCGGGAAAGTAGTGGTTCACGTCCAATGTGTCAAAAAATATCTCATTTGGAACTCGAGACATAGTTCTTGTGCTCAAAAATATCACTGCAGAAACTTACAATGATCCTCTAAATTATCTCTGTAGGAAATTATCCTTGGAACAAAAATCTCAGTAGGATTCTTCCCGGAACCAAAATTACAGTAGGATTCTTCCCGGAGCCAAAATCCCAGTAGGAATGTTCCCGGAACCAAAATCTCAGTAGGAACAGAGCAAAATCTCAGTAGGAACAACACTATTCATGATCTCACTGTCTTAAATTGTTTCATGTGTGATAAAAAGATGTAAGCTTGTTCCTAGAGACATAGAAAATATTCATATTGTTCCTTTTCATATCAAAAATGAATATTTGTTCCATATATGATGAAAAACTGCGTTTTTGTTCCTAGTGAGACATATTAGACCTCTGTTCCTACCTAGATTCAAGATCCAAACAAGATGTGGTGCAGATTTCTCCTATTTAGATAAAAACACCAAAAAATCATAGCATGATCCACACAGGATTAAATTATGGCCTATCCCTCCCAGACACATGATTCGTGTCGAGCCCAAGCAAAGGTGGTAGCAGACATCAAGACAAGGGAAGACAAGATTCAAGACTAGTAAGAGTCAAAGAGCTGCATTGCTGGGACTATGGTCAGACGGTGGGAGAACAGCCCCACGTTGAAAGATGAATCTGGACAACCTGGGGATCAGAACAATCCTGGCACACCAGCCCCTATGGAGGGGTGACGGGGAGGCCAAGCATTGGGATTGGTAGATATTAACATTGTAACAACGTCTTTAGACATTGTTTTCGATCCCCTTTCTGCAGCCAACCTCCAGAATATCGCAGCACCACAAGTGTCAGCACGGCCCCATGCAGCCAATGGCATCCTAGCTGGAGCTTTTTCAATTCTGTCCAGGTCTCAAGGGTTGTGCAATGTTTGGGGATCAGGTGCCCACCTTTGGCTGCCAGTGGCATTGGCGTTGGGCTTCGAGCCTCGACCGGTGTGGTTCGGGCCTACAGTGGATGGGGCTATAGTGGAATACATGGGTGTGGTGGCTCCAAGGGCTCATCATTGCTTACGCTGATCTCGGAGACCAGGGTCCAGGGCCCACATCAGCCATGGCAAACCCTCGTCCTCCAGGCTAGGGAGATCGCACGGGAAGGGACTACCCGGGACCCCAATGGGGGAGCTGGCCACTCTGGCGTCGTCCTCAAACAAGATAGTCAAAAACGGGACGACGCGGAGGTGCCCATGCACTTGTGGGATAGACACTTGAGGGACACCTATCCAAGCTACCTCGGCGGCTTGCCCCCGGACTGGGAAGGTAGGGTGGAGCCCATGAGGGAATTCCTGCTCAGGAGGTGGAGAAGGAACTTAACGCGATCTTTTGTGGCGTATAGACGCGAACGCCTTCCTCGTGCTCTCACAGGTGGAGACCAGCAGAGTTGCAACTGGATCCGTGTGGGATGGCAAGGCCACTCCTGGGCCCCGTGAGGTCAAGACGCCTACAGGACATGGTGGAAAAGGATAAGGTCACATCCTTCCTCTTTGATGGACATGGGGCCAGGGCTGGAGTGCCTGAGAAAGGCTGCTGGAGCTTCATGGTGGGACTGGGATGAGGGATTGAGGCTTTTCTTTTGGCAATGGCTGGCAGAGGGGAGGACATGGGCCAGGGACGGGTAACCACATCTATTACTGGGCCCCCTACCTCGTTTTCAACAATCCCAGAAGCCACCCAAATCAGAGCGGGACAGACGCTTGGTGTGCTCCAAGCTCGAGAAGGTCCGGTCCAGAGGATACATTGCCAAGGGGCAGGTAAAAAGTTTGACCCACTTCTTCTACGTTCCCAAGGGGTCGGATGACGTTAGAATGGTGTATAATGGCACATCTTCCAGACTCAATGACTGCTTGTTCGCACCCCATTTCGGGCTTCCTGTGATAGGGTTACCACCAATCAGACATAGATATTGCCGAGATGTTTCTAAACTTCAGTCTCGGTGCCTCGCTCCAGCCCTACTCAGGAGTTGACTTGAGCACTTTGACACTGGACACCCGGGAGGTCAAGATCTGGGAGCGCTGGACCCCAAAATTTCATGGGACTTCGAGACTCCCCGTACCGATCAATACAACTGATGATCATGGCTAAGCAGGAGGCTTATGGCAATCACCAAGACCAGAGGGGGCCGTTCCACTGGGGAAAGATTGTCCTGACTCTACCCGGGACAAGGGACTATGACCCAATGCTGCCCTGGGTGATGAAGGTCCGGTATGATGGGCACCTGGCATGCGAAGTCTACGGCTACGTGGATGATGGGAAAGTTACCGGCTGGAACAGGGCAGCGTGCTGGGCAGCCGCCTCCAGATTCTCTAAGATCATGGCCAGGCTCGGGATACAAGACACGTCTCGTAAAAGGGCTGAACCATCCACTACCCCGGGCCCGTGGGCAGAGAGCGTAGCCCATACACAGAGCGGGGTGGAGCTGTTGGTGTCCTTGGCCAAGTGGAAAAATTCCCGCTGAATGGTGGAAGAGCTAAGCGCTCTCACCGAGGATCCGACGGTTGACCGCAAGCGGTTGGAAAAAATCCGAGGCTACCTGATCTATGTCTCCAGGACTTATAGGTGGATGGTCCCTTACCTTAAAGGGCTACATCTCACCATTGACTCCTGACGAGAGGATAGGGACGACGAAGGGTATAGACGTAAACGGCCTCGGAAGCCCAGAGAGGAGGGCAACTGGACTTGGCGATGGTTAGAGGAAAGATGGATCGAGCTGGATCAAGACCCTCAACTGCCCAAGGAAAGCGGCGTCCCAGAGATGGTCCACCAAGCTCCTCGGCTTGCCAAAGACATACACGCCCTGCTGTCCCTCACTAGCGGCTCCGAACCGCCAGAGTAAACACCCGACCAAAGAGAAAGGTGGACGTGGTGTATATGATGGGTGATGCCAGTGGATGGGGCTTCAGGACTGCGGTATGGGATGAAGGCACACTCTTCTGGGAATCATGCCATTTTGCCTCTTCCTACAGGGAGGAGTCTTCCAATTTCCGTGAGGCAGCAAACCTGGTGTTGCAACTCGAAGACATGGAGAAAGAGAACAGGCTTGCTAGCTCGGAGGTTTTTGTTTTCACCGACAACTCAGTCTTTGAAGGAACATTCTACAAGGGACATTCGAATTTGAAAAAGCTCAATGGCTTGATCCTCCGGGTTCGACAGATGGAGAGGAGGATGGGCTGTGTCCTGCATGTACTCCGCGTGGCAGGCACGAGGATGAAAGCGACTGGCGTAGACAGATTGTCACGTGGGGACCTTATCGAGGAAATGATGAAGACCGGGTCGGACCCTATGCGCTTTCTGCCCCTCAGCCAGGGAGCTCTTGATCGTGCAGGAGGAGGCTTGGAGGAATGGGTCAGGGGATGGTGGAGAGACTCCGGGGAGAACCGTGGTTTGGGGCCGATCTCCGGAGACTAGAGCCTGAGGATTGGTTTTTGCTGCACGCATTCAAGGACCCATGCCTATTGGCACCTCCCCCTGCCACCATGGAAACCGTGCTGGAGCTTTTCAAGAAAGACCGCTTGGTGAACCCGCAGATACCCCATGTCTTTTTGGTTCCTCGCCTCATGACGCATCTGTGGCGCAAGCAGCTGTCAAAGAATGTGGACGTGCTTATCACGTTGGACTCAGGAAACCCCTCCTGGCCCCAGGAAATGCACGAACCCCTCTTACTGCTAATCGTCTTGCCTCTTTCTCATGTCCCATCTTACAGCGGCCCCTGGGTGGCAAAGGGAACTGAGCCGGCCACCGGGCTGGAATCCCAATGCCAGAGGATCTCTACCTTGTGGAGGGATCAACGGAATGGATCAAAAAAATTTCATGACCTGGAAAGGAAACTGCCGGGTTTGTGGGACAACGCGGAAGAATGGATTGGGAGTCTTCTGTGCAAATTTTTTGACAAGCAGAGGAGGTTTCCTCCCGTGCGCCAATGTCTGGTGCGGGGAGTGTTACAAGATAGCTCAGGACGATCCCTTCCCAGTCCAAGAAACGATAGAAGAAGATCTAGATCTGGAACTCAATCCTGTGGACGAGACGATGTATCAGAGAGCAAGAAACAGTGATCATCTGATGGGAGTGCTTTTCGAGTGCGACCTTTTCCACTTTCAGAACCTAACCCAAAGAAACCCCCGGTGGGGTGAGCATCAGGACGAATACATCCTCATGTGCATACGCCGGGCAAATCTGGATGCCATGTGGGCACGGGCGTCGAGCACGGTCCGGGCTAGTCGAGGCAGAATTCGGCTGGACTACAGAACAGCCCGCCAGGTGTTTTGCATCTACAAACTGCTGCCCACGCTGGGATGGGAGAAGCTAGAGGACAGGGTGGGGATGGGCGTTGCCATCATGACTTTGCATTCGGCACTCCGTCCGGGAAAGTACTGCCGGCATCTTCAGTTTGACTCTATGCGAAAAACACCAACGTGGTATGGCCATCTGAACAGAGGAGGGGCGGAGTACTCTCGCCTCACTCTTTTTGCCCAGGATGAGAGAAAGGTCAAGAACTCCACCTGTCCCACAGACAGAGAATGGTTCCAGAGGTTCAAGCTGGGGGCGAAGCTGTGAATGGGACAGATACGAAAACAGAACAAGGCGTTCACCCCGGGCTTAATATTGGCCCTGGACAAAGTGGCTGAGGAGCTCTGGGAGGCAAGTGTTTCAGAAGCTGACAAGGAAGAAATTGAAGCCGCTAGTTTCGAAAGGCAAGTCATTCGAGCGAGGGTGTGTTGACACCAGCACCGGACAACTGTCCGCCCATAGGAGCCTAGTGCACTTGGGTGGGGTTCCCACCAAAGGGGGGAACTCATATACTGCTTATCCCATCTATCCGCCGGTTAACGGGACTAACCACTTAAGCAAGAACGCCCCAGAAGGCCATAACCACTTTGACAGTTGAAGACGAAGCGAGTAGCTAGCAAGGGTTGGGGTATCCCCAAATGAAATTCTATCAACTAAGTATTTCGGATGTTAGAGTATTTCTTTAGAGTTTAACATAACAAATTTTCAGTTGAATTTGAAGCAGCTACCGTGTCGAGCCCAAGCAAAGGTGGTAGCAGACATCAAGACAAGGGAAGACGAGATTCAAGACTAATAGGATCGAAGAGCTGCCTGGCTGGTACTATGGTCAGACGGTGGGAGAACAGCCCCACGTTGAAAGATGAATCTATGGAATAGGCACCACGTGACAGGTGCGCACTTCCCATCTTCAAGAACAGGTGAGCCTCCATGGGGCAATCTGTCGCCAGCCAAAGATAGCTTCACCGACGAGGTGAAATACTCACAACTTCACCAAAATGAAGTTGAGCAGCTCGGGAAGCGTTTTCATCTGAACCTTGGTAAAAAGGGGCCTGATCCACGGTAATTTTTTTCTTTCCCACCCACCCACCCACCCACCCGGGGTTTCAGATTCCTCAAGAAACATAGTTAGCTAGTTTCGAAGGCAAGTCGTTCGAGCGAGGGTGTGTTGACACCAGCACCGGACAACTGTCCGCCCATAGGAGCCTAGTGCACTTGGGTGGGGTTCCCACCAAAGGGGAACTCATATACTGCTTATCCCATCTATCCGCCGGTTAACGGGACTAACCACTTAAGCAAGAACGCCCAGAAGGCCATAACCACTTTGACAGTTGAAGACGAAGCGAGTAGCTAGCAAGGGTTGGGGTATCCCCAAATGAAATTCTATCAACTAAGTATTTCGGATGTTAGAGTATTTCTTTAGAGTTTAACATAACAAATTTTCAGTTGAATTTGAAGCAGCTACCGTGTCGAGCCCAAGCAAAGGTGGTAGCAGACATCAAGACAAGGGAAGACGAGATTCAAGACTAATAGGAGTCGAAGAGCTGCCTGGCTGGTACTATGGTCAGACGGTGGGAGAACAGCCCCACGTTGAAAGATGAATCTATGGAATAGGCACCACGTGACAGGTGCGCACTTCCCATCTTCAAGAACAGGTGAGCCTCCATGGGGCAATCTGTCGCCAGCCAAAGATAGCTTCACCGACGAGGTGAAATACTCACAACTTCACCAAAATGAAGTTGAGCAGCTCGGGAAGCGTTTTCGTCTGAACCTTGGTAAAAAGGGGCCTGATCCACGGTAATTTTTTTCTTTCCCACCCACCCACCCACCCACCCGGGGTTTCAGATTCCTCAAGAAACATAGTTAGCTAGTTTCGAAAGGCAAGTCGTTCGAGCGAGGGTGTGTTGACACCAGCACCGGACAACGGTCTGCCCATAGGAGCCTAGTGCACTTGGGTGGGGTTCCCACCAAAGGGGGGAACTCATATACTGCTTATCCCATCTATCCGCCGGTTAACGGGACTAACCACTTAAGCAAGAACGCCCCAGAAGGCCATAACCACGTTGATGGTTGAACGAAGCGAGTAGCTAGCAAGGGTTGGGGTATCCCCAAATGAAATTCTATCACCTAAGTATTTCGGATGTTAGAGTATTTCTTTAGAGTTTAACATAACAAATTTTCAGTTGAATTTGAAGCAGCTACCGTGTCGAGCCCAAGCAAAGGTGGTAGCAGACATCAAGACAAGGGAAGACGAGATTCAAGACTAATAGGAGTCGAAGAGCTGCCTGGCTGGTACTATGGTCAGACGGTGGGAGAACAGCCCCACGTTGAAAGATGAATCTATGGAATAGGCACCACGTGACAGGTGCGCACTTCCCATCTTCAAGAACAGGTGAGCCTCCATGGAGCAATCTGTCACCAGCCAAAGATAGCTTCACCGACGAGGTGAAATACTCACAACTTCACCAAAATGAAGTTGAGCAGCTCGGGAAGCGTTGCCTGAACCTTGGTAAAAAGGGGCCTGATCCACGGTAATTTTTTTCTTTCCCACCCACCCACCCACCCGGGGTTTCAGATTCCTCAAGAAACATAGTTAGCTAGTTTCGAAAGGCAAGTCGTTCGAGCGAGGGTGTGTTGACACCAGCACCGGATGACGGTCCGCCCATAGGAGCCTAGTGCACTTGGGCGGGGTTCCCACCAAAGGGGGGGACTGATATACTGCTTATCCCGTCTATCCGCCGGTTAACGGGACTAACCACTTAAGCAAGAATGCCCTAGAATGCCATAATCACTTTGACAGTTGAAGACGAAGCGAGTAGCTAGCAAGGGTTGGGGTATCCCCAAATGAAATTCTATCAACTAAGTATTTCGGATGTTAGAGTATTTCTTTAGAGTTTAACTTAACAAATTTTCAGTTGAATTTGAAGCAGCTACCCTGCAACTCCCAGGCTCCCACTGCCGCTAAAAAATCTTGCATCGGATGAGGAGGGGTGACATGCTAACAAATTACACCAACTAAGACCCAGGTACCAAATTCGCCCGGCCAAATGATGTTTTCAAAGTAGTTAGGTACCCTGACAGGAATTATTGACCGCCAACCAAAAAAAATTGAGTACCTAAAAGTACCCAAAACGCCGGTCAAAATTTTTCTGTACTTAATTCCCCCATAGCAATTTGCCTGATGTATCAAATACCCCTTATAACCCGTGACGGGTTTTTTGGTTGTTATGGCACCCTGGTACTTGGCCAACCGCCTGAATGACCTCAACACAGTAGCCAGGTACCCTAAATTTGGTCACTACTAGGAGCTAGTTAGTGATAATTTTTTTGACCAACCGCCAAGAAAGTCAATTTGAGTAGTTAAGTACCGACATCTCGGTCAAGAAGTTGTCACCCCTCCTATCGGATGCTTGTATAATCTGTCCAAATGACTTGTGCTTGACAAAGTACGACAAAGACGGCCTTTCTTAATGCCGTGCACTCTTTACGCTAACGGAAGCCGCAGAAACAGCTTCGTATGGCATCTAAGTATTGCACTGGAAGCATGATGAGAGGATGATGTTGGACGTTGATGACCGGTTACAACTGATATCGAAGGGGTGTCCATAATTATCATCTTATAAACGATGGAACGTCCCCACGGACTGAACCCGGTTGCAACCCTCATTGTAATTTTGGCAATCGCTCGAAAACTACGAGTGGATGCGTCTTGGGCTCCGAGCCATGTGAACGCTAGCATTGGTCTCGACGAAAAAGGCACAGGGCAATTGACCCTGGTCAAAAAAGTTAAATACGATCCCAGCTTTTCCTATCGAGGATGCGACGTTCAAGATGGCAAGCTGAAAGGCCTCGTTTGTCTGGGCAGCTGGGGAGATGTCCACTGGGTCTGCCCACTGATAGAACAATACGAAGGACCCCCTTTTCTAGAGTTGGAGAGCATGGCATGGCAAGACTACGTTGATAACATTAGCTATAAGCCATGTTTTTATTGTCCGGAACAAGATCCTCTCTACGGACAGGATTGTCAGTCATCTGTCGAAAATATGACGCAAATATTCAACATGGAAGCGGGGAGTGCCACGTTAATGCTTGAACGTTGCGTAGAAATGTGCGAGAGCGGGCTGACAGGGGACGCTTGTTCGGACAACGAGCCTTGCACGATGGCGTCTCATTTTTGCGATTTTTCCGCTGATGGTGGAGATTTCGGGGTCTGCCAAGTATGTCCGACTAGTATGGATGCATGTTATGATGATGGATTCTTATCATCAGAAAAAGGACGACGTGATTGTTCCCGATGCCAGCAATTCTGTTATGATCTTGGCCATGCTAAGATGGTTGTTGGCGGAGAGGAAATTCCATCAGATTTCTTGCATTTTGCCATTCAAGATTCTTTTCTCTTTGGGTCAGGACCCATCGTGGATTGTTCCAATCTCGTCATCAACGAGGAACAGAAATGCGACGGAGCAAAAGGGAGTGTCTGCTATGTTGATGACTTCACCAGCCAAGTCTTGTACTGGCAACTTTCTGATAAAGCAGAAGCAAATGGGTGCAATGCCATTGTGTTTACTGCCCCATATCAAGATGTATGGTTAGGTTGTGGAACTCATGGGTTTTCTGATATTGAAATACCGTTCGTTTGCATCCACCCAAGAGATGGCAAAAACATCAAAGACAGCTTCATCGGAATAAACTCCAGCGTAGAAGTAGAAGTCACTGGACAAGCATGCCTCAACTACCACGAATGGGGAGATCAATGCTCAGAACTAGTTTCTTGCAGTGAAGGAGAGTTTTGTCCTTTCGACAAGCAAGTTGTCGACTCTGAATATGTGATTGGGTATTGCAGACCATGTCCTGTAGACGAAGACGGCAATCCAGATCCGTTATATTGCTACTTCGATACGGAAGGTGGCAATATCCGAAATGCGAAACTAGCTGCAAATTGTGTCGAATCGTGCAATGCCCAAATTCAATATAAGAGCTGCAAATTTTGCCCTGAACACTTGGATCCTATTCGATTTGGAGTGGTAGATAAAGCGGATAAATGTTCCTTCTGTCCTAACCATGACGTCAGATATCCTCAACGGCTGGTACCATTATTCGGCGACAACATCTCTTGCTGGCAAATGCAGGGTTTTTACGAGAACATGGATATTTCGAAGGATTCGCAAAATTGCATTCTCGCTCAGAGCATGAACTTCATTTGTGGATGCGAGGGAACCGGATATGCTGGTGCACAGACAAAAGCTAAAGCAGCAGCCCTGGCGTGGTTGCCACGTTTGATGGCCATACTCTCGACGTTGGTAAGCTTTTTTCGTCACGCCGTTTCGTTGAAGTTGAATAGACGTGTTAGGTTTGTGCTAAAATACATCGGATTCAACCGTGATTTTCAGGGATCATCGTTCATCTTGTGCGACACGACGAAAACACGCCAAAAACGAGGGAAAATGCTGAATCAAATGCTTGCCACTTTAAGTGTTTTTGATATTTTAGGATCGATTGCATATGCATTCACAACTCTCCCGACGCCTGAGTCGGATTATATTTATGGATCCCGTGGCAATTATTCAACTTGTGTCGGTGAGTGTGTCATTTTTCTTCGTTCTTTTATTAGTATTTTAAACCCCCTAGTCAAGTACAAACAGCATTCCAATATTGCACCCAGCCCAAGGATTCTTTATCCAGATTGGTACCATCGCTTGTTTCCTGAACACGTCCATTGCCGTTTATTATTTGATGTCCATCAAGCATGGTTGGAACGACGATCGAATGAAGGCCAAAAGACTTTGGTTATTTGTTCCTCCTATAATTGTTGGCTTAGTGTTGGCATGCATTGGCGAGTTTAATCTTTGACTAGAATTGCTCAAGACAAATGTCACCTGATCTCATAAAGAATGCATTCCTTTCTTGTTCATCATTAGGCATCCCATTTTACGACAACATGATTCTATGGTGAGTTTTTAATATCGGCAGTGCCATTGAAATAAGACGTGTTCAATCATTTCGTACTTCGTTTATCTTAATGTAAAAGGTGTAACAATTCTGCAAGGTAATCGTAATGTATTTTTTTGTTTCACTCATGAAATACAATTGTTCTCATGTTGTTGCTGCGCGGCTAGATATTGGCCGGAATCACCCGTCATTTTTTCAATAGCGACAGCAACATTTGTTATGGGAGATGTTTGCCAACACGTTTACAAAAATACAAGGGCAACTCGAAGATATTCAGCAAGTAGAGGTAGAATATCCAAGACTGTTTTCATGCAGGCATGTTGGTTTACAGGGGCATTTTACATTACATGGATTCCATACGTTGCTCTACAATATATGTGGTCTTCTGGCAGAGCCTTAACGAATTATGGTTTCATCCTTTACGCGGCAACCTCCGTTCCACTTCAGGGATTTTGGAACTTTGTGGTGTATATTCGCCCGAGATATATTAAGGGGGCTGTTCAGATGGTTCCAAACTTTCCCCGCGCAGTGACTTCGCGGGTTTCAATTGTCCCAAGAAGATCAGCCGTCGTAATTGCCTCTCAAGTGGGAGTGTTGGACTCAATCATTGAAGAAGAAACAACTAGTTCCGGTGGGCAATGAATATTACCTTTGGAGATGTCGTCTTCTTAGGTGCCTTATAAGTGTAACGTTCTTCAACTGCTTGCAGGTTTTGAGCCCTGTCTACTAGT
This sequence comes from Cyclotella cryptica, assembly GCA_013187285.1. Lineage (NCBI taxonomy): Eukaryota > Bacillariophyta > Thalassiosirophyceae > Thalassiosirales > Thalassiosiraceae > Cyclotella > Cyclotella cryptica. The sequence continues at coordinate 132,748 of JABMIG010000309.1, read as the reverse complement.
CGTGAACAGTTTTGTCATTACTCTCGCTCTCTGGGGCACGGCAGAGAACAGAGGGAAGTGTTTCGGTCTTATCACAAAAATGTGCTATAGACATGCCAAGCGGGTGAATGGCAAACCTGGCCGCTTCAACTATAAAAACTCCCCTTCCCCATCGTCGAGACTATTCCGATAAAGTGGTGTCTAGTTTCCCTCGCGTACGAAGAACATTCGAGAGGAATTTCTTCTTGCAAAGGATGATATATGCAGCGACTGGGTGAAGACATTGTGCCACACTCTTAAAAATCCTACTTGTGTAACAAGTGAGCTTCCTGATAGCATTCACAATTGCATTGTGACATTGTTCGGCGCATTCAGCACTAAACCAATTAATGAATTCTGGGAGCATCATGAGGTCAGAACGACAATGACTTGGAGGACTCCGATGAAACACTCAATGCTGAAATTGGAGGGAAACGCATTAACTTTGAACCGAAGGACCTGGGGGCAATGAGCTCGCTCTACCTTAACGTGCCAGTGACGTCCCAGTCAACGCCTTTTCTTCTCCCACTCCCCGCCTCCATCTGTTGTACTGGATCTTTTCACCCTCAATGTACTCAAAACCACCGCTGCAACTGCACCTGCTATAGCCCTTACAGCCACACCACCCATCACACCAGCTTAGAGACTCTTATCTCTAGGCAAAGTTCCGTTCCATCGGCAGGTCTGTCAAGACCAAACTTCTGAAGTCATGAGAGAGGTTATATTTCAATGCCAATCAATAATATCGCAATGTCATTTGAAAGCGGTGTTGGCGAGGGGGGTAATGGTGGAACCACAGTCACAGTATGCCCAGATGTAGGCTCTACGGCAGATGCAGGCACAGGCAGATTCACAGATTCATGTGCAGGCACAACAATAACAGTGTTTTCAACATTTTCAAGACACTAGACAAGTTCAGCAATCATGCAGAGTCAACTTCAGGCAATGGACTGATGAGCTCATGAGACAGGCAAGTTTCTCAGGAAATTGGCGAAAACAAAGCATTCAAAATAAAATCATAAAAGTGTAGAGATGAATGGTAAGTTCGAGAAAATATGAGGTGACAGCAGCCGCAGTAATGATACTAGCAATGGTGACTAGGATATCCCAATACTTTAAAAGGGTGACAAAAAGTCACCCCTTTTGCCGCTGCTAATTCGCAATTTCAAAAGGGTGACGAAAAGTCACCCTTTTTCAATTACCAGTTCCTCATTAGCTATCTTTAACATCTGGCGTAAAACATCCCTAGCACAATAATTGCTTCCATTGTTTGTAACGTGAATGATTAACAGTGCCAAAGGTAATACCCAGGACTGCACACACATAGTGTAAAACATCCCTAGCTAGACTATTGATTCCATTTGCTGGTATTGTGTTTCATGGACGGTGCCACAGGTATAAATATGGAGTGCATCATTGCCTCAGCTAGTGCAGCAATTGGGCAAGTACATGAGAGAACAGATCAGAGCGCAGTTAATAGTGGAGGTCATGGAGGCGGTGGGCGTGGGAGAGGGGATCTGCCCGAGGCGGTCGAGGTGGAGGCGGTCGTGGTGGAGGCGGACGAGGTCGTGGGCGGTCGTGGGCGTGGGCGTGGTGGAATCAGTGACCGTGAACGATTGATTAGCAAACTTCCTGCTGCCCTTCAACCCCCTATTGCCAGTGGTGGTTGGGAGATTATGTCAGAACGAAACAGTGCCGCTTTTGAGATCATTACTGAAGAAGAGTACGCTGATAGATTCAGCTCAAAGAAACTGAGAGAATCATTCATTCACATGGCTGATAGTGTTAGTACCCATTGCACCAGATATGGCAAAGACAACGACAATCCATCTGTTTTGTCACATTATTCTCCCGTAGTGCTGCTGAGATGATACAGACGCACACCGACAGAGCAGTTGGTGAAGGATGGGTATGGGCCGCTCACAGTATCAGAACTTTATCAATTCGTTGCAACGATGCTTATTCTTAGTCGGATCAGGACGCCCACAAAGAAGGCTTATGAAGAATTTTCGCCATTTATTGAAGCAAAGCAGAAGGTAAAGATGATGTCTTACAACCGTTATACCCAGATTTGTAAACGCCTTCGCGGTATAAAATATCAAACCGCACGGGAGATGATGATGCAGATGATGTATGGCTGCAACAGAAGAACCGATTGCAACAACTAGAGCCACTCGAGAAGGCAATGTTCGAACCTTCCATAGAGATTTTATTGAATAAGAAATCGGGCGAACTTGTTTTGGATGACGAACTGGTAGGTTCCCGCTTCTGATGTAGAGAGTCAGAATCACAGTGAGCGAAAGGCAGGAAAAGATGGTCCAGTGGCTGATGCCATCGCAGACTCGCATCTTGGCATAAATTATGGATTTCGCTTATGCGTCTCAGTGGAGAGACTACAATTGAAAATATTCAACAATTGTTGAATCGTCTACCAACATTAAAATCCATTCAGCATGATGTTGAGATCAAGTTTGACAGGGGATATGGAAAAGTGGCTGTACTGTTGTCCGTGGGTGCTAAAGGATACTCCATGAGAACCGTAGCTTGTGAAATTGGATCCAAACATCCATTCATCAAGTCATCTGATGCAGAAATCTTCAAAGATACTTTGATTCGTCGAGGTATACGGCCGGAGCTAGAGGGAGATTGTGATCGTGGACGGTAATCCTACCAACTCAGGGCCAGATGCAATGGTCGCAGTGTTAAAAGAGTTAGAACCTTTCATACTTGATGGTACCGAGCTCGGCGGCGCACAGGTAACATATGCAAAAAAGGCAATGGTGATTGGCCCAGATGTTAGCCAGGAAGCAAATAGCAGTAGAAGATCAACTGTGGACGTTTATGCATACGGCATTCGTGATGTACACGACAAGAAGAAGGCTGTGAAAGATATGAGGTTTTTAGCACTGGTGGGAGAGATAGCGACACTGCATTGGTCTGGATTGCAATGGAAAAGAACAAAGCTAATATCCACAAAAATGTCTTGTTCTCCAACACAAAAGCTTCGTCTGCCAGAACCTTCATTGAGAAGGAATTACAGTTAAACTGTCGGAGCTTGACGGTCATCGACAAAACGGCAGATTGGTTTGTTCTGCGAAGGTTTCGCATGACTGGAACTATGGGGGCTAAGTTATCATCCCACCTCTTGCCTGATGAAAATGGTACGGAGCGATAATGAGTTGACTACTATTATGGACAACTGCATCAAGCAATGGTTTGGACGACACAAATCAACAGAGGCAATGAAGCAAGGATCCGCAAATGAGCCGATGATTCTTCAACGCCTGCACAGCATTGACTGGATTGAAGATGTTTTTGAAGTTGGTATGTTACAGTCTACACGAAGATGCAGGACCTTGGGTTGCGGTTTCTCCTGATGGTATAGTAATTGGACATATTTCATCCGAAAATGGTCTGTCTGAAGAAGGGGAAAGGCAGATTATGTTCGTAGAGATGAAAACGAGACAATCGGTGGATACAACCATCAAAACAGCGTTAGACAAACAGGTGAAACATGGACAGAAAGTATTTTGTAGTTATGCTGATGATGTCTTTAACGATTGTGTTCCAAGCGATAACCGCAAGCAACTACTCCATCAAGCCGCTGTTACGGGACTGCAGTACGGCTTGTTCATTACTGCAATGATAGACGAGGGAGTCTCTCAGATTGTTCAGATGGTGGTGATTCAGTTTTCAGATGAAGATGTAAATAACCATTTATTCAATCTTAATCGAGTGGCGCAACCGTTGCTGGGATGGATGTATGATGATGAAGTTTATAGTCGTGGGTATTTGATGGAGGACGATTGCCCGAGTTATCTTTCGCAAGAAGAGAAGGTTCTCCTGATCAGTCACTATCCCATGTGGAGCGCAGTGGATAGAAAAGTTAAAGAGTTGGGAAAACCATTGCCACCGGTCGGATCATTCAAGCATTTTCAGCAGTACAATTACAACAAGTCCAAATGGGGCCTCGATAAGAGTACGGAGTTCTCTTGTCGTGTCCTTACGGAAGGAATAAAAGTTAGCTTCAAGCGCTCTACATCCTGCGTCACATTCATTCGTTGGTGGTTACTACTTGGCGTCATGATCAATCACGTGTCATCAAACCATTCATCATTCAGTTTGCCTCTAATAACAATGGTACAGGACCGCTAACATCACAAATTCGCAAGAAACTGAACAATATTGACCTCCCTTAAATAGCTTCGTTTATAACTTTGGCATAGAATTGTTGAGGTACCTCGGTTCGGAAAGATTCTCTCGGGCGCAAATATTCGTACCTCGTCACAGAATGTCTCAAGTTACGACGGGTCAAAATACAGAATTGGAACGCATCAAAGATATGAGTATTAGTCGCCAAATCGATTCTTTTGCACGAAATGGGAAATGGCCTCTAAAAAGTCATCGAGTGATGACTTTTACAAAGACACCCGAGTTGGATATCCTGCGTACGCATCACAGTCTGCTATATCAACACAGTATCTCCCAGCTGCCACTAAATAAGAATGGAAAGAGAGCAAAAGTCAAGTGTTCATTGTGCTCTAACGGCACCACATTCAGACAAACTTCAAAAGAGTGCTCAAGTTGTAGAGTTCCTCTCTGCACACAGCCAATTGATGGTGAGAAATCATGCTTTGCATTGTGGCATGAAGGAGAAGACTTAAAAGGTAAGCATAAGAGAGTACTGGAATTATTGAAAATGCGAAAGGCGGACAACCCAGCACAGAGAAAAAGACACAACGATCCGGAGTTGTTAGGTTTGTGTAATGATATTGATGAGAGTATGGAGGAAGGTAATAGTGAAAGTCAATGGCCTTATGATGGAAAGAATGATAATTTTCATGAAGGCGATGAATCTGTTGGGAATACGCAAAAAGAAGTGGATGAATCAGATGACAATCTTTCCAATACACAGAAAAGTGCATCTGAAGAAAGTGGCAGAAAGCAACACAGATTAGAGTCCAGTCCATCCTCTGTTGATGAGAGCGTGTCTGCCGCTGCTGCATCGAGACAACAGAGCCAGAATCTAGAACATAGGCATTCTGAGAGCGGGGATATTTTTCTAGATGATGAATCTGACGATTCCTCTACGGATTAAAAATGTGATGTTGATGATGAATTATAAAAACTATTTAATGTCTGAATTCAGCTGAGAAGTTCCATAAGTAACATAATATACGTTGGTAAAATATTAAAGTATTAGGATTTAAGTGTCGGATCTCTTTCTCTTGCGGGCTACTTGCGTTGCAGGGAATTTGCTAAGACTTCCCATTTCCTTGTCACTGAGTAGTCTGTTGTTATCATTCCCTCCAACAATTGCCGTTTTCAAGTAACTAGACACACAAAATATGTCAACATCGGCTTTGCATCTAGAAGACAAACAATGGTACTCCAGTGCATTGACCAACAAGAAGTCTCCTGGTTTCAAAGGAACGGTGACTCCCAAACGTGGAAAACTGAAATAACACAGTACATCATCCATCAATCCATAATCGCGGTCGTCAGTATGAACTTGAATTACTGAATAAGTGAAATCAAGGTCAACATGCGCGCGGAGGTAGACATTAACTCCGAATGCAATGCCATTGAAGATTTGTGTGGCATTTCCATCCGTTGCATTTGACGGCCTGATGGATTCCCAGGGGGACATCTCTCTAGCAGCTTTGATGTGACGAACGACATCTGTACCCGAATAGGAAAAGAATGCATGCTCACTTCGTTTCACCGCACTAACGATGGTGTCCCAATCTTCCGTTGACGCCCCAACCAAATTGAAATTACCAGGCTCGACACCTGGAGCATTCCTTCTGGCCCTAGATCCAACACAGCAATATTTACTATTTCCAAACACCGTCTTGCTGGCACCCCTGACCAACTTGTTCTTTTTCCTTGCTACGTTTGCCATTGCAGTACACAGATCCCTGGCGTCACTATTGAGCTTTAACGCTTCATTTCTTGGCAACAAAATGAAGCTGGGATCCATTTCTTTATCTTGATACATCAATCCCTGATTGCAAGAGGGAGGTGAACAGACGTCAAGAACTACGTCAACAATACGATGGCAGGACCATCCACTAACATCAGGATTGCTGATGGGTGCAGTAGGGATGTCTACACCTCCATCAAAAACAACAACATTCTTCTGTAGATACTCCGTCGAGAATTTTTTCGCATGTGCTGTTCTTTCATCATTTGGACCAATAATTTTTAGGAGTTCCAATTGTTTGGCTTCTTTTTGTTTCGTGCGTCTATGACGGCGCTTAATAGCACTCCTGGACAACAGCAATGAGGATGAATTGTGCAGCCATGCGGCAGAAGCGGCTCTTGATCTCATAGAAGCAACCCCAGATTTTGATGCAAAAGTGTGACAGAACTTGGACGTAGGAATATGAAGGTTGCCATCATCAACCATTGAATAGTTGATTGTTGAATGAAGGTGGCAATCCTTGGATGACATGGATATTTCACAGATGGCTTCATCTGTTGTTGAAACATGGCTCCCTTTCTGACGTACGATGGAGTGTACTGTTGCTCTGTTGGAAGGAATGTAGGATTCATTGATGGCTTGACGAGCGACGGGGGACTGCACTCCAGAAGGAGTGCTATCCGACCTACGTCGCCGTCGGCACATATTGATTCGTTTTGGCGTGCGTCTTTCCGAGAGCGCGACGAACGATTCGTCAACGGCTTGACGAGCGACGGGGACCGCGCTCCTAATGGAGTGCCATCCGACCTACGTCGCCGTCGCGCACATATCGATTCGTTTTGGCGTGCGTCTTTCCGGAGAGCGACGAACGATTCGCCAACGGCTTGACGAGCGACGGGGACCGCGCTCCTAATGGAGTGCCATCCGGACCTACGTCGCCGTCGCGCACATATCGATTCATTTTGGCGTGCGTCTTTCCGGAGAGCGCGACGAACGATTCGTCAACGGCTTGACGAGCGACGGGGGACCGCGCTCCAAATGGAGTGCCATCCGGACCTACGTCGCCGTCGCGCACGTATCGATTCGTTTTGGCGTGCTTCTTTCCGTAGAGAGGGACGAACGATTCGTCAACGGCTTGACGAGCGACGGGGACCGCCTCCAAATGGAGTGCCATCCGACCTACGTCGCCGTCTCGCGCGTTGTTGAATCCAAGGGGTGGCCGAGGGTGATTGTTGGACATGCTATTGAAATAATGATGATGCTGGTGGTCCACATCCCAGCAACCAGCATTGGTGGTGGCTGATGAATTTTTATAAGTTTTGGTAAAGTTAAAGGTACTAGGCACTAGTATCTATAGAACTCCCTCGTGGAGAAGACTTGTGTTTAGGTATTGCTTTTTAATTTGCCGTGGGGGGGGAGAGGAGCAGAGCTACCTAATAATTATAGACCTTCCCTGATGTATGTGGGGTATGGCTGAATGAACTGTCTTGTTGGAAGCAAAAAATCAAGGCATAATAAAATACTAGTTTGGAATTAGTTTTGAATGGCACACACTGTACTACCTCGCAAAGCGATATCACTTTTTTCATGGAAAAAAGAGCTCGTCCCTACATAGGAATCGTCAATAAAGGGTGACTTCTGTGTCACCCTTTTGAAAATACGTACAAACATACTGGTGTTCTACATAAAGGGTGACAAAAAGTCACCCTTTTCAAAAGTATTGGGATATACAGCTAACATTTTTACTTGTGGGTTCTAAACTTAGTACGCTCGCAAGAGGTCAAAGTAGATTTTAGTTGACAAATCTTATATTAAAGAGAAAGAATGGTTACATTATTTCCAAAGATAATCGTCAGATATGTGAACAAGATTCACAGTCAACTGATTCTTTATGAGAGCTATGGTGATGTGAAAAATCATCATGGATGGTAGCAAAATTACATCACTCTTGATAGGTCGAATTTGATTATAGGAAACAGACTTTTTTAATATTGAGAAAATAATTTGAAATAATAAATACCAAGATGAATACTAGGTCTGTGACATACTAGTGCAATGCTATGGCTACGAACTTAGAGTGTCCGCCTCCCAAATGATAGACAACAAAATTAAGCACATTGAGGGCCAAATACAAAGCACCTATGATTTGTGCAGGAATCATAGGATGGGTGTTGGTTTGAAGGAGAGTGGCCCGCTCCTACTTAATGAAAATGAGATTTACAATTTTTCTGTCCGCGTTTATTGTACTTAAATGAACGAATCACCCCCATGTACCTACAGGTGAACAAAATCTTACCCTTCATGGTTACAGTGCATCAAACCTGCTGCAATAAAGATGAGTTATTTTTGTGAGAGTGGCAACAAATAATTCCAGGAAGCTAATGGTAGGGATAACTCCAAAGAAGGTAAGATCTATGATTCTTAATTTGTTAACAAATATGTTGAGAGAATATGTTCCAGTGCCATGACACGAAAGCTCTTTCTAGACATGTTGATAAAGTATTTTTGACGGGGACATGCAAAGAGGTATAGTCTGCACCACCAAAATACCTCATTAAGATCTGCAAGTTCCAAATGCACTTGAATGTGAAAGGTACTGAATTCAACATGGACGCAAAGCCAGGGTAGACAAACTTTTGCCAATACTTAAGGAATGTGATGCCATGATGTTACAAAATAACACTCATTTTGACAAAATTCACAGGAACCTGCAGTAATATTGTAGGAATTCCGGTTTGTTACTAGTTACTGTGTTTTTTGAGACAGTAACCAAAATCAGAATTTTCAACCTAGGCCCAAACTATCACTATCTCTTTGCTTTGTTAGTTTATTGCATATACTACCATAAAAAACTATTTTAGCCATGAAATGCATGAAAGATGCTATTGTCACTTCATTGAATACAGTCCAGGTTAGTATTAAGAATAGAAAACATACTTGTTCTTCAATCTTACCCTATTTACTTGGTGGTAGCTTTGATTGATCCCTATTTGCCCATCACTCCCATGCTACCCGCCTCTCAACAGTCTGCAAGTGATGTAGAGTGACTTTTGGTGACATTGGAAGTATCTTGGCAACCACATGGACTCAGCAGGAGCTAATATACGGGAATTTTACACCTGATAAGGAGAATCTAAATGTGTTGTCTGTCCACATTTGTTAACGAAGAAAAAAACAAATGTACACTTTTTAATTTGTAGAGGATGTCCAGTTTAACTTTTTAATTGGTCAAATTCGGATGTTATCCATTAACACTATTCTAACAACGGGAGTTGCCGGGGACCAAACAATGGCATCTCTTGTTTCGCCGTGAAGGCTCATCAGTGGTGTGGTAGCAACAAGAAGGGGCAAAAGTTCCCGTAGTTATATCCCGATTCGGACAGAAAATGTGGGATGAGTTGGTGCTGGGGCACGGCATAGCCCAGAAATGGATATTTTAATTTTTGACATTGTGTAGAGTGGTGGACAGGTAGGGTGAGAAGTGGTGGGGTGAGAAGTGATCAAGGGCCTTTTTTGAGGGCCCGGCATGGCCTAGCTGACGGAGTCAGCTGCCATGGCGGGTACGAAAAAAAGGGGGCGTGTGGAGTGTCGGTTAAGGGAGGTAGGAGGACACAGCACGCCCCCTATTTTTGATTTTGCGAATAGAAAATTGATTACGTAGGTTTGGTGGGCGGCTATATGTGATGGTGAGGGATTGGATGGGGATGTGTATGCCGTCGATGTTCTTTAGGTGGGAGAGGGGGATATCGTTGGGTGGTGTCGCAATTGTCTCTTGCCAAATGTGTTGGAGTTCACGTGCTGTGGGGTCTTGTGGGTGGTATTGGAGGTGGAGAAAGACCGTGTGGTCAGTTTTGGCCTGTTTTGTCTGTTGGCGTATTCCATGTTCATCATTGGAGCGAGACATGTACACCAATGCATTGTTCGTGGCTCTCCAAAACAGCGGTGTGAGAGTGGTGGTGTGATGTCCACGGTTGACGAGGCGGTTAAAGAAGGCACGGATGTGTTTGTGAACTTCTTGTGGTGACGGACAGAGGCGGTGTATTTGTAGGACATTGCCAAAGATTAGACTCTGGAGCGGGCCCCTGGGATGTGAGGAGTGGGGGGGGGCAGGTAGAGGTATAAATTCTGTGGCTTCTCAAATAATGTGGAGTGAATTGTTCCTCCGGATAGAGTCAGGGTGAGGTCCATGTACTGGCAGGATCGGGAGAGAGGAGAGAACTCCCATTCGAGCCCGTACCATTGTTGTAGATCGTAGGTAAACCGGGCCCACAGGGCATTGTTACGTTCGGTGTCCTCTTTGCAGACCCAAATCCCAATAATATCATCTATGAACCGCCGGTAGAATAGGACCTGCGAGGTCCAACGAGGGAGTATATTGTTTTCGTGTATGGCGAAGTAGATTGTGGCCCATGGCGGTGCGGGCGCGATGCCCATGCCTGTACCGGAGATCTCCCTCGAGTACGTGTCCCGAATTGGAGGATGTTATTCTGGAAGACTATTTCGATGGCTTCGATGAGGGCAGGATAATGCTCTGCATTACTTACACACTTTCGCTGAGTTCTACCGCAAAAGCAAGACCCTCCTGAAGACGAAGGACGATTCGTCTTACTGCCCTCTGTCCTGCAAGGTCACGATCCCTTTGCAACCGACGCAAAGGGTTAGAGAGAGCTTGGCATTCAAGGCTCTCGCCGACGAGTCGGCACGGATCGCAAGCAAACTAAGCCTCAAAATGGCTGCTCAAATCCTTAAATGCAAGTGTTTGAACAATATGGACAAACAACGTGAATCCGTTGAAATCTTTGCAAAAGGCCTTGCCAACATGGCCGAAATCCTCCTTGCCGAGATTAACACCTCCAGCACCAACAAGCACAACCTTGTCGCTGACCTCCTCTCCCAATATGAACTCAACGCGATTGGGCATATCAATATGACCCTCGACCGATTTGTCAAGATTTATAAGGAGGTCAATAAACTTCCAAATAATCTCCAAATCAACCCGCCCAAGGAAGCCGCACGTCCCTCCTCAACGATGCCACCAAACACCCGCCATCGGACACCACACATCCACCTCACTCCACTCCTCCCAACCCTCCACCCCCGACACTTCCAAATCCTTCGCTTCCCACTCTCACACAACCTGGCAAAGAACCCGCTCTCCCCAACCCCTTCCTCTCTCCCACAACAACCACCGGGGATACCGCCGCTGCCACCGCAACAACACTATGAACCAGGGCCCCAACTGACTTCGTCTCAGCCCTTTCCCTCTTGCCTCCTCCAAACCAAAACCCACAACCCAACTCAACCAACCATACCCTCCCAACGCCTCATCAACCAACGCCAACCCAACAGACTCCTCCAACGAACACAACGGCCACCTTCGACCCTGACCACAACGCCATTGCCCAGTTCGAGGCGGCATTCACCTACGACCTAACGCCGCCTCTGCCCACACCGAATCATCCACCAATGGAACAGGCCACTCCTCGCAACCCGCCTCCACTCTACACCACCCTCAATCCATACTCCCGAGATGAGAACATCTTTCACTACTTGCACGAGTACACAACGCAGGAGCTCGATGCCATCCAACTGGCGGAGCAAGCCCACCGCGAGAATCAAGCTGCCTCCAGTACAGCTACTCTCAACTCGCTCCGCTCGAGCGGGCGACCAATGATGAGTACCCTGTCCACTCCTCGTCCCCAACCCAACAATTGCAACCGCGCCACACCCGCCACAACACCCGTCGCCGTCATCCACACGAATACCCATGGCGATGCTGACTCCTCCACCATCACAGGCACTGGGGATGTCACCACTCCGTCGTCACGATCAACGGTCTCCTTCCACCACACCATCACATCCGGCACGCACCACGGCGCCCTACAAACACTTCGAACAGCCGTCCTCAAATGCTTCGCAGCCTCACAAGCCGAATACATCCGCGCTTTCAACGCCAAAGCGATCAAGGCTAATTTGAGCAAAATTGCAGCCCGCCAACGTACCGAGGAATGCGCTGAAACAACAGCGATCACCATCCATTCCGAAGACACACCCACACCCCGCACAGTTGGTGCTACCATTGACGCCCATATTCGACGCTCCCAAAGCGAACTCGAGAAACGTCTCCAGTCCCTCGAACAACGCCTGGTCAACGAGAAAAACAAAACGGCCTCCTTCAAGCAAGGTCTCCAACAACAAAACCAACAACCTCAGCACTCCACCCTATTGACAACACACCGAAGCAACTTTCAGTAAAAGACCTCAGGGCCACGACAGTGGGCGCCGCACCAAAGAAATACACCAACCCTCCATCCTCCACCCAGACAACCGCCTCCAAACCACGCTGGACCCCCCCTCCAACCACAACACAACAATCATGCCCCGCTGATCGAGGCGGACGAAGCAGCGGCACACAACAAAACGCTTCCGGACGTGGCAGCGGTCGATACGGCGCCAGAGGTCGGGCGAAGCATCGCTACACGTCAACTCACTACAACGCTCCGCGACGTCTGCCCGCCTAACACACGAACACAGATACAATCTAAGCCTTGACCTGACCTGCACCCCATTCCAAAACGCCGTCACCACCATTGCCGCTACTCCAGCCTCCCAATTTTTTAGCCCCTCAAAACTAGCCTTCCATGACCTTACTCCGGATAAAATTGTCCCACCTATAGCCAAATCCGTCTTAGGGCTGGGATTCAAATTCATCCGTACTCCACCATATACCACCAATGACACCTCCGCCATCACGTCCCGGTTTGAACGAGACTTCCAACGCAAAGTCTTTTTTGCCACACCCGACACCTCCAACAAGCCACTGGAGCACAATAAACTCTACGTTAAATCACTCTGGTCCCCTCCTCTTGCCGAAATCCCTACCTGGGTAGACAGCCGCCTCAGCAAATTCTTCGCTCGAATCCGTGACATCTTCTACCGCCGCAAAGCCACTCCAAACCTCCTACCTTATCAAGAGGCCACTCTCCGTCAACTGCGAAACGATACCAACCTCCTCTTTCCAGACACTGACAAAGGGCTCGGCCCTTGTGCAGTAACCTATGATCAGTACGTCGCTGACGCCCTGATCCACCTGACAGATGCCGCTATCTTCACACGCCTGTCAACAGAGGAGGCCCGGGATGCCGCCGACACCATCGACCGGGATATACGTCAATGGCTCTCCTCCCACAAACGAATCCTCAACAAAGACGCCATCCGATACATCGAACACCACCTTCACGAAAACCAAAAGTCACCGTTCGGCCAGTTCTACATCCTTTACAAGATCCATAAGCCACCCACACCTCGTGGCTATCCCACCCGGCCCATCTGCTCAGATGTGAGCAGCCTTCCTCACGGCTTGGGCAAGTGGGTTGATACACAACTCCAACCGGTTGCATGCGCACAACCCTCCTACTTCCAAGATTCCTACTGTCTTAAACAACTCCTCTACAATATCGAAAACCCGCCAAACACACTCCTTTTCACCGCCGACGCCAAATCAATGTACACCAACATTTGTACTGGCCCTGCACTCGAACACATCTCCAACCTCCTCCGCAACGAAGAAGGGCGTACTCCACCACTATGATGCTCCAGCCCTCATCGAAGCCATCGAAATAGTCTTCCAGAATAACATCCTCCAATTCGGGGACACGTACTCGAGGCAGATCTCCGGTACAGGCATGGGCATCGCGCCCGCACCGCCATGGGCCACAATCTACTTCGCCATACACGAAAACAATATACTCCCTCGTTGGACCTCGCAGGTCCTATTCTACCGGCAGTTCATAGATGATATTATTGGGATTTGGGTCTGCAAAGAGGACACCGAACGTAACAATGCCCTGTGGGCCGGTTTACCTACGATCTACAACAATGGTACGGGCTCGAATGGGAGTTCTCTCCTCTCTCCCGATCCTGCCAGTACATGGACCTCACCCTGACTCTATCCGGAGGAACAATTCACTCCACATTATTTGAGAAGCCACAGAATTTATACCTCTACCTGCCCCCCCCCACTCCTCACATCCCAGGGGCCCGCTCCAGAGTCTAATCTTTGGCAATGTCCTACGAATACACCGCCTCTGTCCGTCACCACAAGAAGTTCACAAACACACACGTGCCTTCTTTAACCGCCTCGTCAACTGTGGACATCACACCACCACTCTCACACCGCTGTTTTGGAGAGCCACGAACAATGCATTGGTGTACATGTCTCGCTCCAATGATGAACATGGAATACGCCAACAGACAAAACAGGCCAAAACTGACCACACGGTCTTTCTCCACCTCAATACCACCCACAAGACCCCACAGCACGTGAACTCCAACACATTTGGCAAGAGACAATTGCGACACCACCCAACGATATCCCCCTCTCCCACCTAAAGAACATCGACGGCATACACATCCCCATCCAATCCCTCACCATCGCATATAGCCGCCCACCAAACCTACGTAATCAATTTTCTATTCGCAAAATCAAAATAGGGGCGTGCTGTGTCCTCCTACCTCCCTTAACCGACACTCCACACGCCCCCTTTTTTTCGTACCCGCCATGGCAGCTGACTCCGTCAGCTAGGCCATGCCGGGCCCTCAAAAAAGGCCCTTGATCACTTCTCACCCCACCACTTCTCACCCTACCTGTCCACCACTCTACACAATGTCAAAAATTAAAATATCCATTTCTGGGCTATGCCGTGCCCCAGCACCAACTCATCCCACATTTTCTGTCCGAATCGGGATATAACTACGGGAACTTTTGCCCCTTCTTGTTGCTACCACACCACTGATGAGCCTTCACGGCGAAACAAGAGATGCCATTGTTTGGTCCCCGGCAACTCCCGTTGTTAGAATAGTGTTAATGGATAACATCCGAATTTGACCAATTAAAAAGTTAAACTGGACATCCTCTACAAATCAAAAAATTTAGCTTGGTGGGTCTTACAACAGGGTTTTTATGGTATAAAATTAGGGGGACTTTGTTGCATCCCATTTCATAACGACAAAAACAAGAAACATCAAACTTTTCCTTGTATCGTCATATCTTTTCACATGTTTTCCACAGACCAATTTGGCATGACATTTTTAGGATCATTTTAATAACCATATAATGGGTTTTGATGATGTTTTCAAATAAGAAAATGCAGATAAAGTTGGATTACCACAACCACAAAAAATAAGTAGCCACAGTTTGTGAACTAATTGTTACAAGTTCAGTGTGTTTGTTTTCCTGCAAAATAATCACAACAAAATACCATCATGAGAATGCCTAGGACTGAGGCGGAGTTCAAGAGCATATTGAAGAAAGCTGTTCAAGTAACCCAAGAGCACCCAACTTAAAGCATCCTAACAATAAAAGTTGTAAAACTCACAAATGAAAAGTCTGCAAGCTACATCGCCCAAGCAGGAATCCTATGCATGATTTCTCCCCCGTCCACCCACATGATATTTGAATATTGAGCTGAATAGAGGAAAAACTGGCAGCAATGCCAAGGCAGAGCAGTGGACTAGGCAGCAGAGAAGTATGATGTGATGCAATTCATGGAACAAACAACCAATCATTGTATGGAAGATTAAATGAGGTTTCTTGCTACAACATTTAATGATCAACTCTGGAATAGTTGATGATTATATTTACTTGGAGTGTATCATTTCTTTTATTTTGAAGGATAAAAGAACTTATCACAAATTGCAAAACAAACTCTCATTTGATAATGAAAATCCACTTTTCATACATCACAGTTTACAAAAAACCCAAATGTCAAAAGATACATTGTGGGGGTCTTATAATCCATGTAAACTAGTAAAACTACCGCAGTTAAAAATATATATATCTTACATATTTCATTGAGGTAATGTTTTGGTGCAGTATTGAGCCGGTATTTTATATTTATGGTCAGTTTTGGTCAGTTTCCCCAAATGGTCACAAAACGAAGGGCTTATATAATATATTTAATTGAAGTTAGTGGCAACAAATATCAGAAAACTAATGGTTTGAAAGACATACTACAATGGCAATAACATACATTTTCATTCATGTCTGAATATAAACTAATGGGTTATGTAAATCCTGGTCACTAGGAGAGGGCAGTAGTGAACACAAATTTTTGAACGAATTCAACAAATTTGTTAGTATATTTTTTATTTATGTCTGTATATCATTTAAACACAACTTTCTTGCATGCTGCCTAACAACCAGAATGAAAGTATTCAAATTGTTATATACATAATCATGGGGTATGCATATTCACATTCATACATGTATATTAAAAATACCATACTTTACGTCTTTACATATATATAGGAATGTAGGTTTTTGATAAACAAAAATGCCATTTTTCCTACACACATTTTAAATATCCGTTGGTTGCTTACTTAGTTGTGCCACATCGCTATTCTTTTGTATGGTAGGTACCACCTTATGGTATACCCACTGCAAGCAGGCTGCTCCGGGACTGCTTTCCGCCACCATGCAAATATGAGGCCAATTAGAATGACCGACCATGAACAAAATGATTGTTTTGGCATGATCAGATCGTGATGATGCAATACCACCATGATCACATCTTGAAGGGACGATTTTTTGGTAGAGTAGACGCGTGAAATGTGCTTGCTGTGACTGTTTTTTTTCCATGCTGCATGTTTTTACGGTTGAGCAGTGGTTGCAGAAGATGAGCATCACGTCCCCGTGGCCCATCTTGATTCATACTTTTGTTTTACGTGAATAGGACTTGCGAACTCTCGTTTTTTGTCGAAATGTGCTTTTTGCTTTGGCACCTCACGCCAATGTCAAGGAAACAGAATCTCGATTCAACTTTGTTTGTGCAAAATCGATATGTTATGTACATAACTTGCTGCACAGGTACGTCTGTTATGTATATCAACTGTTTATGTACATCGTGAGATTTTATTAACACAACTGCAATACTCCTTTGTTTGTGCAAAATCGATTCAACTTTGTTTGTGCAAAATTGATATGTTATGTACATAACTTGCTGCACAGGTACGTCTGTTATGTATATCAACCGTTGTCACCAGCTTCAATGGGAACTTGAAGTGCTTTATGACCACTCAGCAAAACTTCACGTGAAAGTGGGATTGAATCGCGATGGATTTTCTTGAACTATGTCTCCGATGATTGATTGTCGGATACAATGGTTGGAGACTCTACAATTAAATGTCAAGTCCTCCTAGAATGGAGATCTTCTGTGTTTTTGTGACTCCTTCCATATCTACCTTATTTGTGAAGGGTATCTTTCACACATTCACAACTCCGTGACCTCTTCCGAAGGATTTTGGGTACAAAAAAGTCTTATCCTGGTTACCAAAAAATCTCACGTGGACGCAACATGCAAAACCATGTCAAAAGAAACAATCCTTGCCAGTTTCATCCTCATTTCACATGCTCATAATTTGCTGAAGATCAAGATTGAAACCTAAGCACACAACAGTGTGGTCAGCATAATTTAGTAGTTTTAATCAACCCCATTGCTCGGCATATTATCACCATGGCCGCTGTCCCTCCTCCTCCACCATATGCCCTAGTTCCAGCCAACGTCATGCCTGCGCCGCATTCAGCTAGCTTCAGCTCCCTGTTTGCCGATCACGCTCATGATCCCCACCTCAGAGACTACACCCAGCTCCTTGCTCCTTTTGATATTGATGTCAACAACACTGCTACAGCTATGCTCCCTGAGCAAGTCCGTTCCCTTGTTGCTACCGCTGGCTCGCGACGAATGCCCTTGACCGCCGGTATGTTGGTATCCGGAAGGCTCCATCTCTTCCACCTCCCATTCAAATGGGAGCCAGTACTAGGTGCCCCTCCAGATCCCTCCTTGGATGGAAAGTTCGTTGCTTTTGATGGAGAGCTCATCTACAACCAGGTAGTTTAGTGGAGATTCCTATGACAGCCTTCCATCAAACCACCAATCAGGTCCTGGTTCGTACCATCCCTTCCCTAAAGGCAGCACTGGCAGGAGATACTGACCCCAGTCTTATGGTTGGTCCTTTTGTTGCAGGAGATGCTGATACTGAGGCAGTCCTTGTCCGAAAGATTGTCCCCATCCCATTTCAGTATGTTGGCCTTTTCTATCCCAGCCTGACGTAGTGACCCCACGTTTCTACTTTGACACCATCCTACCTCAAATCGAAGATGACAGTAGAACTCAGATGTGCCTTCCTTTGACTAGGTACTTCCAAGTTGCAATCACCCGTCGCCAGCCCGCCGATATGAGCTCAGAATACTTGAATGTTTCTGCTCCATCACCGGTTGCCCGTAATCCTCGCTTACTTGGTTACTCCAATGAGCTTATCTTTCATCACTTCCCACAAGCAAATCCAACGGCTGTTAACATGCAGCATAGCCAAATTGCTGCGGGACTGTCTGTCCTTTACCAACAAAAGGAAGAGCACTATCAAGAGACCAAAATTGCTAAGGAGGTAGAAAAGCAAGCATCTGTTTCAAAATGGTTGGGCATCGACAAGTGCAACACCTTGTGCCGATTATCTCAAGTGCCAATTGAGGCTGATCTTCCAAAAATCTGGTGGGACTTTGCCAAGGCTAATGAGAGGATAGGCTGGGTCTCCTCAAGGGGCGGGTCCAGTCAGAGCTCCGTAAATTGGAAGAGAGCTACATTGAGTATGAGCCCACCATGTCGTTTGTCAAGAAGCTTACTTCAGTTGATAGGATAATGCACAACACGGACTCCTTGGGAGCAGGAAGCCTCTGCAATGCCTTTCACTTTACTGACTCTGACATCGATGCGCTCCAAAGAATCAATCGTGCTATAAATCTTGTCCAGAGTGGCACCGGAAGCATCTCGCTAGCTGATGCCGATTCTATGTTTTCGGCAAAGCTAAACCTTCCCACTGCCAAGACCTCACTTCGTTGCACTCGTCGCTTGGAGGCTGTACCGTGCCATCCTACCCCTGGCCACCCGTCAGTAATCTTCATTTCAGAGCACTACAAAGTCATGAAAGCCTTTGAGCAGAAGTTCTTTGTGCTTCCTATGGCAAATGGACCAGCCACTGAGCCCCTGCGTGCTGTCTACCATCTACACTGGTTGAACTTGCGTGTAAATGCATTCTTTTGTGCACAAGAGATCAGTGAGACATTTGTACTATTTGCCTCAAACCCCCGGGATATCATCATCAAGGCTGAGCACCAGGAGTGCTGGGAACCTTACCTCTCAGAGGCATTCATCCGCTACAATGGCGTTTACGACCTAATCACACGCGAGAATTGCTGCTGCAGTGGGTTCCGCTTCGCTATTGACTTCCATTACCCCTGGAAAGACTGAGGCAGCAATCCCAGTGGGGATAAATAATTCCTTTGCACAAGGGGTGCAGCAGAAGAAGGATACAGACAAGGAGTCAACCCGTGTGGATAATCCAACTTTTGACGCATCCCTGTTTGGTGAATACAAAACCAGTGCCATCAAGTCCAAGACACTTCGTGACAAGATCAAGAAGCAAGAGATTCGGGCACTGCCTACCTCGAAGATTGATGGCTGTTCCATGTGCCTTGCTTATCATACAAAGGGGCAGTGCAATACGAAGTGTCCCCGTCTTGCTGATCATGTCCCATATATGTCAGCGGAGTATGCTGATCTGGCCACTTGGTGCATTGAGTGTTACCGCTCCTGAGGTGTTGGCGGGAGTGGTTTTCTTGGTAGCTTCATAAATTCAGGTCACCCTTATGTTTTCAAGCCTGCATACCATCAGCCCACTCTGTCGCCACCCCAATTGCATTCATCGATTTCTCTTCAAGTATGTACCCCCGCATCAGTTCCATTGGTCACAAGTCAGTCACTCAAATGAAAAGCTTCTCTGCCCGTGGCCATGTCACCGGCCCTTAAAAAGGCACCTATTGCTTTTGCTGCCAAAGTTCCCAAGGAGTTAGGTGAGTACATTGCCCGGGATGTGGAGTTGCTGCAGCAATTGGGTTGGAGGCACTTTGTTCAGCAACGGTGGCCACGGAGCGACTTCTCTGATCTACGCAATTTACATCATCCAGCCTCCCGCCTCCTGCATCACTACCATCGGGGTGTACCTGTCAAGTTCTCCACTCCTCCACGGACCAAGTCTCAAATCAACCAAGCCCTAAGCCGGGGTCCCCACAAGTCCTGCCACGAATATGTTGACTTTCTCCACAAAGAATTCACTGATATGATTGAGAAGGGTCAGTGGGTTGTTCTCCCTGCTGGGGTAGCTACAGATCTCCCTGGCCTGCGACTATCTCCTCCTGGTGTTATACCTCAGCGGGATCGAAGGCCCCGATGGATTGGTGACTACAGTTGGTATGATGTCAATGATGACACTCTTCCTCTGGCAGCCCTGGAGGCCATGCAGTTTGGTCATGCTCTTGACCGCATCCTTCGTGAAATTTTGCTTGCTAAACCCGCCTTTGGGCCCGTTCAGCTTATCAAAGTGGATATCAGTGATGGTTTTTATCACGTGGCATTGAATAAAGATGACATCCCCAAGCTTGGTCTGATATTTCCTACTGGAGAAGGCAAAGAGCCCCTTATTGCACTTCCCCTGGTTTTGCCTATGGGCTGGAAGAACAGTCCACCAATTTTCTGCACTGCCACAGAGACCATTGCTGACCTTGCCAATCAACGACTTGCCAGAAACATTGATCCTCTCTCGCATGTCCTTGATGAACTTGCCGAAACAATTCCATCACCAATGTCCCTATCCCTCCTCCCGTCCCCTCCACTGGACGTGACAACATCCCATCCTTGTCCCCAGTCACTGCCTGTCTACAAGCTGTGGCTCGTGACCCATCCCTCCCATTTCCATCTCAGCCTCTGTCTTACGTAGATGTTTTTGTGGATGATTTTATAGGGCTTGCCCAGCTCCATTCTAATGCTCGTCGAGTCCGCCGTATCCTGCTCAATGCCATTGATGATGTATTCCGTCCAAACGACACCAATGACTCCCCAGCACGCCGTGAACCAGTTTCTCTCAAGAAGCTGCAGCAAGGTGACTGTTCTTGGGGGACCCTCAAGGCTGTTCTTGGTTGGGTCATTGATACGGAGAAGATGACCATCCAACTTCCAGATCACCGGGTTGCACGTCTTTTGGAGATTTTGGATAGCATCCCGCCCACACAGAAACGTACTAGTGTCAAAAAGTGGCATAAGGTCCTTGGAGAACTTCGGTCTATGTCCCTCGCCTTACCTGGTTCACGAAACATCTTCAGTTCCATGCAACCTGCCCTGTCCAACATGTCTGGAACTCGAGTAAAGTTGAACAAAGGTGTTCACCATGCACTTGAAGATTTCCGTTGGATGCACGACAATATTGCCTCTCGTCCCACCCGAACTGCTGAGCTTGTGCCTCTGGATCCAGCAGCAGAAGGGCATCATGATGCATCTGGGTCTGGTGTTGGTGGTATCTGGTTTCCTAGTGCCACATTGGTTTCTCGTTCAGGGTATCACTCTCTCAAGCTGCTTCTTTGGCGTCACCAGTGGCCTGACTACATCAAGCAACGACTAGTCACGGAGGTCAACCCCAATGGCACTATCACCAACTCTGATTTAGAGCTTGCTGGCGGACTGTTGCACTTGGAGGCTCTCACCCAGGCCTTTGATGTCACCGAGCGCACTGTCTTATCAAAAGGGGATAACCTCAGCACCACATTCTGGGAGCAAAAGGGCAGTACATCTTCAGACAAGCCTCCTGCTTACCTCCTGCGGCTCTTTGGCATTCACCAACATTTCCACCGCTATGTCCCGCGTTTTGACTACATTTCAGGAGCCTCCAACCACATTGCTGATGCATTGTCTCACGATTTTCATCTAACCTGGCCCGAGCTCATTGACTCCCTTTCGCCTCATTTGCCCCAGAATGTCGGATATCAACTTTGGACCCCGTCACCGCCAATACTTTCCGCCGTGACTTCCGCGCTGCTCAGGAAACAGTCCAAGCGGGAGTCACTGCTGGTAATGCCTCCCAAGCCATCACTGCCTGGACTCAGTGGACCGACTTCACAACTGAGCTGGGCCTCGACCCCTTTCTCCAAGCCCTCCAAGACAAAGTACCAGTGCTACAAGTCTTCGCCCTCCGAGTTCGTGTCGGAGAACTTGCAGCCAAAGGCCATCCCATCCGGGCTCGGTCGGCTGAAGCTTACGTACGGCACGTTGCACAGACGTTCCTCCACATGGGGGCCGAAGATCCACGGTTAACTTCTATTGGAAAAATTGACTTCCGTCTCCAGCGTATGGTTGCGGCATGGAAAAGAAGGATTCTCCCCTTGTCGGGTAAAACCTGTTCCAATTCGTATCATCCGTCACATTGCATACTTAGCACGACATTCAACCAGTTCCAACAGTCTTCTGGTTGCTGTTGCAGATATGATAATCATTGCCTTTTCTTCCTTCTTCGGCCGGGGAATACACTGACTCTAACCAAGAATCTACCCCTTTCGTTTCTCTGATGTCCAACTTTTCATTGGTCAGCAGCGCTTGAATCTTCTTCATGACCCTCCGCGCACTCATTCTCCAAGCACGCTTTGCCTCTCTCACCTTCACTGACCAGAAAAATGGGGTGAGAGGAGAGGTTATTGGATTGGGGTGCAGTGGAGACCCGAACTTGTGTCCAGTCAAAGCAATCATTTGACATGTCCTTTACCTCCGACTTCACTCAGCACCACCAGATGTCCCATTGGCAAGGCTCTTCAATTCAAACTCCCACATCACCGCAAGTGTTATCACTAGCACTCTCCGGGATGCCGTTACATTGTTGGGTCCAGAACTTGGGTTCTTACCATCGGACATATCTGCTCGCTGCCTCCGTGCATCAGGAGCAATGGCCCTCCTACTGGGTCAGGTTGACACAGACATTATTCGGTTAATTGGTAGATGGCGATCTGATGAGATGCTTAGATATCTACACGTTCAGGCTGCTCCCTTGATGCAGGACTATGCTCGCAAAATGCTTATGGCTGGCGACTACTCCCTGATTCCAAATCAACTTGTCCCCATGCAATAATTTCCCACTGGTTGTTTCTGCTTCCGAGACTGTGTGCAACCACTGGTTTTCCTACTCCTTTCTTCTCTCCCTTATCTCTACCCACTGACCTTCCTGCCCTTGGGACTTTAGTTGGTCACTGGGAATCTTTCTTCTTTGTGAGCTGTCCAATGACACCTCCTCCCACCCATATCCACCCTCTGTATGGCCTGTGGCAGCCAATGGCCTACCTGCCAACCGGACTATTGGGCCATTGGAGGCACAAAAGGTGCGGCCTACTAGTAAAGTCCCCCTTTTATGCCATCCTGTGTTGTTACTTTGGAATAATGTAAATAGTTAGTGCCTAACTGAAAGGTGCAGCAGAAGTTAGTGACTAAGGCGAGTGGAGCTCGCCATTGTCACCAGCTTCAATGGGAACTTGAAGTGCTTTATGACCGCTCAGCAAAACTTCACGTGAAAGTGGGATTGAATCGCAATGGATTTTCTTGAACTACGTCTCCGATGATTGATTGTTGGATACAATGGTTGGAGACTCTACAATTAAATGTCGAGTCCTCCTAGAATGAGATCTTCTGTGTTTTTGTGACTCCTTCCATATCTACCTTATTTGTGAAGGGTATCTTTCACACATTCACAACTCCGTGACCTCTTCCGAAGGATTTTGGGTACAAAAAAGTCTAATCCTGGTTACCAAAAAATCTCACGTGGACGCAACATGCAAAACCATGTCAAAAGAAACAATCCTTGCCAGTTTCATCCTCATTTCACATGCTCATAATTTGCTGAAGATCAAGATTGAAACCTAAGCACACAACAGTGTGGTCAGCATAATTTAGTAATTTTAATCAACCCGCCCACCTCCCCCTCCAATGTCCTACCTGCCTACCAGACTATTGGGCCATTGGAGGCACAAAAGGTGCGGCCTACTAGTAAAGTCCCCCTTTTTTGCCATCCTGTGTTGTTACTTTGGAATAATGTAAATAGTTAGTGCCTAACTGAAAGGTGCAGCAGAAGTTAGTGACTAAGGCGAGTGGAGCTCGCTGTTTATGTACACTGTGCGCATTTTATTAACACAACTGCAATACTCCTTTGTTTGCGCAAAATCGATATATCGATTTGTTATGTACATAACTTGCTGCATAGGTAAGTCTCTTATGTATGTCAAGTTTTATGTATATAACATCATTTTGTGTGTAAATTTATGGGTGCTACCTCTCCAGAGGAAGGCAAGAAGAAGAAAACGACATGACATTCTATCTTCTAAAAAAGGTAAGTACATGAAATTGTTATGAATATAAAAAGCAGTTTTGACACTTAGCATTCCCTAACATTGATCATATGTAAAAACCTATTTCAGCAAAGGTAAGAATGTTGGGATTTTTGTTAATTAATTATGTATATAACATGAACTAATGCGCAACTTTGATTGAAGGGGTTGCCATGGAAAAGGTTTTGAGCATTGGAAAAATGATGGAACAGGGAGAGTGGTATGTTCGTAACGGGGTTATGTATTTAACATAGTTCGTTTTTGCATGCGCCAGGTGAATACCACCTGATTACTCAATGTTTAATGAGACACACCAGCCAATATGGTGTCGATATTTTTTGGACGAGCGACGGGATGATTTCTCGATGTTTCTAAAGAGATTGCTGTATCATGGTGCCGATATTTTTTGGATTGCGCCATAAAAAATGCTGTCGATATTTTTGGTTCGGCGGCAGGAAGATTTTTCGACGTTTTTGAAGATGACGCTGTATTTTGGTGTCAATATTTTTGGATTGCGCGGGAACATGAAGATAGCGCTTCTCATGGTGTCGATGTTTTCTTATTGCACAGTCCAAATGCTTTAGACATGTTTGGATGTGCGACAGGCATACTTCATTTTGATGTTTTGAAGTATGGCGTATTTGTTATGTATACAACTGATGATGACATTGTGCTTCAATTGCTGAAGTTTCTAACAGAATGCTGAAATCTGATGTGTTTTACACCTTGGTTATGTATATAACCTTGCGAAAACAATAGGTAAGACTAGTTGGAAAAAATGATTGTTTTTGACATTGATGTTTTTAGACATGGCCGGCTAAGTCCCACCCAAACAAGGATGGTTTTTTGTGGTTTTGTAAGAAAAGCCCAGCGGATCTCTTTTTTCTTTTCAAAGTGCAAGGGGGAAGGGCCCCCCCCGGAGGGAAGGTTGAGAAAAAAGAAAAAAAATTTTTTTTCCCAATATGTGATGTGTATAAAATTGGGGTTTTTTTTTTCTCCCTTCTTTTTTGGGTGTTTTTGAGATGGGTTTGTGCATTTTCCAGCGGATCAGATGTCTTCTAGGTTTTTCCATGATGCAGAATGACCCTGCAGTGGTTTTTGACCTAAGATGTAGGTTTTATGTAATCGATTGGGAAATATTTATAGTAAAATGGTTTTATTGAAAAGGATAGTACTTTGGAGTCAATTTATAACATAATCTGGTAAATTCACTGACCATTTGGGGAAACTGACCAAAACTGACCAAAAATATCTCAAACCATTGAGCCTTCTGCCATGTCATTTCTCTTGCTTTGTTATGCTAACCACTAGGTCAATTTTTGTGGTGAGTTTCAACAACATTGGAGGATTCTTGGCAACAATTTTGAGTTACAGGGAGCAACACACATGGGCGGATTGCTGTTTATGGGGAGAATCTAACATGTTGAGTTTGAAACATCCGGGATCTTTCAACACGATGAAAAACACAACTGTCTAGAATTGGGGGGTCTTGTAATGCATGGGGACTTATAAACAGTGATATATGGTAGTTGCTTGAACAAACGTATGGCATAAAATGCATCAACCAACCAAAAGTTAGGCATAGGTGTAACCACAACTTGACCCGACAAAAGCCCAGGCAAGGACTCTGTCTTCAGAGGAGATGTTTCACTTTTACATAATGTTTTGTTGATTGATGTATTATTTTATCCCATGCTGGTTAATTTGAAAAGACAGCAGAACTGACACTCTCGGATGCAAGATAGGGAGAGAACTTTTGATTGTGAAATCAAACTTTTGTTGAGTTGAGTGAACCTGACCAAGAGACCACCAAGGAGGACTCAAAAATGAAATGGAGCAAAATATTCCTTGAGGCAAGATGCGAAGGAAGCATGAGCAACGAGTGATAAATGGTGTCACCATTGACTCGCCATTACCTGAATCCCCCTCCCCCTGTCTTCCCATCACACCAGCCAAATGGTAACAAAAATGGCATTGGAGAAATGTAGCTGTGTCCAAAACAGCAAATTGGACTAAACCAACTGGCAATATTGTCCCAGTGGATTTGTCAGTGAGGGCAATGGTGGCAGAACAGTGGTTCGAGGGTGGTTTTGTGCAAGAGGTGATCGAGTGACGGTGGCGGAAAACATCATGTTGAGGGGATTATGTTGTAACAATACTTGATTTTCACTACCGTATATCACGGTTTATAAGACCCCAATGTACAAAGATACCTTTTGGAGGGTCTTATAATACGTGTAAGCTAGTTATTGAAGCACGGTGAAGCGATTAATGTCTCTTGTTTATCTACTTGTTATATTTTTTTGTACTATATTCCACTCCATTTCCCCCATTTTCCGATCCATTTGTGGTGAATTTCTATCAATCGGCTTCAATTCACCACTCGCCGCCCACTTTTTCGGATGATTTTGCTTCGTCGCGAGCTGTGGTGAGTTTTGAGGCTTATAGGCTTAACTCAGCAACCAGAAGGAGTCATGAGGAGAAAACCCTATGGGCGTGTTGTACTTTATGAGGGCAAGTGTTCTAAGATGGCTCTACCGTATAAATCGGTTTATAAGTAAATGATAAAAAAGTAATCTATAATCCACTCAAGTTAGCTTATCGCCCGTGTAATTTTTGGTATCTTTGCCTATTTACTTCCGTAGGGTACTTCATTTTTTGCCCTTTGTAACTCCGCTCGCGCCGAAATTGATGCGTCCTCCCGTCTTCATCAGAGATGTGATGTGCCCCCGTGATGTGTGGTGTGTTCCGCTACCATCTGGCATAACTCCACAACTAGAAGGAGTTATCAGGAGCTACACAGATGGGCGTGTTGCTGGCGGTGAGGAGAATCTATTTTTTTATGTTTTAGTGCTGTCCGGGTGTTAATGAAGCAGAAAGAACAAATGTCACTGATTCTACTCCCATTTGACTTATAATGTGAATGACTTATAAACCAATTTATACGGTAGAGTATTTTGGGGTGTTCATCAACGTGAAAAATACAAATAATGTACATAAAAAGGGGGGGGGGTCTTATAATCCGTGGGGACTTATAAACCGTCATATACGGTATTGCTACTGGTAGATTTTCTACCTTTGACTGCCAAATGTGGAAAATAAAAATTCCAAGTAAACTACCGTCTAGAATGCGTTATCAAAAAATGATTTGGGCAAAACATGTAGGGGTACAATCGGTACAATACTACAAAGAACTGTTATCCGGAACGGTTCCCGGCTCATGTATGGTATGGTGGTATCCGTAATCATCTTGTTTGTGCCCTTGCTTTAACCCGTGATCTCGATTCTGAAAATTTTGAATAACTACTGGCCTCTACTGGCAGAAGACCAACCAATGATATTTGATCCGACGAATTCGTCAAGGATTTTGTCGACGACCGAAATCGGTTCATCCGGTCATTGTCGTTGAAAGAAATGTTGAAAAATCCCAGCGATGAAAAAATAATGTTCCACGAATGCATTGTTGTCAGCCGTTACTATATTTACTTCTCCTTGTGTTGAATGGGAGGGTGATCTTGCCGCTGTACGTACTGCTACTGCTAAATTAATAGTTTATCGTCATGGATGTCAGTTCTGTATTCCATAGAATGCTCGTCAATGTGCCTTCAATACAAATCTATTTGTCTTCACAAATTTCCCATTCCTTCTGAATTCACAATACTATTGCATCTTCAATCGTCACCTTTCACCATCCAATCATTCAGCACCATGCCTAGTCAAATGCCTGTAATGACGAGATCCTATAACAAACGCACCGATTCCAAACCATACGTAGCCGACGACACGTGCTCAGTCTCTACAAATCAAATCACTTCGAACAACCCATTCTGCGATAACGTTGCTAATCATTTCTACATCCATTGTGTTCAACCACTGAATACTTTGCTGTCCAATAGCTTTCAAGATGGCAGGTTTGACAAGAAGGAGAGGCTGTTGGTCGAAGAGGCGTTCCGTCAAGAACGATGTGCTGTCATTGCTGGGAAAGGTGTGGATGCAGTGCTCATGGAGAAGCATTTGAGGAGAAAAAGGATTGCGGAGCAGAGAAAGATGAGAGAGCGGCAGCTGGCGAAAATGCAGGCTCAGGCTGAAATACAAGTACGCAGACAACGTTTGGAATCGAAGAATGATGGGAAACATTTTTTGCTTGCCGATGATGGAACTCATGACTCTAGCGATTTGGGGAGTTTAATCATTACCGAGAACGAAGCCAAGCCGGGTGTCCGAGTAGAATCTTCCACCATTCCTAGAACCGAACCCGAACCAGAACCACGTCTTGTCGTCTCGAGCTTTAAAGATGCATCGGGCAGAGTACGAAACATGCTACTCCGTTCGACTCATCAACACGTAAACAAAACATTTCAACAACCAATGGTTGCAATGAAAAAAGTGTGGAACTCCCCAACCAAACCTTCAGTGAATAAGAAAGGATTCAACGTCAAAGCCACAGTCTTTTCCCGCCAATCCAAAAACGGCTGCAGCGAAAATCGAAGCGCAGATGACGATACCTTGTCACTTAGTAATCCTCCCTCTGAATCTTCTTGCGCTGGAAATGATTTGACAGTGACGGAGGTATGTGAGAGAGAATTTCCGGTACCTTCAGTTACTGTTGAACAAGCGCAGAAAGCTTTCGATTCGAAGCCGATTGTGGCGAGCGCTCGAAAGGCTGTGGGTCGGGATACGTCGCAGAAATCGGATCCTTCCGACTATCGTGAAGGCAAATGGATTGATGCGTGCGTAGTCGCTCTTGATAGGGCACATCTCATTACAAAAGAAGGAAACAAGAATCTATTGCTTGTCGATAACGACTGCTCTGTTGAAAACCGACAAGTAGAAAAACCAAAGGACGGATGTTGCTCTGAAGACAAGACTTTGACTAGAGCTGCGTCGCCTTGGGACGTCTTCCCCTCTAGCAAGTCCGATGGGGATGAAATTCTGAAGCCTCATGTTAAGGATTCGAACAGATTAAACGAAACAAAAACAGAGAAATGGTGGGAAGAAGAAGAAGAATTGCTAGATCCTGTTGAGAATTGTGCAGGCATTCAAAGTGAGGACCACGATAGTGTAACGATAACAGCAATTGAGGATACTTGTCTGTTGGAACAAGGCACAGAGAGCAACGAACGGGCGAATGCAGATATTCTGGGAGGACTTTCTCAGCGGAAAGATGACGATCAATTTTCCAATTCGAAAGACAATGATTTAGACATGGATGATTTTGCTCGTTCAATTTCTGGAAAGTACTCGACGATGACGAGTCGCAGAATCAATGAAGAAGCACGCAACGTTGATAAACTGTTCTCGCTTCATGACGTGGATACTAATGCAGAAACACAGCTTTGGGGTGACATCAATGAGAGCATTCTGTGTCGTAACATGATGTGCGGTGAGAAGGAACATCGTCACATCCATGAAGTTTATCGCGCTGATGACTACAACAGCTTTTGTACTGATAATACCGAGCCAACGGACGAAAGACTCCCCACCCCCAACATCAGTAAAATGCTTAATCGACGCGAGTATTCATCGACTTCACATGAAAATCTAACAAGGCAGTGCGTTAGTTCCCGCGATTCCATGACAACCGGTGAAGGTAATTCTGTCGGTGTGGACAGCCCCTCGTGTAACGGAAAGAATCATGGTGAACCCGAAATCTCTCATCCATCCGTTATAACAATTCCCTTGAGAGCTCAAAGATCTGTAGAGAATAGTCCTACCAGCCTTATTGATGAATCAACACGAAGTGATGAGCGCTCTCGGGTGACAGTAGACATGAACGTCCCAAGAATTTCAAGTGATTTGAGAAGAAACACCCGAGATAAAATTAGTGCCACAATGCTGAATTCTAATGAGATTGAGCGTTCGTCATTTAGTTCATGCGTCAGCCATGATGCTGCAAAATCAAGCGAGATGTATCGAATGAGGATGAATCGCTCGATGAACTCAAGTCATCTCGCGTCGATTCGTGCAATTAGTCATTATGAAAATACGGCGACGCTGCATCCAGAAGTCGTAGATGATGGCCGGAACAGTCTAATAGATGAACACCGACGAAGTCACCATACTCGTAGGATGACCAAGCAGGAACATCAGTATGAAGAGAAACTTAGGGCTGCAAAGCTGCGTCAAACCCAAATACATGACACACATTATGAAATGAAGCCTTTGGCCTTCAGTTCATACTTCAGCCATGATGTTGGACATGCAAGCGTGTTGCGCTATGTTTCGAGTAGACGTGATGCCAACATGTCGATCATTGACGATGCAAACTGTCACACGTTCCTTGAAGAGAGCGGGAATAGCGCTTACAATGAACTTGAACATTCGGCAATTATTTCACGCTTTAGCTGTGATCTTTCAAAGGCAAACAATATGAATCGACCAATGATGATTCGACGTGAAGGCTCCAATGATTTCGCGGTCGATCAACCAGGATCACTTCGCTCTTCGCATATTTATGACCAAGAGGACGAAGACCGTCCGCATGCAGAGGATGACTTTCATTTAACTGGATTTGACATACGCAATTCTCTCGCCTATGGTCCAGAAGGAGGATCTGATCTCGTTGCCCGAGGCAGAAAGTCTCGAAAGAGCTCTCCGCCACAGCATCTCTTCCATGGACTGGGTAATTCTACTGAAGATTTTCAGTATAGAGAGGTTTATGGAAATAAGAATAGAAATCAACTAGATTCGCTAGAAGATCAATGCGCATTGCGAAGGCTGCGTTTACAGCAAACTTTCCTTGCAGAAGCAGACCAAGATTCACACGGCAAACTCATCATATCAACACCACATTCACATCAAGCCAAGGAGATGGCTGGTAGTATATCGACGAACAGGCTATCATTAGATTGGAATGAAAGAGTTAGATTCGCATCAGGGAACAACGAATTATCTGTGTTGCAAACAGGTCAACTTGTAAAGGTGAGGCGCAGGAAGATTCGGTCCCGAGGCCAAAGGCAAGTGGCATATTAGACGAACCAAACAGTGTGAGACGTTTCATCAGTAGAGTAGAAAGAGTCATAGATCCTGTAGACACGAGCGATGGGTGATGTTTCTATGTTTGCCATCATAAGAACCTTAATGAACTTACCAAAGTAGGAGATTAACGTGTGATGACTAGGTAGTGAATTGATTTAGACAAAAGCCAGTCCTTCCAGGTAGCTGCTGGTTGTAGCATTATTACATGTAGATTGAGATTTAAACTTAATTATTGTGATTATCGACATCACAAAGCAACTTAACAGGCAAAGATCAGACTGTGACCTGTGACAACATCAATTTCTTTAGAAGTATGCATCAATAGTTTTAACTCCGAGCAATTTACGGATCTTGATGGCCGTCTCTGTGGGAATGCTACTGCCCTCGACGTCTACCGTCGACCCATCATTCATGGTCACAACGTAAGACTTGGGCGCAATATCAAACAAATCGGTTTCGAGCGTGTTATGGTAGGTAACCATAATTGATGCAAAGAGCTTGTAGCTGACAATCAGATTGCCTTCTTCGTCACGTTTGCCTTCTGATCCAGACTCTTTGTCTTCGAACAACCAGATGGGGAGAGCAGGAATGAGCTGCATCTCAACTTGTCCTTCATCGTTAATGAAGAAGGGGTTGGGACCAATGAACATGAGCCTCCAAATACTGAGAAACTCTGCGGTAGAACCACTGAGACGCGCAAGGAAACCGCGGCCAACAACAGATGGATCTTTGAAAGCGGAAGATGCGATGAATGACGAACACTCCATGAGTGAACGGCCGTAGACATCAGGGTCCATGAAGGGGAGCATTCCTCCACCCTTCATTTCCGAGTAGAATTGATCGTAAAGTTTTCCACGAATGAGTTGAAGGTAATATTTGTAGGACATGTGCATCCAAATCGACTGGTTTTCCAACCATCCTGCAGCAAATGCCATCATTCTTCCCATGTCATAGGACTGGCCTGTAAGGTCAGCTGACAGGAAATACATTTTCAAAAAGTTGTCACGAAGTCCTGAATTCAGCACCTTGTTGTACATATCCTCAAGTCGCTCTTTGTCATCGTTGATGAGCTTCATGTATCTAGTATGTCCTTCAAGAAAAAGAGGGAAAGTTCCAACCGACATGGCTTTCGCATTAGCGAGAGGGAGACCCTTGATATTCCTGTCTCCAGTGAGCACCCATTCCGTGATGTTGTAAGAAAAGTATGAGGGCGGAACACCGCTGGTACCATCATCATCAATACCGCTGCTTCCTATTTTCATTGCCCGAGACACACCAAGTTGGACTTGATCAAACCAATTGTTAAGCATATCAACGGCATCTTCCGCGGATATTTCCGTCGTTTCGCCAGAGAAGTAGTACTGAACCTCATTGCGATAGGTTTCACGCGCAGCAGCAACAGTGTCCCAGTACTTGAACAACGGTTCAGGAACATCAGGCGACAGTTCATCACCATCAGTGTATCCACTAGCGATCAATTCGTCAAGGGCATCATTGATCTTGTCTACCATAGTTGCGAGTTCGGAGGGGACAACAATTGGGCGTTGATACTTCTGAATAACGTCGCGGACATATTTGAGAAGTTCAGACAATTCAAACGTCTCCGGCATACCAGATCCAACCATCCTGTCAACGTAAAGGAAACAGTGCATAATTAGAATAATGGATCTTGTTTTCGTTCAACAATTGGCAAATCGTTGCTTACCCGATCAAACCGTTCATGGCATCATTCCATCCAGGTCGACCACCCTCATACTCAACACCCATACCGTAGGCATCACGA
The DNA here is from genome assembly GCA_013187285.1 of Cyclotella cryptica. Taxonomy (NCBI): domain Eukaryota; phylum Bacillariophyta; class Thalassiosirophyceae; order Thalassiosirales; family Thalassiosiraceae; genus Cyclotella; species Cyclotella cryptica. The sequence continues at coordinate 99,796 of JABMIG010000309.1, read as the reverse complement.
GTTGCAAATTTGATGGAACCCAAAAGGAACAGCTTAGCAATGGCAGAACTTGTCATCGGTCCATTCTTTCCTTCCTTCCCGATGCGTTGCCAGTTGGCCTCATTGGCAATCAGTCCAGTAGTGATGTTGCGGTAAGCCGCTTGTTCCTTCACTTTATCTTCATCGAAATCAGTTGCGTCAAGCTGCAAGATGTGCTTCGATTTCCCATCAAAAGTGTAATCTACAACATACTTCTTGCTGCGGGGCTTAACGGTCGCCGTGGAGAAGAAGTAACGTAGCTTAGTGTCATACATTAGGCTCTCCTCACCATCTGGGTAGATTGAGGTGTAGGCTTCAATCAGATCCAAGTAGTATTCCCAGTGATCTGCCCAATAACCAGAACCATAGACGGCCATAGGAGTCTCCGTTGCAATCGAAAGGATTTCATCAACAGCTTGCTTCTTGTCGACAATAAGTTCCACACCAATCTGGTCGAACAGAGAAAGGAGCTGACCAGGACGGAAAATTCCTCCTCGAATGATATCCATGATAATTTGCTCACTCCTAGCATCAGCAGCGATGGATGATGCAATACGTGCTGCCTGATTGGGATCGTCTACCAAGTAGGCAACTGCTTCGACAGTAAGAGGCTCGTATCCGTCGGCTTGAATGAATGAAAGGAACTGCTTAATCACAAACGCTCCAATACGCGGGCTGAATACAACATCATTCCTCCTGTTTTGGGCCACATCACGGTAGTTGCCCGGACCTTGGGAGAAAAAGGTAGGATCAATGTTGAAGTCATTGTAATCACGCTCCAAGTCACCATGAATGCGGGAAAAGACATGGAAAACCTTCAAACGAGGATCTTCGTCGGCATTGGAAGCGCGGGACTTCTCGTCCAAATCTCCAAGAAGAATAGGCATACCACCACGAAGACTATTGTCCAAATAATTCTGCTTGATGGCTCCATCAAAGAGATGATTAGCGGTATGTGTCTCGACACTGGACGTAAGCTCGTTCATCAAGTCTCTAGCCCTCTCGAATTTATCTTCAGCGTATCCTTCTTGGCTAACAATTTTAGCAATCTTGGGCAAGTCCTCGACAACGTCGGCCTTTCCGTAGAACGAAGTCACTGTTACACTTTCACCAGGAGCCAACTTAACCTTTTGGACTGCGGCAAATGCAGCGGATGTCTTGGCATCTCCGTACTGAGGATTGGCAACAATATCCTCTATGGTGCGAATATTCAAACCTGATGGCTTGGAGAGGGTGGTTGAGTATCCGAAGACCTTTTCTGTATCATAAACAATAGGGAGCAATTTGTTCTCTCCCTCAATAAAGGAAATGCAGTAGTGACCTTCCTTCTCAATCTTCACAGAGGCAGTATCACTAGGCTCGGTAGACATTCGGTAAAAAGGAAGAGTAAGCGTATCATCGCCATGATAAACGCCCATCCAACCTTCAAGTGTACGCCCAATATTCTTCAACCCCCACTGCATTTTACCCCCCGTAGGCTCCATCTTGGCCAAACCATCCAACGCCGAAAACGTTAAGTCATCGTCTCCGGTATTCGTAATGGTAGTACGACGCACCAAGGCCGCAAAGTCCTCCTCCGGAAGAACAAAGTACTTCACCGCCGTAGTCACGCCATGTACACTATCCTCCTCCACAATCTCCATCTCATTCGTCCCCACATACATCGTACGCGAAGGCTTCGTCTCATCGTCATCCAACAAATCCACCTTGGAATTCTCTGGACTAAACGGCTCGATGATGAACGAAGACCCATCCTCCTTCCCCTTATGACCACCCCTCTGACCGACGAGGAACGTGCGGAATCCAACGTACGGAGTCATCTGATACGCCTTGTTGGCGGTTTGGAATTCGAGGAGGGGGTAATCTTTGGAGGCGACGCCGAAGCAGGCAATGCCTTGTCCACGGTTGACGTAGAAGGACCAGACGGGTTTGCCATAGACACCGGCGACTCCGGGGAGGAAGTTGGAGAAGGTGGAGCGGGCGTCGTAGTCGCGGACTACGTAGCGGCCTGTTGATACGTTTGTTTGTTTTGGGTTGTGTGTGCGTGAGAGGGGAGGAAGGCGAATGTGTGTTTGTGTGAGTTTGGCGTTGTGCCTTGTGTCCATTCAAACAAGACACGTGGATACTCACGCATATCGTCAAAGAGATCACCGGCCGAAGAGTTGCCCTCCTCCTTGCCACTTTTTGCCGAAATTTCCTTCCCACTCTTTCCGGACTGCTCCATGGCGTGCTTTTCGCTGTGGCTCCTGACCTTGGCCTCCTCGTGACAATGCTTCCCCTGGCACATCTTGCCATGAGAAGAGCTCCACGTGCCCGCCTCTTGCAACGCCATATCGACATTGGGACCGCGGAAAGCGGCATCCATCGCCACAGAGCCGAGGATGGCGACGAGGGTGACGATTCCGGCGCGGACGGACCACTTTTTCCATGAGGGGGAGGTGGCATCGTGGTCGTTGTTGTTGTTGTGCGGTGCGTATGGCTGGGTGCAGGTGAGAGGTTCGGCCTCTTCGTCTGTTCGTTGGGGTACAAATTCGGTTAGTTTTGATGATGGTGAAATTACTAGAGAAATGGTCAGATGTGAATTGGGATGATGGATCCATTACTGCTCCTCTCCCCGCCATGCTGAAGGACAACACCGATTCGTCCTGTTGTTATATACAACAAATCAAACTTTCAACTGTTCTACTCAACGTAATCTTCTATCTCGCCACTGTATCATTGGTAATTCGTGTACACCTCGAGCATCGATCGTTGTCTATTGCTTTGGTACGTCTTTCATCATCTGAAATATTCTCACGATTCATATTCGTGCGCACCATCGGACCAAGTACCCTCTCAGCGTTGCCCACAAACAAACGAATGTTCATCCTTCACCATTCCATCAATAAACGTACCGAGATACTTCGTCCCGCCTTGTTGATAGGACGTCATGATCGCTTGGTATTCTGTTGCCTCTGTAGATTCACGGTGTTCTAATGAATGTGTACGTGACGAGAGAAAATGCCGATGAGATGGAGCAAGACGAAAAAGGGATGTCTCTCTTCCTGTGATGGGTGGGTGGATGGGGGAAGGATCTTTTTGTGTGTTTGTGCGAATGCATCTTTCGGAGCAGGAGATCCATACACCATTTTTGCGCATGAGAGGCTTACCCTGTACTTTCTATTTGGGAATAAGTATACTACCTTGGATTGATTTTGTACTCTCCGAGCATAAAGTTGTATCCTCCGTGAATCTTCCGGATTTCTTCGTGATGCTGTGCACAATGCTCATTGTGGATCTTATCAGATCTTATTATCATCTAATACCTACCAGGTTAGGCATAGGTATAGGGAGGTATTGACCCGGGTAGAGAAAGGTACAAATGGGTATTGTACAGATAGGAGACAGATAGGTCACTATCGAATATCTTGGTTCATGTGAGCGTACAGACTATCTCCTTATTGGTCAAGATCGCTACAGTGATCTTAAAATGAGCCTTGTATAAATGCAAATACCTAGCAATTCCAATCATTTTTAGCTTATTCTGACATCACCGGTGGATTCTACGCCCTCGATTTGCCCAGGAACAACATTCAGCCCATTTTTGTACAAGCATTTTTTTACCAAAATGCATTATCCAGCATCACTATCGCCACACTAAAACAATCTTGCGATCTTATTTACATTTCACGACAATGAGCAATCCGCCGCAACAACTCAACCAACCCCTCCTCCCCCAAGCACAAGCCCATGTCAACAACCAACCAAGCGCAGATGCGTCAATCTAAGCGACATGGGTGCCACCACAACACACACCTGCCGCCACTGCAATGCCAGAACTCCCGGGAATTGAAATGGATTATTCTGACGCATCATGCACTGTGAACCTTTTGGTGGATACAGAGGGGTATTTCAATGAAACCACTCCCAATGATCTCTCCATTAATGGCCTAGCTGCACAAGAATCCATGCATACCCCGTTAGAGCGCCCGGATAGACTCGAATTGCTGTCACCATTGAAGCCAAAATTTCCGGCAAAATCTCCAGAAGAAGTCACCCGATTTACAAACTTTAGCTATGCGTCCATTGACGAGGGACCACCAACGGCTATCGGTGCTTCTTTGCAGACGAGATGATTGTTGATGATCCCAATGCATTTGTTGAGGACACGATTGAAGAGACTATTCTATCACCAGCACCTCCGCCTCCACCAGAAGTTCTGACCGAGGATTCAATTAAGAAGTTAAATGTCGCTTGGTTGAAAGAGGAGCTGAAGAAGCATGGCCAGCCAGTCTCAGGCAATAGGAGTGCACTCTTGGAACGCTTGATTGAAGCTGTCAACAACAATGTTCCTGTTGCTACTGCTCCTGTTGTCAGGGAGGCTTTCATGAACAATCTTGATGTGATGGCAAAGTGGAAAGAACTGACTCTGAAGCCCGATCCAGTGCCCGTTCTAGTCAATAGCGATGCAAACCTCCGCCCGCCTACAGAGAGATATGCTTCCATCACAGCAAAATTCGATTTTGTAGAGGAATTTGATCGTATTCCTTTTGCCGGAGACAACAAAGACATGGGATATGCATCAAGTACATGTTCACAAAGAAAGAGAAGCAACAAATTCACCCCCACTTGCAATCTTCGTCAAGGTATAGTTGAGGAACGTGTTAAGAGAGGACCGAGCATCAACTAGATGAGCACAGCCATCTGATGAATGGGTTCACTGCACTAATGCCACTAACTGAGGCTACCAACTTGGAGGATGCAGCGAAGACCAATGTCACTGGGGATGGCGGGAAGAAGTTCAGTGTAGCAAATTGGGCAGCTTACTCAAAAACAAAAGCTACAAGCGTCAATGCAGGAGAGCCCAACCACATCTTTGCAGGCAAGTTCAAGCAGTTCTCTCCCATTGACATCATGAAAATGATGGGCATTATGATCATTGATGGTCTGAACCCATCTCCTCAACTGACATCCAAGATGAAGCCGCAGAGCGTTGACCGCACTCACGGCAATGACTTCATTGCCGAGCATGTTGGACCTGGCTACCAACAACTGTATCAATCATTCCGACTTTTCTTTAGCTGTCAAGATCCTCTGAAGGTTACACCACCCAAAGAGTCTTGCCCTAATGTGAAAGTAGAGAAGTTCTTCCGTTGGATGAGATTTATTTTCAAGGAATTGTGGGTGCTTGGTAGAGATTGCTCCATCAACGAGCAGACTTGCAGGATGCAAGGCAAGTCCGAGTACAAGACCCCATGCGGCAAGTTCAAGTGCATTGGGGATGGTATTCAGGCTGATTGCATTGCAGATGATGGATTCACTTACGACTTCTACTTCTGCAACGAGCCTGTTGATAAGAAATGGACCGAGAAGGGATTGTGTCCGATGCATGGCCTGCTGCTACCTATGTTCGAAAGCTTTCGTGATGTCGGCCACTGTGTGAAGATGGACAATCTATTTGTTTCTGTCAATCTTACTCGTGAGGCCTACAGTTTGATGCAGAAGGTCTTGATTCATGGTGGAAGTCTGGTCGTGGGGTCCCTCCAATTGTTTACATTGAACCATTGACAGGGAAGGCCGAAGAGAGATCTCACAGGACATTGAAAGCTGCAGTGCTAACGGGCGACAGTAAGTCCTCGGATCTTGTTGATGCATGTTGTTATGATCAGAAGCCTTTCTACATGTTAACACACAGCAGCAAAAGAGTTGGTTGGGTTGTACAAGAGAAGAAGATTTACAGCTCTGCACTACGGAAGAATGTGCCTTTCAAGTTCCTCCGTTTCAATTTATCGGATGAATACAACTACGAGATGAATGATAGTGACATCGCTGATCAGTTGCGACTCGAGTACCGTATGCAGAGGCTGCAGAGGAATCAGAAATGGTGGTGGGCCTTGTGGTTATGGAGTCTCGAGGTGACCATTGTGAATGCATATAAGATGATGACCGGATACTGCGAGCTGATGGGCATTGAGCCGGAGTACTCTCATCATGATTTCAGGGAGACGATCGGGTACGGTTTGATCTACCCTGATAATGAGTGGCCAAAGAGAAAAGCCAAGTATCCACCACCACCCTCAACAGCAAAAGGGCATATGAGAGCTGCTAGTCCTGTGCCAAATGCAACAATGAGATCAGTGAAATTCACCAAGAACTCGCTCTCTCGTAACGGCACACTTTCAACCCGCCTTGATACCTCTCTGAGCCATATGCCTGGAGTGCCTAATGGTTCCAATCATACCTGCCATTTGCATAGATGGGCTTTTAACATGACGAATGCAAAAGGAGATGACAATAAATTGCCATCTGGTGCAAGGCACGAAGTGGCGAGGTGCAAGTCTTGTGGCATCAACCTTTGCCTGAGTTGCTATGAGCTTTACCATACAAAAGCCGATCTTGAGGAGGAAATTGACACAATTCTCAGTGTAAGAAATGATAGGAAGAAACCTAAGAAGAAAGGGTATTAGTTAACATGTAATAAACATTATTTTTACTGCATTTCATGGTTTCAATAGCTTAAGTTCACTAGAGTTACTGGCCTGCCTCATCAGATCAAGGAGGGAAAATTGGCTCAATTCTTCAGTAATTTTTCCATATCTTCGCGAATTTTTTGAATTTTTTCAAAAAAAAGTGGGTCAAAATGACGCTCATAAGCAGGTGAACATTTGGTATGGGTTAGAAATCACTTTGATGCATTACGTGGACTTTGACGCATTATGGAAGAGGCGTATTATTCCTACGTTAAGTTGTACATATTTCCACAAAAATATCTCTGATGCGGTGTCCGATAGTCTGTCCGTGGCCTACTAGAGGTGACAATAAAAAAATTATGCGCACGGATGCGCATAAAGTTTTGTTATCCTAGCATGATCCCCCAACTTTCACGATGTTCATTATCTGACACGGACATCTAGTAGAAACCATACTAAGTTCTACAGGATTGACTTTGACGCATTATGCCCATTTTTGGGTTGAACTGCATTGCAATGGCAGCTGCCTTTGTTCCATCCTGAGGACTTGTCGAGCTGGACTTAAGCCCCTGAGATAGTCCCAAAGGGTTGTGCAATGTTGGCCGGACTCATCTCGTGTATATGTGTGCCGCACCAGCGCCAAAGATATCTGACATTTAAAGCGTCAAAGTGATTTCTAACCTGTACTAACTTTGTTAAGCGCGAATCATACTGCAAGCATGTGAAAAATGAGGGGGAAGTTTGATAGAAATGAGATCTCTATAGGGATCTTATTCCTGAACAATAAGGAGATAAGATATATTTTACCGACTCGATGACATTCGTATTTTTCACCCATAAAATAAACCACAGACATTCTAAAGCCTTCATAAATCATTTCTCCTTCTCAACAGCAACACGCTCATCTGCATAGGTCATGGTAACTCTGGTTGGTTGCCAAGTTATGTCAATTCATCGAACAACTCACCACCCATTATTTCACACACAACACACATGGAGATTGGTGGGGCATCGGGACAAAATCAAAAGGAAATTGGTGCAACTTACAGTACCCAAACGTACTTTGGTAAATAGGGTGGATACATATATTTTTTCCAATGTTATCATCACTAAGTTTGCCCGGATTATTAGATATTTTTAATGTATTTTGACATTTTCTAGCTCTTATGAACAGAGGTATATGGTATTTAGAAGTACCTGAACTCTAGTTTTTGAAGTAAAATACTGCCAGTTGTTATGATGCCCATACTTGTGCCTATGTTGTGACCTGTTGTGACAGCACCTGAATATATGGGCCGGTACACTGCTACCTACGACCTAGCTTGCCTTACTTTCTTGGTGTGATTTATCCTTTTGAATATTTTTTTCATTTGAATGCAGACAAAATCATGTTACCATACTTATCTTTTGCAGGGCAACAGGCTTGGAAAAAGATTCATTAATGAATAAGTGCTTATGGACCAGCAGATGAGATCTTCTACTTTGGGCAGTGATGTTTTGACTAGCTGAGTATTCATAATACTTGTAGCAATTTTGTCAGCATCCATCTGCAAGCTTTCTGGCAGTATGTACATCTGCATCTACTGCAATGAAGAAATGTTGAATTGCATGTGTGTAAAGTCTTTGTTTTGTGGAAAAACAGAATTCATGTGGAGGATATTTTGTGTGGACATCCAATTTACTAAATTATGTGCATAGAAATACTTAGAATAAGTATCAATTTTTCTCATTGGCAGGTCAAAACATTAACTCTGTCTTTTCAACTGGTAAGGGTCATGACATAACAGCTTCAGTATGCAAAACATTATTTGATGAGCTGATGACTAACAAAAGTAAGACCTCAATCACACATGTAGAAGTGTTTGTGGACAATTCCTTACTTGATATGAGTTGTGGAACCTGTAAATGGCCATTTTAGTTGTCTTACAACACCGGATTTTTTGTTATTGTTTTTGTCCTGTTTTGGTCTGGAACAATGCAGAGGGGCCAATGAGCTTTTGCAAAATAACCCATGGTGTGCACTGTCCTAGAGCTTCTACTAGTTACTGTTGTCACCAGTTTGATGAAAAAACAGTTGCACAATAGACATTGCTTTCACATCAAACTGAGATAACTGCATTGGATCCTTTGGTTATCTCCCCTGCATACAATTATATCATCGTCTGGACTTGTTCATGATGTTATGCAATGCTGGTTGGAACTTTTTTGTATTATACCTACAAGTTTATGTACTATACAGACAGTTAATTTTTACCATGGCTCAAAGTTCCAATCACAACATGACCTCTAACCCCTTTCATTGATTTAGACTGTCTTTAAACTCTATCTAGTCATTTCCGACTGGTTACCAGAGCAGTACAGTGCCACCACAGACACTTGTTCTTGTTGTATTGAAAAAAATTGCTGCAAAGCTAGCTGTGATTAACAAGGTTTCAAATAATAAGGCATGCTGCATTAAGCATTATAATACTTTTTCCTCAAACAAGCTGGAGCTCGTGCACAACCTCAAAATGCTCAAGTGTCTGTGGTGGGTTTTGACACTGTACAACTGTTAGAATGGGTCCATGCACACTAGTGTGTAACATTGGTCTGGTTGGCGCAAGCTGCAGATTGCTGCAGTTGGAAGGTGCGCATTATTATTCATTTCAATAAATGTTAGTACAAACTCATATACTCTGCTGACATATATGCTCATCTGTCATGTTATAGATTTTTTCAATTGACATGCAAGTGATGTATTGGCCACGTTGGCACTAGTACCAATATATATAGTCTGCCATCAAATATACTGGTGCATGCAGGGAATTGTTAATATTTATACATTTGTTTTAATTCATATTTGTGTTGCAACCTTGGCAGTATGTGTACTAGAGTCAACTTTAGTGAAACTGGCTCTGCCACATTTCATACTACTTTGTCAGTGTGAAATGGCAATACCAGTATTTGTGGTGGCGTATATGAGATGATCATTCCATTAGTGATGATGACACTGTGCCAAACTTTTAATGTAAGTATTGATAATGTCACTCTTGTTGTGAACATTTTTTCATAGATAAATGCTAATCACTTGTTTCAACTTAGTAATTATTTCGATAGACAAAGAAGTTAATTTTCAATATTCATAAAAAATATACTCCTATAACAATCGTGATCACAAAACAGATGGTTTGCCTTGTGCTTGGAATGTTTGGTGCCATATTTGCTACAGTTTCATGACAGATTGGACTCCTGGCCCTCTAACAATCAAATCTGCCTTGCCGCTTTGATCTATGTAACCTTTTCACTGCTAGTTTTTGGAATTCCTTGCCAACCGAAGCATGATTCCTCCAGACCACGAAGCTTCTGGCCATTATTACTCTCTTGAAGAGCTATGATCTGTTTATTGTCATAAGTTCAATCAAATTCACCAGCAGGGCAAGCACATCTTACTTGTCTGAGTAATTCCCCTACTACTGCATGATATTTTTCTGTCAACCTTTGCCAGGTCTACTGCATCAAGAGGAATATGAACAATTTCATCCACATTGGTGATACCATCTTACTTTGTAACTTTGAATACTTGCTCATAGTTAAAAATCCATGTATTGATTCAATTGATATTGTGCATCAGGACCTTTTCCTTTGTGCTCCTGCATTGGCTTCTGAGGCTTTTCTATAAACAGAATAGGATAGATCTTCAACCAATTTTCTGAAGAGAAACAGCTGAAAAAAGAAAGAATCGAATTTAATGCAGACATGATAGAGATGTAGCAATATATGTAAAATACCTGCAAGATGAGACATGTAGGGGGACCAGTACAATTCTTACTTCAAGGGCTAGCAAAGATGACGATGCCCGTCACTCAGATGCTGGCAAAGATACAGAGAAAGCATGCTTCAAAGGCTGGCAAGGTATGGAAAAATATAAAACGTGGACAATTGGAACATACAATTTTCAAGATCAAATGAGGTGGTTGAAGTGAGATATTACTGCATCAATGGAGATATATTGTAGATAATGAACTCCATGATTTTGCAGTGATTGTGGTTTTCATTAGGGTAGAAACTAGCATAAAAATGCATCTAATTTGTATGCTCTGTTTTTGTGATGCAGCATTAATTGCACTGTGTCACACCATTTTCTCACAGTGCTCAGCATGTTGCTCGTTTTGTCAGTGATGCCAAATTCATTTTCACATGTTGTACTTACTTTCTTGGCACAGAAAGGAAGCGAATCATCAAAAAATCTAGTCATTTCTATTTTTGGCAAATCTAATACATTTTTGGAGAAACTATCAATTAAGCCCCTTTCTGGAAAGATTTTTTCTTCAACCAGTATCATTTATGTACTGGATTCCCATTGCATATAACAGCTGACAAGTATTATTGTACCAGCAGATCATATATACCGGTACTAACACATACAAATTGCGTTACATTGCGTGGACATATGTATACTTTAAAGAACTGTATACAAAATATCTAACACATGCTTGATATATGTATATAAGCTGAGGTATTTATGGCATGAATGACTTCGACAAAGGATCAAAACACACATGGTTTTTGGATGAATTTTATACTTCTTTGAACTTGGCATATGCCATAGATGACTCAAAGTTAAAATTATCTCAGGCCCATCAAAACAAGTTAGCATTGGATGAGGCATTTAGGTTGATACCTTTGTACAGTATTCTTATTCACATTTCTGTGCATGGGTCCCTCACATCTGTGTTTAGGCTATTCCATATCTTACACATGGTTGAAATTTCCTTGCAAATCATTTGCCCTCAACAGTGTTCCTAAGTCAAGACAGAACCTAAGCTTTTACCACATTGAAATTGGTAAATAATAGGGGTGAACAAGACAAGAGAGCTATTGTCTGTCATCTCCACATAAATGGCACCATATCTAGCTCGTAATGTCAAGTCTAGAAAAACTTTAAAAGAGTAAACAAAACTGATTGGTCTAGGTGAAAAGTGGGATGGAGTTAAGGGAATTATGTTTATTTTTTCGATGATAAATATTCATCAAGAACGGAGTAGGTACTATACCCGAGAGTACCTTAATAACTAGATGGGTGCTTATTAAAAACTTCATCTTGATTTTTTCAAATTTAGCTAAATTTAGCTCTTTTTAAAGCAAATTTTTTGATAAAAATCAAAAATAAGTCTACATTTACAACTAAAATGAGAAACCTTGTATGTACAACTTGATGAACTCACGATCGCTTATGTCTTGTGGGGTGAAGCAATGTAAATAGATATAGATACCTACCTACCTCATAAAGGTATTGTACAAGTATGAATTCACGTTGATCCATGGAATGTCAGATATCTTTGGCCACCTGCTGTGGCCTCAATATGCACCCCCTGAGACCAATCCAAGATTGAAAACCCCTTTGGGTCTCTCTTGAGGGCTTAAGTCCAGCTCCACATGACCTCAGATTGTCGAGATCACCATCCCAAATTTGATGCCGTTACACATCTAAAATGATCTTATTGCTCAAAGTCCACCAAGTAGAAATTGGAGTTTTTCCTACGGTTACATCGATGTCAGATAGCAAACGTGTTCAAATTATGGGTGATAGCACGACGTGATCACACAGCGCTGTGCAATCCTTTTTTACTGCCATTTGAAGTATACTATGGACAGACAATCTGACACATAGCATAAGAGCAATTCTTAGTGAACGCACGTAGAATTGTACATCAGAATAGTATGACAAGTCCGCAGTGGTTCAAAGTCCACCCTTTGGTTCAAAATGAATTCATACTCGTACCATCATACCACACCATCACTCGTGCAAGGACAGTGGTGCCAAAAAGGAGTAATCACTTTCACTTCATTAAAACATCTAAAGCCCTACACGTACAGTGCATACACTCTAAAATGATTCGAAGGAACTCATTTGTGCATTCTTTATTTCTGTCCACACAGTACCTACTATATCATATATTTGTACCATATTCCTCTTGCATGATTCTTACACCAATTCCTGTGAAGCTGTAATGTTGGCAATCCCTGCATGGGACTGGGTTTTAGATAACCTTTGATGTTAGTGGAAAAGCCTTTCTCCAAAAAGAACACTTATAACCCTGGAGGAGGAGGAAAACAATGTGTAAAAGCCAAAAGAAAACAAATTATCCAAAATAAAACCAATCCCCAATTAATTTGCCGATGTCAATAGGTAGATACATTATTTAAGCCTTTCGGCAAGTTGGAGACTTTCTTGAGAAGGCATTAACAATATTAAATCAATTCTATTCCAAGGATAGATCTAAACAAATCATAGGACCTGAAGTAGTTTAGGAATCATTGAAGATCCTATATTTTGTAAGTTTGAATCAGATGTTACATTCGATCATTATTTCTTCTCTAGTCGTTTCATTTTCTAAATCATCCACTCTAGATCTAACAAATTTTGAGAGTGTATTTCAGCACCTAACAAAATCTGTTTAGATTGTAATATTTTAAGTTCGATTTTTATTTAGTTTTCTAGTTTAGATGTAGATGGTATCCATTCTTATTAGTGCATTGCCTATCAATTGTGCATAATAAGGGTTAAGGTTCATGCTACATTTGCTATGATACCATACAGTATGAACAGTATGGTGCAATTCCTATCCATTACTTCTTGCTTTTAGGCAGAAGGGAACCTGAGGGAGCATAGATTTCTTTGAGAGAATTATCCATGCTTCCAGTGATCCCCGAACCCAGATATGAAGTCATTCATTTCACTATCATTGTGCCAAGTTGTGGATAGATTTGTTTGTTACCTGAGAACCATTAGTTTTGCATACAACAGTTGGACTCTGCAACTATCAAATAAATTACTGGTAACCATGATGAATAGCTTGTCACAAGTTGCAACAAATCAAAATTTTAGAATAAAAATAAATTCAACCCTTCAAAATCAAACAGTAACTTGAACATTGAGTGTTGATGAGGAAATCCTCTGCTGCAAAACCATGGCTGTGGAATGACTATCCATCAACAGTTTCAGTATCTCATTTTAACATCTCTGATGGGGGAAATTGTCAAATCACATCAGTGGTTGAATCATTTATGTCTATGGTTATGGCTGTGTTGGCTTCATTGTATACATCATACACAAGGGAAGATAGCATTATACATCCAAAAATAACATATACCAGTGTAGATTATGCAGATCTCCTTCATAGCTTGTTTTCGATTATGGAGATCAAAGACTTTCCATGATGGAATCATATGTCACCACGGTATGCCATAAGTTGTTTTATGATGAAAAGTTGCATGTAGGAAACACTTAGGTAAATGTCTTAAAGATGGTATAAGTTGAAAAATATGAAATCAATTGCATTTCAACTGAATCATACAGCGAGCATGATTGGGCAAAAAAATTAAGTGTCACCCCTTGTTTGTCTTGCAAGATTCTTTATCATTGCCGTATTGAATCTTGCAACATTCTTATATCAATATTACATTTTTGGTTCTTGGCAAGATGAGTTGGTTTACTATTGCCTTGGCACATCTGAAATGTGACATTAAAACTCCCCTTATTAAGCCGTGTGACACTGTACGCAAAACTGTACAGGACCCACAAAGGCCTCATGTGACACCTTTTCTTTGGTCTGAACTACCATGTGTATCTATAGACCGTAACATATCTGTACCATTGATTTGTACTTCAAAATTTCTCTCGATTGCCCTTACTGGTTACATTGGCTCTCAGGTCATGTTGACACAAATATTTGCCCCAGCCATCTACCGACTCTCCCAACACCATGTTGAAGATCTTGGAGAATGATTGAATGATTGAGAGGGATGCAAGAAACCACATTGAATGGCAAAAAGAGAGGGCATTATACCACATGTAAGCAAGCAAGGTAACTGAAAAGGCAGGTAATGTAAGTTCATAGTAAAATCAAGGAGCTGCAGGCAACAGCAGCCAATCAACACCAACCGCCAACAGCTTAATCAATTGTTGTCAAGAACAATAGCACAACAATCACTACCTCACCTCACATGCTGCTGAATCATTGGAAAACCTTGCTCCTCTCATTCCAGCTGGTGAGCCAAAGCAAATCTAGATGACTTCTTCCACCAAACAGCAAGATCTGATCAACACGAAGGCCAAACATGAGAACAAGAAGATAATTTCATAAGCAAGCAGTCAAATTTTAGCAGAATTAAAGAAAAATACAGAGAATAAACCATTCGTGACAGCACAAAGATTTCTCAATCATGTCAAGACTACTGTGCTCCAAGTGAGAGAAGCATCCATCAAGAAGTTAGTGAAGGATGAGCTGGTATATCATCAAACTAGCAAGGAAGAAAGTACAAGATTGTCAACCCTGACTACACACTTATTTATGATGCACTCTTCACTTTGATCGAAATTAATCAACACAATTTGAACAAAACAAAAACACCTGCATGGAGTTTGCATTGATGGAAGGATACGGCAGATGATATTACCGCACAGGAATAGGAACAAGTGTGAAGCTTGGATCATCACCAAATTATTTGGGATGCTTTTTCCAATTTGAATGAGTTGTTCAATACTTTGAAGGCTTATCTACTTGACCTTGGTTTTGCTGAGAAAGATGAGCGACCAGCAACGATAACAAAAAAGGCAACCAAATATAGAATTCTCCACTTGGATAAAATATTGTTGTCTTCAGATGGAAGCAATGAGCAGAGAGGTGGACAGTCTAGTACTATTTTCAGTTATCCTAGCTCTCATTGTACAAAATAGGAGCTTTAAAACACACAGACATCTACAATGATAACTGTATATAATGCTGCTGGGGGACCCATCCCATCACACTTTCAATTTCCAACATCAGCACAAACAAACAAACAATGCAATTGAATGTCAAGACATTTGACTGCTGTCAGAACATCTTTGTTTCTTGAACTTTTGGGATGAACAACAAAAGTGGCATGGATGATGACGAGTTCTTTGAGTGCATAAAGAAAATGTCTTCCCATTATATCCTTACAGGGGCGACAAGCCTGGAAAACGAGTCATCGTCAAAGTAGACAGTGGACCCTGTTGACATTTTGGAGAGCTTTTTGCATTGTGTCATGCCCACAGCTTTTACATATACCCTGGCATTGTGCATGTATCTTTATTGAAATAACTGGATTGTTAACATGTTAGATTGAAATAATTAAGATCTATCAAAGAAAACCAATAAGCACAGAGACAGATGTTAAGTACAGCGTACAGCCCGTTCAAATCAGCCTTTCATGTGAACTTTTCCATTGCTGCAACAACACATGAACAGGGTCTTTCACTGATGATCCCACATTATATGAATGGGCCTTTTGTCTTGGGAGGTACAGATCCTATGCCTGGTGTCTCTGTTGATAAATGCTTTTCAAGTGTGTGCAAAAAGTGGTGGGTGAAGATTGGCGCTGCATCTTTGATGCAAGCTTGTATTGAAGGTTGGATACAAATTTGGAGATGATCAAGACAAGTTGCAGGTAAAAATGCATCTCATTGAAACCTGAAGAATAGGAGTGTTGCTGAATGAAATATGAGGGGAAATTTTGGAGATGCCCTCTCTGCCAAAATCAAAGCAGCTCGTGTCAATGCACACCTGCCCATCACTATGGCACATTCATGAGAGCATAAAGAACTCCTTGATTGCATCACCACTCATTGACAGAAGTTCCTTGCAGCAGGAGGCTATCATATAACTTCAAACAATGCCTTCAAAGTGCTTGAGTTGGAGCAAGAAAAGAAGAAATGTCGAATATGGAGGAGACCCAAGCACAGCAAGTCAAAGCCTCCAAGATTGAAGCAGATTGTTTGGATACCAGTGCTCCTCATCAAACTCATGGTAGAGTGCTCAGAAACAATGATTTGACAAAGAATACTCAATCATCAGAGACAGACAGTTGGTAAGAAAGAAGAGAATAAGAAAGTATAGGAAGATATAGTTGCAGCTTGCTGTTGTGATATTGAAGATCTACCAAAGGTGAGCACTGGGTGGTAGCAGATGAGAGCAATGTCATTATATACTGAAACACAAACATATTGAGATGGAAGAGACTGATATTGGAAGGAAGATAAAGTCAGAGAAAAGAAACTTGTTGATAGTTGCTTGCAACATGAATGAAGAAGAAAAAGCAGAGATTTTGGGATTTTGGTATGCTACAACATGGCAAAATACCAGTATAAACAGAACAAACAAGTTGAATTCAACTGATCCTTGATTGTGTTCAATTTACATTAATTTACTGGCATAACACAAGAGTATTATAGGTAATCAAAATTATTTGGTCGTATTTCCTAGTAAATTTGCTATGTAACAAAAAGTTTGTGAAAAGGCAGCAATGCTGCAGTGTGAATTCATCATCATCCACCATGAAACTTGCTACAATGGCAAGTAATGATGTTCAGAAGAGAATTTGCTGTGGAAGCACAGTCAATTGATGTTGAATTATGGTTGACAATGCTCTGCTATAGTTTTGATGGCATGGAAGAATTTCCTAGCTTTTTACATGCTTTAAAATGTACCAGTTGCATATACATTTAAACCTTGTACTCCGAATCCACAATATGTCGCACCATGATACGTAGATATTTAACCTATGCCATATAATTCACAATTGGAGAATTGGTGTGGCTCTTGCGAAAACATAAGCCAGGAAACATCCTTTGTGGGCCAGCTTGAAATAGCCTTTTGTCAGAGTTAAAAAATGTGTACAAGCTGATGTGTGACATGGAATACAGACATAGGTGCTTATATTGTAGAAGCATAAGTGTATTGGGAAAGTAAGACTAATGTCCTGAACTGAGTTTCAGTGTGAGGTTGTTATTTCCACTTGTTCTCAATAAGTGCTTTCCTAAGCCATGATGACTTACTTCTGTATGAAATTGAAATCCTGATTATCTTCTTCTGTGAATGTTGTTAGAGAAGAAATATCATTGACACACAGAGTGCAATTCGTTTTGTATGGAAAATACTTGTTTTCATCATGTCAGTTATGAGGGTGGGTGGTATGATTATAAATGGTTTTGATGATGTGTGTGGTCTCCAGTTATTTGTATTAGTAAAGAAGAGAGAAGGATCAAATAATTCTCATCTTCCCTTGCACGGCTGCAACTTCTGATGCCAATTTAAGAGCTGTGCAAAAAGTTTGGGTAAATGACACATTGGTGCTTCTCATGGACACATAATGACACTAAAAGTTTTTCAAAAGGCCATAACTAGTTCAGCACATCAAGCATCCCAATTATTGTCTGACATTGTTCTTGATTATCATATTCAGTGCTGGGTCTTTAGAGAAACTGGTTGACTTACATTGGATGGCAAATGACCTCCATAAGATGATAAAATGGAGATGGAATCTAGATTGCACTTGGGTTGTGACAATTTAAGTACAATTCGGACATTAAACCAGGTCTACTCACTGATGTAATAAGAATAATTCAGAATTGTTCTTAATTGTGTGGCTCATTAGTTTTCGTGGACCACCCCATTACTGTTGGGTGCCCAGGATGGACAGTGTTTGAGTAAGAGGATTCTACATTGTTTAATTGTGGTTTTCTGTTTCCTTATAGAGGAGCAGACCTGTGGAGAGTGTGTGTATCTTACCTATTTATGCAGAGAATGATGTTTAGCTTATTCAAACCAGCATTATTCCTTCTTAACTAATTGACCATAATGCTGTTTCTTAGAATTTCTGTGGAGTGTGCAGTCTATGCTTTTGTTTATGTTAGGTGTTGGGCGGCCCAATATGATGACTGTCAACTGATACCTGTGTTTCACAACATAAGTTTCCTCTCTATTTTATGTTCTATTTGAATTCATTGAGCTCTGTTATACTGTGGTTGGCCTTTGTCTCCTTGCTGAACAGGAGAAGAGGACATGCAATATCTTACAACTATTGAGGCTTGATCCAATTGTTACCTTAGCAGAAAAATATTATGTAATTTGTTTGAGTTTGAGCCTGAGTGTAAGCAGTGCCATGACCTTTGGCACCTTTGGAAGAGTTAGAGTTACTCTTTACTAATAATACAACACAGCACGGCTAACTCTGTGTTTAAGAGTGATAATTCTCAAGTAGAGATACTGAATTCTCTGCTACAATGATTACTTATGAGAAATGGTAAGTGCACCATACTGAGTAGTGCATGAGTGTGATATCAAGTGCGGTAGAAATAAATTCTTGTTCAATGTCCACCAGAACAAAAACCAGCAATGGTTATAGACAGAGATCAGAGAGTAGTGCATGAATTGATTACAAATGCTGGGTAAAACACGTTCCACAAATGTTTGACCCTGAAAATATAGTGCTCTTGCTGACAGTGATACCCCAAATGGTTCATTCAAAATCAGAAGGACACAGCAAGAGAGCAGATGGAACTTCAGACTACCACTACTTCTCTGTGTGTGAATCAGATGTTGAGTAACATATGTGCACAGGTCTACCACTTCAATTGTAGTACTGTCATGTTACATCTTCCCACCTAAAAAATATATCAGATTCTACGCAACAACAAATAGTAAACTGCGACACAATACTTCCGCACCATGACAATTTCCACCACTGCCAGCGCAACACTTCGGCAATGAGAAATACCATTGCAACACCACTTCTGCCACGATCGCCCTCGTTGCAACAACACCCGCGACCATCCTGCTGCTTGGTTTGGTCAAGTACGTCATACTTCCAGAGAAATTGCACAGTGTCTACATATGACTTTTGCTTCACGGCAACAATCATGACCGGGAAGGGGAAAGATGGGATTTTTTGAATGTAAGTTAATTTTTACAATGCTTATTCATGGATTTTATTACCTACATCATTGACTCACAGGGGCATTCATTGCTGTTCATTTTTGTTTGTCCTGGGTGCACTGCTCATTAAGCCTTTTTGGTGACATTTCATGTCAAGTCAAGATTTGACAATCAGCCAGAAGGTGGAATGCCGCAAAGATGGGAATAATGCCAATGTAAGTTGATAAATTGGAATTAATTCCCCACCCATCAATCTTCGTCACTTTGCCTCATGAAACTTTGTTCAGATTCATTTCTGGGTCCTCCTATGTGGTCTTTCATCAGTTTGGATGAGAACTCTTCACCCTGCAAAAATATCCATCACAGAAATTTTGAGGAGAGTGCTCATCCTCCTTAGATGACAAAGAACTCAACAACCAACCAGATAGATATCTAGTCATGGGTATGGGGGCGTCATCCAAACCACAATACCTTACCAGCAATTATATCACTCTCACAATTATTATTTCAAAACCCACTGAACGTGTTCCTAAATGGTATGATTTTATTTGGGACAGAGTTGTGCTAAGTTTGTTGATTCTTTGATTTTTGCTGGTTGTTGTTTTGCTCCAAATAGAAATGAAAATAAAATAATAATAATGCAACAATTTCTTCAACTCTTCATTCATGTGATGTATAATGAGAGTCTTGGCAGATGCCCAATTCTCCCCAATGTTGATAACGACTGATTGATGTGTGTGTGTGTTCGTATGTTTTAATGAGTGCATGGAGAATGAATAAGTGAAATATTGGATGATGGCAGGATGTGACCAAGGAGATGATGATTGTTGATGCGTTGGGTGTGTGGGGAGCTCAGGAATTCTCATCTGCAGCCCACAGTATGATCATAACGCTCCTTGATAGTGAAAGTTGCCACACTCATGAACCGCAACACTACAATGGCATGGTCTGTTCTTGCCTTGGCAGCCATCTTGACAAGAGCCTTAAGCTCATCCCCACTTGTAGTCATGTTAAGAGTGAGGTGCACCTATGCTGTTGCAATGATTTGCATCAACGGAGAAGATATCAATCAATAACATGTGTACACAATGAGATGGTGGTGTATTGCTTCACAAACATGCACATTCGAGTGCGATTTTGAATGGCTTGCAGTAGTGGGACACCCATTGACCCATATACCAATTGAAACCTCGTGAAAAGACAAATCCATAGTATTTTCCTCAAATCCTGCTGCAAGGGCTGTGTAAAAGTTACATGCAACTCCCAATATTGGACATGAAACCCTCATTTGTGTGAGACCGGTTGCAGCCACGGCTGATATTTTCTTGATTACCTTTTTCGGTCATCATTGGAGTATACGATTACCAAAATTATGGCTACCAATCAACTTTGTGCAGCTATGGTCATCATTTTTCCCTGTTTGCAAAACTCACAGTTACTAAATAATCAAGCATGCTTCCACATGAAGCCTTGGGTAAAGGTCAAAAAGAGCTACATGAGCTATATGATCCGTCATTTTGACCTATGATGAGTTTTAAACGTTTAGTATGCTCATTTTGAACATCCAAGGAATGTTCTTATTAGCCAAACAGATGCTATTCCTAGCTGCAGCCTCACTCGTTAAAATTATAACTTCAATTAATCATTTTTCATATCAAGCAAGCATTTCTAACATGAAAATGCCCCCGCTTCTCTCTATTTACGAAATAAAATTGTAAATTCAATTAGTCATTTTTGTAATATCTGGCAAGTATTTATCACATGAAATGCCCCGGCTTTTCTCTCTTTCCAAATAGAACTCTGATTCTGTTTTTCCTAATTATGCCCCAATGTAGTCTGGTTTATTGTTACATCAAATGGTTGCACACATTGTTCCACTGGTGCAAAGAGTTGCATCTGCCCACTTATCCGTTGACCTTGAAACATCTCCATACACTCCAACACTTCCCGGTTATCATGTAACACCCCTCCCGGCGAAACTGTTGGCATCATAATCACCGCCGGGAGCCGTGAAGATTGCCAATTCATATTTGTTGCGTATGTGTCCGATGGTGGTGTGCTGTGAGGAAGATTTGGTCCATGGATATTGCTCTTTCTTATGGTCGGCCTTGTTGTTGATGCTCTTCGTATTCGAAGACCAACACAGAAGTATGCCCCAAAGAAGATTCAGCGAGAGCATCACATGTCTTGATGCAGGCATCAAACTGAGATAGGGACGTGTGCTGGAGGGAACTGCCGGAGTACGAGTTGGAGTTGTGGCCGAAGATGTGTTGCATTGTTGGTTGCAAGTGAGATGAGTTGATTCTGGTGGTGGTGTTGCTGTTGTTGTTGCTTGCGGCGATCATGCAGCGGAATTGGTTCATCATCTTGGGCGAGATCTGTTGCCAAGTACACTGAGGAGGTAGACTGAAGTTAGCTAGAGCAAGATGAATGCTTGGTGATGTTGGTGATCAATGCTGGCATTGTCACTCCAGTAAAGTCAAGGACAGCACTGACGAAGCATCCGTTTTGCTGGGAAGGAACAAACTCACTTCGCGAGCTCCAAATGGTTTTAAGAGATGTTGAGTTTGATGACACAAGGGAAGGCAATAGGGGTAAGCACTCCTTACCGCATTCCTTCCAAGCCTACAATGCCTTCTCTTGCATCATTGAACACATTTTCTCAACCCAAAACCACCAAATCAAGCCAGAGATCATCATCCCATAACCATCGTGATGGCATTGTCTTGAAAGAGTGGTATTGCTTGAAGAGTGATCCATGATCAGGAGTAAAAATATCATTGGTACAGAGGAATTACTACTTGACTCTCTGTTAACGCCAATAAACTGAGTAAGCATTTTAGTGACCAAAAAAAACGAAAGTGGAATTGTTTACCAAATCATCCCTAAAAAGGAACCTGTCAAGAAAAAATATGCTGCCAACTTAATGGTTTTTGTAACTAGACTGGGTCTTGTTACCAGTCTAAAACTATTATGAAGCGCAATGACTATTCTGAACCACAAATTCGATTTTTTACTTATTCCTTTGTACATTTGGGCAATTTCTACATGACGATTGATTTTTCGCTGACATTTTATTCTACATAAAATACATACCAAGATCTACGAGGTACTTTTTGAATCACAAATTATGAAACTTGATAATCGTATTGTCGATGTGTTGGGAACTTCTGATGGGTTGAGGGACCTAGTGAGTTGGACTTAAGCTCTTGAGAACACGTAGAAGGATTCTGCTGTGTCATCTGGTCGTTGGATCCTAATCTAACGGACACAACAACATGCCAAAGTTGGGCAATTTCGCTGACATTTTTGTGTCTCTTAGTAGTTTTAGACTGGTACCATTTCAGTGAAGTTGAATCAAAAACAGAAATTCTACCTATCCACAGGACCAACAGCTACAACCAGCCTTTGAAAAGGGATAGTATCACTGTAGCAGTTAAGCAACTACCATCATACTCTTATGTCTCTATCAAATTCGCGACAAAACGGTTAGTAGTCACGTTGGGTAGGTTCTATTCTCTCGCTGGGATTTGAACCCAGGATGGTTGATTCAAAGTCAACAGTGATAACCACTTCACTACAAGAGATCTGGCGCGCTGTCCTGAGGACACACGGTGAGCGAGGCAGACAAGAGCAAGGGAGGACAAAAATTACAGTTCTCTCGCTGGGATTCGAACCCAGGATGGTTGATTCAAAGTCAACAGTGATAACCACTTCACTACAAGAGAACCTGTTGGCTGTCAAGAGTCGAAAAAAAGTGTAGTTATCTTGTTGTAATAACGAGTCCATGGGAACTGTACTTTCCGCTGCGGTTTTCTTGTCAGCCCTCCATCTGGCTACATCTCTCTCCATCTACATTATCCTGTAGTCGAACTTATTTATCGTCGCATTTTCGACGTCTCTGGAGCTGGAGAAACAAGAATCGGAACAAACGATCATGACTGACGACCAATCCGCGGCCCCCGACCTAAACGAACTTCGCCTCGCCGCGAATTCTCGATTCGCCTCCAACGATCTAGATGGGGCCTTACCGCTTTACTCTTTGGCCGTGGAAGTTGCTCGAAAGCAGCTTCAGCAAGGAGCGATAGAAAGTGGAGAGTTGGTCATTCATTTGTGCAATCGATCGGCGTGTTTGTATCGGATGGAAATGTTCGAGGACGCGAAAGAGGATGCTAAAGAAGCCGTCGGCTTGACTGGGGGTGAGTTCATTTTTTTAATAATTGCTAGATTTCAGTTCATTGATTAGGTTCATAATTTGAATTTGTAGGTCCTTTCTAACATTTCTGTTTAACGCATTCTCCTTCACGCACCAGGAAAAAATTGCAAAGCATCATTCCGACTGGCAAGAGCCTTGATTGCATTGGCTGATTATTCTAAAGCAATTGAAACTATTCACGAAGCCATGAGTCTCTTACGCTACGAAGTGGAGCAACAGCAGCAACTTCCAGAAGTAGACGTCAAGTCCAATGACAAAATCAATCAACAAAGACATGAGTTTGAAAAGCTTCTTGCCACAGCTATACGAAAGCAAAAAGAATCGACCACAAAATCACAATCATCAGTACAAGATATCAAATCCATCAAACTCGATCCTCGTACCCCATCCATTCGAGAATTCACACGTCCCACCAAAACATCCGACACATATTCCCCTCTGGGAGAAGGAAACTTTTCCACTGTCGTCATTTGTCAGCACAAAATAACGAACGAGAAATTCGCTCTCAAAATCATTGAAAAGGAGGCCTGCAAGAAGCTGGCGAAACGGCAGCATCCCAACGTGTTTAACGAGGTTGCCATGGAACGCCGCATACTGACCCAGGGTCGATTATCTCCACACGTGAATATAATTCAATCCTATCACGCCATGCAGGATTATGGAAACTTGTACTTTTTGATGGAACTACATCAAACTCATGGGGATTTGTGGAGTCAAATTCGCTATCAGAAGTGTATGGTGGGATGTCATTCTAGTTTGATTCGGACTTATGCTTATGAATTGCTTGCGGCTATTGAACATTGTCATAAGCATGGGATTGTTCATAGGGATTTGAAGCCAGAGAATGTTTTGTTGAGTGAGCGTGGGGGGCATGTGATATTGATTGATTTTGGTACGGCGAAAGATTTGGTTCATACCGATTTAAACGGGCCTGAATTTGTTGGGACTCCTGATTTTATGAGTCCTGAGGGCGTGAAAGAATTCGATAAGAATGGTCATGGTTGTGATTTCACTTCTGACCTGTGGGCATTCGGTGTGGTGTTGTATCAATTGTATGCAGGTGCTCTACCGTTTGAAGCTGCCAGTCCGTACATGACCTTTTTGAAGATCCAGCGAGGAGTGTATGGTAGGAACATGGGTATTTGGGATGATGATGCATGGGACCTCATTGTGAAGATGTTGCAAGTTGATCCTCAGAAAAGGTTGGGGGCTGGGTGCTTTGAATGGGTTCCACCTCCGAAAGACGAGTCCAGTCGCGAAACAGATTCACAGGCTGAGATTGATGAAAATGATAACGTTCATGATTTTGCTCCGAATGCTGAAGGTTCATCGAAACAAAAGCCGCTGGGAAAAGTCTTTTGTCGTCTGGGAGGTTATGACGTCATCCGCCAACATCCGTTCTTTTCTAAACATCAGACATCGCTCAGCATCCAGACCAACTCTCATTTAAGCATTGAAGATGAAGATCAACCAATTCCTCAGCCTATACCCTCTCTACGTGATCTTGCCGTGCGCGCCACAGCCCATTTCATCGACCAGTCGTCCCTAGACATCGATTTAGAAGACTCACATCCTCCGGGTGACAATTCACCTTTTGATGCGCTCCGTCTGAAACCATCCGATCGAACATCTGTCATGCACATTCTTGACCGGCTTCATCTTCTCAAGGAGCCACGAATATTCCGTCGCTTTTTCTTGTCAAAGCTTGATGCTCGGCTAGGCCGAGTGAGACCACAATCAATGGATGTGATTGGATTGACTCAGAAAAATGACAACATGGGTCATTTCCCTGGGTTGGGAGAAGAAGACACCCATCCTGACCAAAGAATCACTGCTTCTAATCGGGAATCAAAAATTTGTATTCATCACATTACAAATCCTCTCTTCTCCAAAAAGATTAACGAAGAGTGCAATCAGGACGATAATGAATCCAAACGAAAAGAATACACCAAGCAACTCAAGGAATCGATTCGTCTCGTGAACAGAATGAGACCAAAAGCTGTAGTCGCATGTGGGTACTTTGATGATACGTGTCGAAAATTATTAGCAAAGATAAACGAGACTGTCCCTGTGATTCTTCACGATGGTTCAGCTTACTTTAACTTCTGGGTTTATGGTGCGCATTGCCTAGCAATCCGCTTGAGTGATTTTGTAGGAAATCATCATTCAGACACCGAAGATCTGAATGGAACTTCATCGCAAGAGAAGGCACTGGCATGGCTTCGAATGGAACTTGAGCAGATCAAAATTTCACGTGGTCATGGATATGTTTTCGTTGACGGAGATCCGAGAGAAATCCCTACTGAGTGGGTTGCCAAGCTCGGCAAAACCCACGTGCTTGGGTTGTTGGGTTTAGCTGAGGTTGGTGGCATGGAAAATCCAATAGAGTCGCTCTCGTTTGAAGAGAAGTTCATTCTCGTAGATCACCAGATCTCTACGGACAAGAAGGAATCGGAAGAATATGAAGCTGATGAAATGTCATGCTCATCCTCTGACAGCTATGATAAAGACGATGACCATGTCATGCACATAGTAGGCCGACTCGCGAACGGAGTAAGATGCATTACTGTTCAGGAGGATGAGCTGTTGTGGGCTGATGAGATTCTGCTGTAAGCACTAAGAGAAGCCTCCTCTAATCCTAACGATTTTCTTTACCATGCTGCGAACAACTGTTGAATATATCAAGTATTTCTGTTGGCAATTGACACTTTTGACACTAAGTGAATGTACTAGATAACACATTTATCTACGACGACGACCCCCCCTCCCCCTTCCAGCAGTTTCTCCATCCTCCAAACGGAACATTGAACTCAACTCCTTCAAAGCTGCTTGCTTCCCTTCCACACTCTCAGCACGACGCAAATGTGCCATGGGCCCGTGCAACATTTTATTTACAATACCCCTGGATAGTCTCTCGACGGCTTCCAACTCCTTTTCCGTAAAATTATCATTTTGGGACAATTTTCTAGTACACTTCTTGAGCTCTTCTTGACGGAACATGTTAGCACGTTCTTGGAGTTGGTTTATGGTCGGGATGGCGGAGAGAGATTCCCTCCAACCAATAAAGGAATTAGCCTCCTCCCTAAGCAGGTTTTCAGCTTCGATCATTTCACGTTGTCGCATAGCTGTATTTTTCGCTACGACTGCTTTAAGATCATCAACATTGTAGGCAGTGACTCCAGCAATCTGGTGGGGGACACAAGGAGGCACAGTAAAAGTATGGATGTGAGAATGAGAAGACACAACTTACAAAAGGCACATGGTCTGAGTTTTGCATACCTTGCCACTGTCTGGCCCAACGTTTCTAGGCACTGCAATATCCACCAACATCAGTGGCCGTCCATTGTCGAGTCCATTCTGCTTTAGTAAAACATCATCAATGACATAATCTGTCGAGCTTGTGGCAGTATACACGATGTCACTCCTGCCAACAACATCCCAGAGGTCATCGACAAGTGCAATCTCAATGTCAACGTCAGGAAACTGCTCCTGCAACTCTTTCGGACGACCCATTGACCTATTCACAATCGCGATTCTCTCAAGACCTCGACTCGCCAAGTGAGTCACTAACAATCTAGTCATGGTACCTGCCCCAATCACAGCTAAACGTGCCTCCGAAAATGGAAGATTCAAGTCCTTCGTGCACATGGCCTCGCTCAACTCCACCGCAGCAGACGAAATGCTGACTGAACCCTTGGAGATATTTGTCTCACTACGAACTCTCTTGCCTGCCGCAACAGCATTGTTCAACAATCGACTCAACACTTTGCCACCACACCCGTCCTCCTCAATCGAATGCAAATGGCACTGCCTCACTTGACTTAAAATCTGTCCCTCACCAACAACCAACGAGTCGAGCCCCCCCGCCACACGCATTAAATGCCACACTGCATCGTCTCCCTGGAGCATGAAAATATTCCTCCTCAAAACACTCATGGATAATCCAGATCGCTCCTGCAAATACTCCATTACACGGGCGTTCGCCTCATGGGCATCACTCGCAGCAAAATAAATCTCAAACCTGTTGCATGTGGAGAGGATTGCGGCTTCTTCGACCTGGCCCGTAGAGCAAATGATGTTGGATTGGTTGTTCCACTCGGCTTCGGGGATGGCGAGTTTTTCGCGGACTTCGACTTGGGCGTGGTGGATAGAGAGACCGATGACGTGAACTTGAAGGCCTTTCGAGGCTAGTTCAAGTCGCTCCTGTTGTGTGTCGTCCAGCGCAAAATTAATCGTTAGATCAGCGTGTATGTGGATTCACACAATAAATACGCATCTCTCCCATGGAACAGCTTTGTTGCCAGCACATTATGTCCACAACTGTTTGACACTGGAAAGAAAAACTCACCTTTTTCGTCTTTTTTCTCCTTCCAACGCCACTGCCAACCTCAAGACCAGTGTCATCCATGGTAGCTGCCATCAACAGCGAGCTCGCACGGACACCAGCATTGCTGCTAACAGAATTGACAACCAGACGAGATGCGAGGGAGGGAGATTGGAATGCAGAGATCCCGGAGGAGAGTGCTGCGATTGCGATGAGGGGAAGTGCAGTTGCAAGTCTCATTTTGGCGGAAATATATTGAATGAGAGACTGGGCATTGTCGAATGTATGATTTGATGGCATGTAATAAATGTGTGGTGAGAAGGACATCGTTGAGGAAGGGAGCACAACGTAAAATACACAATTTCTACGCAGGGGAAGAACGACAAAAACAGAACGAAGAAGCACAACAATAAATTACACGGAAACGAGTTTCGGGACGCAATAGGATAGACGAATATCTGATTTGAGAATGTGTTCGTGAACGTCGAATTACTTACCGCGTTCCGTTCGTCTTCTAGAATTCACGCTGCAAGGGCTACAAATGCTTCGCTGCTTCGTATTATACTAATGGTTTAGAGTAATGCTAGAGTAATGGTTGCCTTTCGGTTGTCGTTATCGGCGGTGGAAGATAAAGATAAATTAAGAATGGAAGCAAGTGAAGAAGGCGAGATTCGAGATTACACAAAAGGAGGCGCGCTTTCGAAACATAAAATCATTCTAACGAATTTAGTGGAAAGATTGTGGGCGTCACAGCTAACATTCGAAGTTCCCCTACTCAGCAAAAAGCCAGGCTATTGGAGGTCTTGTCCTAGTTGTGTCCCATGATTTGCTTCAACTTATGAAAAAGTATTTTGGTTCACCTAGAGAGGAATCAGTAACTGATCTTTCAATTTTCTGAGGTGGACGCACTTTTAAACTCAAAATTGAATCCTTTGGAACGGAGACGTATTCAACCTCTCGTCGGCTGGAGTATCCTGCTCTAGACTGTACGTACGTCGAGAGATACGTATAGTGGTGTTGTAATTTGTAATTTTAGCTGTACTTCTCATACTAAATTCACCATGGTTAGATAAGACCCACTGTCTCGGAAAAGATCTTTGCTGCGATCCTGTACAGTTTGTGCTACGTAAAATGTAAACAATGCTTTAAAATCATTTCCATCACTTTCTATTTTTGAATATCACATGTTTTTGACTTAGTACCTACATTACACAACATGTAATTTGACTTTAAGGTATTCCAAAAGCCCTACAAAGATATCACATCCATGGCGCAGACTATAATTACACAAGATCTCAGCCTGGCTGATCCATCCGGGTTCGATTGTTCCAGTAGGATCCCGTGGTATTGTACCGTTTTAACAGCGTTTTAACCTTCACATCATTTTCATAACTCGACAAGACCTCTATCCAAACACGAACCACATTAAGAACATCACCATGAATTCCGCCGAAGCATCCGCCGCCGCAGCCTCCTCGGGCTTAGATCGCCGCCGTCTCAACTCTTGGGCTCTTCTCGCCCTCTTTTCCGCCCTCGCGTTGACTGCTCACGAAACGGACGACCAAAACACTTCATCATCCTCCAACCTGTGGGTAACAGCATGCACCTCCATCACCATAGCATTCTCCGTCATCGCCGTTCTCGCCAACATCTCCGGGAACTCACTCGGCAGTCTCTTCGTCGGCACCATTATCGAGGGACTCGTGTCTCTCGTCCTCGTCGGCATGTGGTCAGCCTGCCTCCCCGTTATCATGGACCCATCCAATGGCCTCGGACAAATGTACGTTGGTAAATCGGGTTCCTCCGTCGCTGATTACCAATCCACCATTTCCAACGCCAATCTCTACTTTACATCGTGGGGATGCGCCGTCTCTGCCCTCTCAGTCTTGGCCGTGTACATTCGCGAACGATTGGGAGGCGCAAACGGGACTGGAATGGGATACACCGCCAAATGGTATTTGCTCATGTTGGCATCGGTCATTGTCATTATCGAGAGCATGAGGTTCAAGAATCAGGTGTGCAGTATTGACGGGGGCACGTCTTCCACGACTTGCGCCCGTAACACCTACGGTCTTATTACTGGCATCATCGGATTGGTCATTTCGTTCTTGATCTCGCTCTTTTCGTCTCTTGGAAAAGATTCTGCCCTCATCACGACGGCATCTTCTTTTCTGATGGCTGTGTTGTACACGATTTGTGCTGGGTTGTTGACTTTCGAGAACGGGCCGGCGACCTACGTCGGAAACCACTACTTCTCGGCTTGGGCTGGGTTTTTCATTAGTTTCATTATCTTTGGAAGTGTGATGAAGGAGTTTTTGGGTGTCGGCGGTGCGGCCGCTCCGGAAACGACGAGTTCAACTGCTGGTATGTAGAATTCGGCGTGAAAGATCCTTGAAACTTTGTTCGATACTTACTCACTTACATTTTCGTGCCATTTCGTTGCGTTCACAGAGTCGGATGTTGAAATGGACAGGATATAAGTGCAACGATCAACCAAGTCGCTTTAGTTTCTTCTGGTTATTATTTTTTGATGTTCATCTCAAAGTCGCAATGATTGGCTTACTCATGCTCGTTGTGAGAGGGGATTGCAGCGGTTAGTTAATTCAGCAACGAAGTAACAAGCATGCTTCACCCTGTCGTCTTCTACGTTGAAGTTTAAGAAAGCATTTCATTTCCGGTAAATTAAATAAGAATAGCAACTTATTTTTGCAACTTTTATCGCCTTAGGCTCAGTGTTATCGTTGGCCCTTGACAGATTACGTGAAATCTTGGTTGACATCTACAGTTGGCGTTATCTTCTTAGCCTCCAAGACAATATTTTCCCCTGTTACATAGTCGTAACCGAAGAGCGCGACCCCTTCCCCAATCTTTGGTTTATCCCATTGGGTAGTATTAGTCTCCACATGAAAATAGTAAGATTGTTTAGATGCTGTATCGAAATATTGTATCCAGTGATCATTATATTCAACACTAACCGCAGCATTCTCGTCACTATCAGTGTTCTCGGAGTATTCTGATGATTTTTTTTTATTGAAATAAATATCCCAGTCCGAACCAGTACCTGACAAAAGATGACTAACTTCCGCTTCATATTTTTCCCATTCTTCGATGTCAAGTTCTATGTCATTAGGTGTGAGTTGGCTCCTAGCGCCAGGATTGTTATTGTGAGTGTGGTATTTCGCAATGTGCGCTGTGCCTTTATATCCTGATTGATAAGCGATGGTCAATTCATCTCGTTCACCTTTTTTGAATGATGAATCATCGTCGTCGTCATCGAATCGATGTCCCCATCGAGATGATGGAAGAGAACCATGATGTATTCTAAAATTCCCCTCAGGAACATTTTTCGTTTTCCGCCTCTGTCGTCGATCTAAAATGGATGATGCAACTGTGCAAACAAAAATTATAATCAGAACATTGGATACACACGGAAAGGAAGACGACGACGCATATTCGTTTCCGTCATCAATGTCGAACGCGTGCGCCCTTTCGAGGCGTTGCTTTCGGGACTTTTTTTTACGTTCCCTACGCGACTTTTCATATCTAATCCCGAAGGCGACTCCTTGGATATTCCCGCCCCCGACAGGATCAAACGAAGCAGAGTTAAAATTGTTGTTCGATGGAAAAAGTAGAGCAGCTTCTTCGTCATTCACGCCACAGTTGGACTCAGAATCTGATGATGAGGAAGGCATCCCTTTATGGGGTTGAACACAATGTCAGCAAAAAGTCTTCTGTGCAAATAATTTAAAAATAGATTTGAAGTGACAACGCTATTGGCCTGCTATTGGCGTATGGTACGTCGTAATAGACAGTCCATCAGACGCTTATGTACAATACCTATCATATATCACAATGTCAAAGATACATTTTGGTAAGGGTCTACCGATCAAAATAACCCAGGGCAGGAGGGTGGGAACAACAAAATGGCAGCGACGGGCCTCAATGCCACGGAGGACCAAACCCCAGTCAAAGCGGAAGAGATGATGCATGCTTTCCCTAGTAAACGCATTCCCTGTGTTGTTTAAATATTTATGGACCCGAGGCG
The DNA here is from genome assembly GCA_013187285.1 of Cyclotella cryptica. NCBI lineage: Eukaryota > Bacillariophyta > Thalassiosirophyceae > Thalassiosirales > Thalassiosiraceae > Cyclotella > Cyclotella cryptica. Next base: position 68,025 of record JABMIG010000309.1, on the reverse strand, counting down.
GGTTTGGCCAAGTCCAGCGGATCAGTATTGTCTTGGGGATCGCGGAATGTCCCCTGCAAGATGACTCCAAAAGGCCTGTATTCACAAGAGCCATCCTGTCATGACCTTTCACACTTCTCACATGATGCCTCCACACTTGTACGTCTCCCCGATACCATCTATGCACTGGGCTCGACCCGGTATCTCAATCCTTCAACGTTTAGAACTCCGGACTCTTCAGGTTCGCCCAAGAGCGACAACTGACAAATCTTTTAAGAAGCAGTTAGCTTATTTCAAACTAGGTTGGGGGGAGTTCACCCTCTTTCCTAGGTGCTCACGGTCTCCGAAGACTTCCACAAAATGGACCCTAAACAGAGGATGCTCAGAAGAAGAAGTTGAATCTAGGACTCCCAAGCTAAAGGCTTCAGGTCTGGTTATGGGAGGCAAGAGGATGAGGCTAGCTCTAATCACAAATGACTCCCATCCATGTTATCAGCACAGGCGGTGGAGAACTAGCTAAAGAGAGAGCAACCAGAAAGATTGTTATCTGAGTTTGATTGAATCCCTGACTCTGGTGTAGACCTGCCTCATAGGGAGGCCAGGCTCCAAACCTTTTGCTGACTCTCTTTTTCTCAATTGCCTGATAAGATCGACCATAGATCTGGGGACTCCACGACTGGCTGCTTCAGTAGTGGCCCCCACCTAAGGAGATCTCCATAGACTCAAGTCTTGAAGGTCAGCAAGAGAGCTCATGATGGAGGGGTCTGCGGTCTGAGCCCTTCCCAAGTAATCCAGGAGGAAAGGGTTGTAGTTCAAGAAGGTTTTGCAAGACCCATCCAGTCAAGAAAACAACCAGCCTCCTTGTCTTCCTTCCTCCATGAGGCAACAGTGCTGGAGTCGTCCTATCCACAGTTTGTAGGGGATCTGACTGTGGTTGTGGACGGCTAGGGGCGGGCAGTACCATCGCAAGCCGGTTTCTCCTTTAAAATGCCTGTGGAGGGCGACCATGACAAAGCAGTGTGGAGAGGTATTGGTGCATCAACCCAAATGGCAAGCATGCCCTTCAGAGATACTAGTGTGATTTCCTCTCCTTGAGGAGTGGCTCCAAAGGAAATGAGAAGGGCGACATCAAACTCTTCAAGTTATCCCCTAATGTTTGGCAGGATGGCATGATTCCAGTCTTCCTGAACTTTGTTGAGGATGGCCTGGAGAATGCGAGAGATGAGAGCCTCATTCTGTTTCCTAATTTCTCCCATTTGAAGCTGGGCTCCATGTTTGAAATGGACAAACCACTCTCTAGATGCGAGACAGGTGGAGATGTGGAGTTTTTTGTCATCCTTGCGTAGACCAACTCGGTGGTGTAATGGGACCCACTAGAGTAGAGGTGGGCGAACCAAGTGGGTGTTCGGCGCATGGCCTGAGGCCTGGTCTGAGGGAGGCATGTAAGGTCATGATAGCAATGCCCATTCCAACACAGTCAACTACTTTGTTCGTTCCAAAGGGTCGGAGCCGGTATACAATGTCATAGACCTTCACAGATTCTTTATAATATAGCCACATACGTCTTCTGTTAAGGAAGACTGTTGATGGTTGATGGGACCAACAGGCATCTAACACCGCTCTTTGGATACAGGTCCGTTGAAATATGTCTTGGGGTGAGTTGAAGTTGGGGTCCCATTTGGCCAGGTTCCGGAAGTGACAGAGGTCACACTAGAAGGGGGTACCCATCAAGTGGTCTCCATCTCTTGCTGAGAGAAATATATCCACGGTGACATGTTTGAACAGCATATCGACCTGATCCCCACCCTTGTTTTCTAGGATGGGGAAGGGGTCTTGTGGGGCTTGGCAATAGCACGTCCCTCACAAGTTATTCTTGCACGGGGGAAAATCTCACGTTTCCGAAAGAAATTCGAGCAGAACAGCCTGGGGCCATTTTTCCTGATTTTGCCACAGACCCTGCACATGCCCCTCCAGGTGAGACAGTTCTTAGGATCTGCCCTTGGCCCAAAGGGGAAGGCTTCGTTGGGTATAAGACTGAAGGGAGGCAAAGCCAGGAGCTCCTTTGGCCACCCAGGGGCTGTAATAGTCTGAGACATAATTGCAAGGTGCAAGGTAACACAGTGGCGAGGATGAGGGGCTCATGCATGGTGGTGGGGGGGAGTGAAGACAAGGGGGTATAGTGATTAGTAAGTCTGTGTCCTTGCTGATAGCCTCCCTCCAGAGATGCCTCATAAGTCGAGGTACAAGGAAGACATGAGGGACAAAAGGGTGCTCCAGGTGATCTTTGGTGAAGAGTTTGAGCACAGAGGCCATTGCAGCTGGGGGAGGAACCCAGAGCCTGGGGCCATCAATTTTGGGAAGATTGAACCAATCGGATGGAGTGAGGGTCATGAGGTGAGTATTTCCCCGGGCAAATCCTTACGGATCGACCCACCAGGACTTGACCCACTCTGAGGGGTGTAACCTATCGTTGGCTCCCAGGTTGAAAGGGACAAATGACAAAGGGTTTGACCCTTGGGTCATCATTCCTTCCATGAAATAACATTGGGAGAGCCCATCGATGCCTGCTTCTTCATTCAAGTCCCTGCTGTATGAATGACGTGCAGGATGCAGGAGGACCGGAGTTGGAGGAGTTGGAGGTGCAGGATGATATGATTTAACTTCTTGGATGAGGAGCAACCCTTGTAAAAGGTTCCTTCAAATGGAAGGTTGTCAGTAATGATGAAGACTTTGGTCCCTTCCAGGAGGCCTCCATCAGCTTGCTGGGGGGCTCCCCAGAGGTATCAATAGTGGAGGCTCCCATGGGAGGAGAGAGAAGGTTGGAGTGAGGGAATAGCAAGTGGATCCTTTTGCTGAAGTGAGGACCGCTTGGACAGAGGGACAAGCGACCGCAGATTGGCCCAAAAGGAGCAAACAAATTTCCGCTTCCACCAGGAGACGGCTATCTTTCGCCATCGGTCCAAGGCGGATCACCATCCAGGGCTTACTTTGGGGGATCCTGGTGACATGTTCTCGAGAAAGGCCTTGTCCCACAGGGCAAAGGGGATATCTGTGGCATCGGCATTTTGGCGGCCGTCGTGTTTAACCAGCGAGTGGTCCAAGAGACAGGGCCTGTCAGGTGTGAGGTGAGGAGCAGAGATCTCTGTGTGAGGCCAGAAATGGCTGCACGACTGTAGCACATAAGGGTTGCCAAGATGTCACTGCTGCTATGAAACAGTTTGTTGAGGAACATGTGAACCACGATGATTATTGCAGAGATCCACCCAAAAAGATATGGAATGATACTGTTGCCCATTTTTGTGATCTTGTGGGTAATAATTTTACTGGGTTATCGAAGGGTCAAGTCAAGGCCCTATGTTGCAAAGCTCAGGAACGCCTTAATGGTGGGGATGCAATTGCCAAAGTTGAATAAATGTATGCTGGAGACAAAAATAAAGAATTTTGTGCCATAGCCTATCATTTGTTGACAAGAAACAGATGCAGCGTATAATGTGTTTTGGATTGCCTCAGCTGGTGAATTTGTTGTTGTACCCTTTGGTAAGTGTGCTTATTTTTTATTGTATAAATGAAAACCTGTGCAGGATTTACTCACTCTGTGACAATTCTACTATTAGGTCCAAATGTATGTAGATGCCACCTTTGGTGTACCTAAATAGTTTTGCCAATGCCTTATCGTAATGGTCTTTGGTGTTGCAAGTAAATTTATGTCCCCTGTACTTGGATGCTAATGACGTGAAAGACTGCAGAATGTTACTGGCAGGTCTTTAATTGGCTCACCTCTACTCTACAAGACTTGAATCCATCATTCATGGGTGTTGATTTTGAGTGGAACTTTTTCGAAGTGTCATAAACGTTTTTCCAGATGCCAGAGCAAGTGGACGCAACTTCCACTTCAAGCAAGCTGGCAGAAATCAAATGAAGAAGCGTCATATCCCAGATAAAGAAGTAAGGTTTGCTATGAGGTTTGGTGTATATGATGTACTCACAGTTATTCCAGTTCAGCATTTGTCTACAGACATTGAATTTGTGATTGAAATGATCGAGTCTCATCTGGAGGAGCTTTATGCAGATGATATGGCTTCAATCAACAAATCTAAGCAAAGGTGATGGTTGTTCTTTGAGCAGTATTTCGGGTAAGTCGTGCCTTTTGTATCCTTGCACCATAAATATTTGTACTCATTCTATTATCAATCATATTCTATTTTCTCGATGACTACAGCAATTTCTGGATGGACGAGGAGGTTGTTCCCATCTGGAACTTTTCTGATATTATAGACGACAGTTCAAAGGCCAAGTTGGTCAATAAGACTAACAATGCTCTTGAATGTTACAACCGTCATTCAACTGACTTTTTGACACTGATCACCCTCAGCTAGTTGCCTTTGTCATAATTCTTTGTGATGAGGCTGATAGGATTGTTCAAAGGTTGGAAGATGTGGATAATGGTAGAGAACAGCCTCCTGAGTATCTCGAGCCTGTGCTCCCTAAAATTCCAGATTCGTTATGGGAAAAGGTTGTTGCAAAGAAAGCAAATGGTAAAACTGGTGGAAAGAGGAAAGGAATGGCTATGGCATAATTGTGTGGATATCATTTTTGTTTGGGGTCTCACTGTATTTCTTTAGTCTTGATTTTGGGAGTGACTATTAAAATTTAAAAGTAATGATATTGAATGTTATTAGTGAAAAAGGAGGCAGTATTATGGAGAACAAATGGGGGAGGGGGGACAAAAGGGGGACCAAATTAGAATTTACCATGTTTCTGGAGGAGATAATTTATGTTGGATAGGATGCGTTGATTAGCTGATTATTCAACAGACGATGGGGGAAGGCACTCCCGAAATAATTCGATCCTGCCTAAATCATCCTAGAGTGAAGAATTGTCACGTGAATCAAAAGCCACTTCCAAAAAATGTTGCGGTTGACTGCCTGCCTGACATGACACAAATGTGATGGATGGTTGGAGGATGGCTGGCCATGAGTGAAAGTCTGTGAGAGACATAGGAATTCTTATTCAAATCTGCCTGGACACCAACTATCTGAGTTTGTATTTCTTTAGTGCCCAAAAAATTGAAATGGCGATGTTCACTTAATAGAGTCCAAAAAGGAACTTGTTCGAAAAAAATACCTTGAATCTTTTTTGGTAACTAGACCAAATTCTTACCATGGCTGCACCTGTGACGTTGGGGGTCTAGTTACCATTTTGGCAAAGTAGGTACCAAAATAGTGACTAGAGGGTAAATTAGCAACCATGGCTGCAACCGGTCTAAGTCTATACTTGATTAAAGATTTCAACTGTGAAGACCTATGACCTAGAAACAAGACAATATTTGGCTTAGTAATGATGGGTTCTTGGTGTTGCAGTAACTGATTTCCAAGATCATTCTCTTGAAATAACAAATGCATCATATGTCTTGGATAAAACTTCATGGATGCCTACCCTTCATGGAGGTCAGTAGTTAGTGATGTAGAACTTAGAATGACAATCATGCTATTATGGCTAGACTTAATAGAGTGAGCTTGAAGAACCACTACCCAAGCACTGTGGGGTGAAACCCCAATGAGACTAGAGCATTGTCTCTTATTTCCACATTGTTGAACAAGTTCATCTTAAATAAAAGCCAGCATAGACAGGGCAAGTGATTCGCTTCAATGTTACAGTGACATTTCTTTGTAAACCAACTGTGTGTACCACATTCAGTTGGCGCATGTTTCCCTTCAATATTGTGGTGCAAACAATAGAGCACATATGTTCCTTCTATGTTATTGTACAGTGTAAAAACCCACCTTGTTTGCTGCACACATACTAGCTGTGAGGTTTATGCTTCCTCTGTTTTTACTTCAGATATTTTGTGTGTGGCAGAAGCAAAGCAAGTGTTGTAAATGTGTTAACTTTCCCTTTGCCTTCCTTGAACAGACTGACATGGCATGATCTTACCTCCCATATTCTACTCCGTTTCCCTTATACATAGGTACGTACTTATGTTTCCTCTGAGTTTACTTTTCTAACATCAGGCCTCGGATAAACATCTCACAATTGCTAATGCTTCCTCTGTTTTAACAAATGGGACTTACACAATGAAAAAACTTCTCTAACATGATGGATTGATGTCCAAGATTATGTTTCTTCTTTCTTGCATGGCTTGGAGCATAGTAATTAGTTTGCCTCTATAGTAGTACCTCTATATTTTGGGGGCAGTTATATGGAGCCCAGTGACTTTGTCAGATGGAACCAAATTAGTTAGGTGTTTCGTCTGACAAAACAGATCGGGGGTATGTTCAAATACAGACGTGAATATAAGATAAAAGTTATCCCATTTTGCTTCCAATTGGACCGGGGGTTGTTTTAAACTCAACTTACGAATTAACCAAATAAACATTCGCTATTTATAAATTCAAAAAATCTACATTTATCAGCTGTGCTAATGCTCTGTGGTATAACTCACCATCACAGAATCTATGGTTTGGGGTTGATTCCCCCGTTTGTCATTTTGCAATCGCCAATCGCATGGTTTCCTCGTATGAAACCTTGTTTACTAGTGTTAAGCATGTGAATTATTTTTATTTTATCTGAGACTTTTATGGTGAGTTTGTCTCACGAAATGCATTTTTGCCTCGTAAAATTTGAATTTGTATTTAAATGTAGTGGATACCTTTTCTTGAAAATGGCGTCAGTTGGACACCTAACTGACACCTAACCGACAAAAATGCTTTGTCTCACAAAAGTATGTTGTTTTGCCTGACAAAGTCACTGGGCTCCTTATAACTGCCTCCTTTATTATGTGTCCGAGATAATGAATAGCAATGCAACAATAGTGCCATCCCTGTTGTAGGTGTTGGATCCGATTACAGCACCCTCCAAGTTTTAGAACTGGATGAAAAAAATTGTCCAGTTCTAGAACTGAACGTTTTCTCCCAGTTAGGGCACTTTGCCCTGAAACTGTTTGCTGGTGCCTCAACAGGGATCAATTCTGATCGAGATAGGAATAATTACTATGTCAAAATTTTTGAGGTACCTTATTTTTTGGTTACCACTTCATTTGAAGAATTTCATGCACTTGCATGATTTTTGTGTACCCTACTTATTAGAGCCTACTTACCAGGGTGCAGCCACTATCACAACTACGTACAATACTAGTGCCAAAATGGGGAAATTTCATCGTCCCAATAGGGCACCAGTGCCCCGGTGGGACCAATCGGTCGCCCTGATTAAGGCACTGGTGCCCCAACGAGTCTGGTGCCACAATGGGGATTTGAGCATCAGTCCCATTTCTAGAACTTGATGTTCAGTTCTAGAACTGGAATTTTATTGCAGTCCCAGTTCTAGAACTGGACTTTGATCACAGTCCGCTAGAACTGGGTGCTCCATTACGGCACAGTGCCCCATTGAGGAGCAACAAGGAGAAAAACGTCCAGTTCTAGAACTGGACAATTTTTTTCCAGTTCTACCATAAAACCCAGTTTATAGGTGCTGCCAGTGTATAGGTGCACACGGAGCTAATTCCACGTACATTTTTATTTTTTGGTATTGAAACCCCCAAATGGAGGGTAGTTTCCCCTTCTTAACAGCAATTCGCCCATTTGTATTGCTCCACTTGACTCGGGATAAATGCCAAAAAACCTCCAATTCTGTCAGAAGACACAAATCAGCTTGTGCACATGGTGGATGGGTGGTCAAGGGGTGGGCAGCATGGAAGAGCAACGGAGGCAACGTGGCAGGATGGGTACAATAAGACTACCTAGAGGTAAATAGGGTAAATTGTAAACGATACCAATACTTTTCATAGTGTTAAAAATCTAAGTTGTTCCGGATTACAAATTCCACCAAAATGTATCTTTTGTACATTTGTGTGCACCTATAAACTGGGTTTTACGGTAGAACTGGGACAGTGCCCTAAGGGGATCCAACATATGTCTCCGAAATACCATAATGAATAGCAATGAAAAAACGTGCAGTCCCTGCAGTACCGTATAGTATGTTGAAGGGATGTGATATGGTAGTTTACAGGTAGTTTACTACCTTTGCCTGTTTGCGGTGTTTTCATGTGGTATGGTATGAGGAAAATGTTTTGTGTGCTGGCTGTGCCAGTGACATGGCAACGATGAATAACAAGCGGATTGCTTCTGCTTGGTGAACACCATAAGTCCAATTTGCACACATAGTATCTGCGTAGGTTTGATATCTTTTTGGCATTCTTGCAATGATAAAGGGCAAAAATGAATGCGCTCATTGCTTGAGGTGCAAGTGGAGCATGGTTGCGTGTGGACATTTGACTGACAGTGGCCTGCTATTGCCATGATACTAGTTCAGGAACAGACTTTTCTCGTGCTCATTCTGCGTCCTGTCTTTGACTCATTTTCAGCCTCACCATGACATCAAGATCGTTGAACCTGGACTGGAATTCATGATAACATGTTTCATGAATCGGTATTCCAATATGTTACTGATTGGACTTATTGCTTTGTGTTCTCAGTTCTCAGGTTCCTACAAAAACAGATCAAATAATGCAGAGAGCAAGTTTATTGTTCTTCTTTTCTTGCCACCAGTGACCCAGTAATTGTGTTACCTCAATTCAACAAAGCTGAGCATTTATCTGCAAGACTCTACCAACACCTCTACATTCGCGAATGAAATGGATCCACCAACCACTTCTTCATCTCAGGGAATCAATGTGCTTTCCCAATGCACCCTCAACTCTGACAACCAATCTAAGGACTCGTTTGTCTCCTCCCTCCAGATTTGCACAGAGCAATGCATGTTTTTTTACAAGAACTTCACCACGACTCCTGAGATCTTCTATTTCACCGATACATTGATCTCGCAATATTTCCAAAATCGTGATGGGACAAATTCATCATGTCTTGACTGTCTGAGCTCGGATCTCAGGTATTATACAACTGGCAGCAATGGGAGCACAAATGCTGTCGCGACAGGCAATAGTTGTTTTGAGTATGAAGAGCGACATGAAGTTATGGGCATGAGTTGACTCTGGAGCAATAGTAACAGCAGCACTGGCTTAAGTTCATACTGAAGAATGATGAAAAGACTAGACAGTTCATGAAATACTAAGTGGAATACAGCAACAGGATCAGTAGCTGCACATCCCAAACTGCAAGGATTGCGGGATCTCTATGATCTCTTAAGTTGGTTCGAGACTGACTTCATGGAAGTAAATGATGACGGGGATACCAAGTCTGCACTCAATTCTATGAATTTTGTGTCACCATTTGCTGCAGCTGTTTGTAGCCCAGACGTAGATGCCAGAACTACTGGTGCTGGGTTGTCTGCATTACATATGTTTATTGTATATGGATTTATTGGAGGGCACAATGATGTGCAATGGTCACCATGGAATTATTATTCTGACGCTGTCCTATGACTGCCATCGTCATCGGATGACATCAGAGCATAACTGTTGTGGCACAATGCATTAGTTGGTGTTTGTTTGAAGTGGCCGTGACAAAGAATACTGGAGGCAGTAAAAAATGTTATTGTTTTGGTCATCTGATAAGAACCAAAGACGAGTTCGTTCATGCTGAATCCCACAGAAACGTGTTCTGGCAATGATGGAGGAACACAAGGCACTGCTCACAATCTCCCACAGTTCCTTCTCCAACCAAGGCATCAGCAATGCTTGAATAGCAATTCAACAACAAAGTCTGCGTCAGTTTCTGAGAAAATGTAGTATTGAAACTCTCATCACTTTGAGTTCAGGTTTTGTGATGCCCAGCAGGAAAAAGCCTTCTCTCGTCAGCCGACATAGTTGGGATCTTCGATACTTGTTTGTATGTTTCTCTCGCGGCAAGGGAAGCTAAGCGTTCTATATTAAGCAGTACCGTGGCTGATGCCCTTAGTCACTGTGTCATAGCGGTTTGTGGGATGCGTGCTGGACGTGCATATCAGAATAACAATGGCAAACATGTGTTGTCTTCAAATAGTAGAGGAAGCGTGAGCTGACAATAGAGGGTGTGAGTGATAGTGATGACAATTGGGGAGAACAAGATCCCACTCTAGACATCCCTGAACGTTCTTTCTTTGTCAATCAAGAAACAAACCAAATACTAAAAGCAATTCAAAAGACAAAACCGAAAACGAAGAACCAGCACTTGTTGCAGTGATTGCTCGTCTAGCTGCCATTGCCGACCCTCTGACTCAAGAAGATGACACCTGTGTCCTGTCTCTTTCTTTGATTAACATCGCACTTGAGACTATGAATGATATAGACTCTCTAGCAAGCAAGCATGCTCAACTTTTAAGCATCATGCAAAATGGCTTGTGCAGGAACTTACTTCGTCTGAGCACTTCTTCCAACCTATTTTTGTTAGGACTAGCACTGTGAGTCATGTTTAATTTGTTCAATGGCATCAAAAATCACATGAAGTTACATCTTGAGGTATTTTTACTTTATGTTCATTTGCAGATATGGTCATCTTCAACTTCCACCATAACACATCGACAGGTATGGTCTTCTTCTTCTTTGGAGCACAGTGAATTGGCCTTGGAGTAACTGCTTGAATTCTGCTGTGAACCAATGCTTATGATGGATCTTTACTTAAATTATGATTGCAGTGAGCCCGCCATGACATTCCATTTTAGATTTCACCCATAAATTTACTGGATCTCATTTTTTGTCCATTCTGTTTGAAAGATATCAACAGCTCAAATCTATTTGAGACAATATGCATCACTCTTGCAAAGGTCGCTAATCCAGACAAAGGGCAGATAGATACTTTCAACACAGAACCGGACAAAAATAACCACGAAGGAGGTGAAGACTTAGCTGATGACTCGTGGAAGCCTCGATTGAACATCCTGAATTGCCTTACATTGGAGGGCATTATTGCTGTGGTTGGTTCGATAGCACCCAACCCCTAACCCTAACCAGCCAACTTCCCAATTTCGCCTTAAGTATTGTGGGCACGTTGCCACCGGACAGCGGAAATTTGGCATTAATCGGAGACACCTTGTGTATCAACAGGGATTTCCACCATGACACCAAAGAGTACATTTTTTGCAGTTACTTGTTGTGTTCTGACAGCTTCACATCCAATCAGAAAGTTAAATATGCTAGCGCAAGAACAAACTCATATATCAGTGAAATCAATCTTGAAGAAATATCAAAACAGAATATCACCTTGTGCTTAGAGAGAGAGAAAAAATCAAAAGCGGTTAGCATTTAGCATTTCATTTCTTCGTATGCTTTTTGTTTGTATTCGGATAGATGCCTACCATTCCTTTGGCTCATAATTACTTAAGACGTCTTGCTTAAGCAGGTGCTGTGTTCAACAAAAGTACACGCGGCAAAGATTGCTTCACTGAACTGGAACGACTGACACCAAAATCCATTGCAATTTTTCTTCATTTGACATTGAAGCTGGACAAAACCAAGATAGGGGGATTCATCTCAAAAGGACCCAAAGAAAAATATCCGTTTCTTGAGAAAGTGTTAGAGGAGTTCACTTTGGTATTCGATTTTAGTGGCATGTTGTTTTCAGATTCACTACAATTATTTTTGAGCACCTTTTGTCCCAGGGCAGGCTCAGTGCATAGATCAACTGATGGAGGCATTCACAAGAAGACTATACAAAACACAGATGACCAGCAAGGAAGATGACAATGCAGAAAAGACAATGTTAGATCCTCTGCGTGGAGAGAGTTACAGCATTAGCAGGGCAATCAACCCACCAACATCAGATGAAGCACAGGACGTTCTGTTACCATTTCAAAGTGCAGACACAGTGTTCATATTGGTATTCTCAACAAATATGCTGAACACAGATTTGCACAATCCCAACATGAATGATGAGAAGTGCATGACTCTAGAGCAATTCATTAAAAATAGTAGAGGAATAAATGGCGGGGCAGACCTACCGAGGGAATTTCTTCAAGATCTCTACTTTGAAATTTAAAACAACGAGATTCAAGTCAAGTCAGAAGCCATCCACAGCATATGTGCAAATATTGGCGACTTTGATGGGTTGCTAGAAAAGACAAATGATATCACTGCTCCATTTTTTACGTCTTTGCAGTCTGTATGCAGTAAGTTCATACAGGCTGGCATACACGAACGTCAGTGCAAACGAAAAACACCGGTAGCCTTCCGGTACACTCTCAAAATGTCAGAGTGTACAGGGAGGTTACCCGAATTTCAAGAGTGTACGGGAGGGTTGCCAGTTTTTTTTGTATTGTTTAAGCCACAGATTACATTTATCACGCAAAGCTTTGAAGCAAAACAAATCTTCCGAGTGGTTGTGTGTTTCATGACTCACATTTTGCGAATCACAAGTTACAAACAGCAAGATCACCTGTTGGGTCTAGTTTTGGAGTCAATTTTAGGCTTGATCTTTGATTTTATTTGGTAAAAAGTATGCCATTTACTGTATCTGGTACGTACGATATGGTACAATCAGAAGTGACTGCGCCAAAAAATGAGAACACAAGAATAACACATGGGGCTGAAAATTGGTAGCGTGTGTCTACATGATTGGTACTTATTCCTTTATATCACTGCACTTCATTCTTGCGCAACATATTCCTACAGTATAGGGTATGATATAATACGTACCATACTACAACACCGGTGCTTGAGCCAGAAGCAACTGTAGCAGTGTGCCCTCTCATTGCTTTCATATCACCTATATTTTTTAATTACATCGATATCCCACCAGCTCATCATGGGAACGACCAAAACTCAGTCCACAGACTGAGTTTGGGATCCCACCTTGCACCGCCATGTTGCCAACAACAATTGGCAGCAGCGGGTATATTTAGAGGGTGAGATGTGATGAACTCGTCCTTTTTTGCAGTATTATACTCACCACACGTCATTTTTTTCCAATTAGATAGTTACAGGCCTACCGGCAAAAATGCCAAAACTCAGCCCACAGACTGAGTTAACCGTCCCGCCTTGCACCGCCATGTTGCCAACAACAATTGGCAGGGGCGGGTATATTGAGAATGGTAGCCAGCAACAACGCCTTGAGTGGATCAAAATGGTGAACATCATCTACAATGATGTTTGCCTTTCACATGATCTCAAGACTTCAAAGAAAGCTTTGAATCATTGCGAGAGGTGCTACTCTCAACCAAGGTAGAGGCAATCTTAGACGGTCAATTGTTGGCTTTTATGCAAATTTTCTGCACCAAACCGCCTCAATTAACATTGCAACTTCTTGAATAAGTTTGCTCAACCACGTAGCAAATTTATTTCTCACACTGGTACCTGCACTGAGTAATTACAGTGAAAATTGGGCACAGCTCGAAGAGTTCACGTTCGCAGTGGCTAAAATGGCAGCGGAAAGTCTTCGTTTAGGCAGGGCAACTCTCCTATTTGAGGCAACTGTCCACACTGTTACAAGGTTGTGCAACGTCATGTCAATTGACGTGTTCAATAACTGTCATGGAATCAACTTCTGCTCTTGGGTAGGAGAAACTCTCTTGACAGAGTTAGAAAAGGTTGGAGCTTGTGGAGGACTTGATGCCTCTGTGCTGGTGGCAGCTAGTAACTGATAACACCCTGACTTCTCAGTTTCTTGTGAGCTACATCTTCTCTTCCAAGGTCAGGTAATTGTCAATTATTTTACAGGTAGACCGGAGGTAGACAACTTAGGCCCATTCTGTCCATCTAGTTATTTCCTATTTTGAGCAGCCTAGTTTGATTTGGCAATGCTCTAAAGGCTCGAAACAATATAGGCTTTAAATAGGCAAAAACCTTCTTCAGGGGCAATGGATGACTACCGTAATTGTCCTAAGTGTCCACATGTCCAGATATCCACATATTTGGAATGGCTAAATCTGTTCCAAACTGCCTGCCCTACCCCCTTTTTGTCTGTGGGGTGTCCGGACACCTCCCCCTTTTTGTCTATTCTGGAAAGACCGACATCTAGACCACATTTGGATAAAAAAATACACATGGAAGCAGGTGGAAGCGCAAGGCATCCCGAATTCTCATTAAAACCATGAAGAAAGATGGCTCTGTTGCGGATCACGCGGCGGCCTCCAACCTGGCCCTCTGAACTATCAGAACAACGTCCTCATCCACATCGTAGAGAGGCTATTGCCTAATGGCAATGAAGGTTGGCGCTTGGTTGCCTTGTCGTACCAACAAGAGTCAGGTGAAGAAATTTTGCGTTCAGAAGATGATTTGAAGAAGAATTGGGTGCGCAAGCTATGCAACAATATGAAGAAACCTACAGGTAAAATGGGGGCAGATGCAAAGGATCGCATCAATTGGGGAGGATCTTGGATAAAATGTCCTCTGGAATCCTTGAAGCATCGTCGGAGGAAGACATCAATCCATCATCGTTGTCCTCGTTGTCAGGGGATGAGGAGTCCAAGGAAGAGTCCGAGGGAGAAGTTGTACCGTGCATGGAAGTGCAACCTCATCGTTTTGCATCTTTTTCACAACCACCTGCTTTGCCCTCTGTTGAATTCTTTGATGACAATGGCACGCAGCCAAACAAATCCACGGACAATGCCATATCCATGAACGATCCCAGTGCAAACGCCGCTGCCACCGCCAACAACAACCCAATCCTGTGCATTTGCCAATGGACAAGGCAATGGTATCGATGCTTTCAATTTGGAGGTAGCTAGTGCCACTCAGGTAGCAAGGAGAAACAGCACCTCTTCGTCTATTGAAAGGGCTGGTGGACAAGGTAGCACACCCATTGCTGCTGCTACATGAACAACACCTGTCCAGCTTGTTACATCAAAGAAGAAGCATAGGAAGACGGAGAAAACTAACAAAAAGAAGAATTCTACAAACCGTGAAAGGGGGTCAATGACAAAAGTCCATTGAGAAGATTGCTTCTTTGATTGTAGAAGGTAGGGGCAATGATCTGCAGACTTTTATGATGTTGAGGAAGATGGAGTGGGACAATGCAGAGGAGAGGTGTAGGCAGGAGCGTGAAGAGGCAAGGCGCGAGAGAAAGAGGAGATGGAAGATAGACGTGATTGCCGCCTAGAGTGCCAGTTGAACCAGCAGAATCAAATGATGCAAATGATGATGATGATGATGATGATGATGATGATGATGATGATGATGGGTGGTGGATCAAAATTTGAAGGGGGAGATGTTGTGGATAACAATGAGGAAGAGGAGGATAAGGAATAAGAATTAAACTAGTACTTTCTTGTTATTGTTATGTAATCATTCAAATTAAATAATTATTTTTAATTTAATATATCACCTTTCGAGACACTAATAATTCTTCTTAATCAATATTATCTTCACTAAAGTCACTATCATAGTTAAAGTCCTCTGGTAACAAATAGTATTGGCTAATGCAATCGTACCCCTCAAGATTGATGTATCTCTCGTACTCAGGATCAAAAACTGTTTTAATCTGATTTGATCCCGCAATATCTGTTCTGAAATTGTGAATCAAAATAATTTATTCCAAGACAAGTCTCCTCTGCCTGAAATTACAGGGAAGTTGTTTCTTACACCGGGGGAAAGAACCCTGCAATGTGCGCATTCCCCACTCACTGGATTGTTGGAGTGGCGTGTAAACATTGCTCACACCTAGCATGTAATCACACATTGTCGGATGTAACCACCGAGCACTGCGCTCATTCATGGGGCCCACCAATATCCAATATGTTCCATGCATCACAACTACCAGGGAATCCTTGGTCAACACAAATTTGTAAGGGCCAATCCTCCTGCGAATTGAATACAAAAACCTGGCACACAGTGATCCATCTGCCCAACTACTGGGGAAGTTGATTGCTGCAATGAAGACCTTTTCATCGGGGCCATATGTGAACACATTGTTCACAGTTGTATCACACTCATACCCGCTGTAGAATGCATTCTGAGATACGCGTTCCGAAGTACATTCTGTTTTCATTGCTACACCATCCATAAATCCAATCACATCATCTATTGACGGCTCACGATTGTTGACCATCCACGCAAACAATTGCATTTTCTCCGGACTAGGAAATTTAATCCTTGCAAAAGGATGAGTAAGTATCCGTGTCACAACCAATTTCATCATATTCTTCAACATGCGAGAACAGGCATTTGGTGTCACGCCAAAAATCGAACACAGATATTCAGAAACAGTCCCACTTGCCCCTGGGATGCCAAAGACCACTTACGCCCTTTACATTTGTGTAGAGATGGATGACGAGGCGGCTTAAGAATGTTGTGAAGCATATCAAAAGCTTCACAGGTTAGCCCTGTCATCAACAAGAATGACAAATGATTGCCGTGGAGGAGAAGATGATTCCACGGTGCTTTCGATGGAAGAGAACTGCTTCTCGGTACAGCCATTTGCGATAGCAGATATTTGAGAAAGCGCAAAGGGAGAGAACAAGGGCAAGTAACTTACCGTGATATTTTGTGGTCGCGGAAGGTATAAGTGTCAACATTCTGCTCATGGAGTTATTCATAAGCGTCAAGATGACAAAACAAAATGATGGAGGGGAGGGACGAGATAGTGGTGATGGTCTCACCGTCTTCTCGAGAATCTACATTTTTTTCCTCAGGGAGAATCGGGAAAATTGAACTTTGGAACGGTTTTGTCTAAAAGTAATTACAGTAGCCATTTTTAAAAAACTGTCCCAAATCGGTTCTAAATTCGGAATTTGGGTCTGGATATCTGGACATATAGACACTTAGAACAATTAATGTAGTCACCCAATAGATATATGAAAAGAGGTTTTTGATCCTATTTTTTATT
Organism: Cyclotella cryptica; assembly: GCA_013187285.1. Classification (NCBI taxonomy): domain Eukaryota; phylum Bacillariophyta; class Thalassiosirophyceae; order Thalassiosirales; family Thalassiosiraceae; genus Cyclotella; species Cyclotella cryptica. The sequence continues at coordinate 51,358 of JABMIG010000309.1, read as the reverse complement.
TGCCTATTTAGATGTGACGCAACATTTTAGATATTTTTTTGTTCATGTACATAACAAAAATGCAAATCCCCCCCGCCATGTGTTTTAATGTCACATCAAGATTGAGAGTGCCAAAATGAAATTTCTGTCAATATACAACATTTTGTGCCTATTTTTTATGGGAGTCGAGTCAAAAATAAATAGGCTGCAACCTATACTCTATTATTTATTTGATTGACAGAACGGGTCTTACTTCTTAGGCATAATTGGCTTATAATATTATAGGTATATGTTGGATCCCATTACGGCACCGTCCCAGTTCTAGAACTGGACAAAAAATCGTCTGGTTCTACCATATATTCCGGAGCATAAAAACCACCGGGGTATAACAACCACCGAGGTATAACAACCACCACTGCAAAATTACCAATTTTTGTGAACATTTGTTTTTTTCCCCGGCCAATTAACACACTCTCTTTGTTCTAAAGCTATCGTCTTTATATTCTCCTTGTCAACACCAATTTCCCCATATGTTTAGTTCCCGGTGCATTCAAATATTTGCCGAGTTATTTAATTATGACAAAAAACTCACTACCCGTCACCATGGTGAGGTGCTGCATGGGATGCTGGCGATTGTTGTGATGTGTGTGATGTGCTGTGTAAGGTACTCTTCAGGTAGGGTAATAGAGGTAAAAAAAATAAAGACAAAGATACATTTTTTCCATCGCGTGAGGACAACTAGCTTCATTTGGGGTATAAGAACCACTAAAGGTATCATTTCAAAATGACTGCACATTTTGTGGTTCTTATGCTCTGGAATATAGGGTAGAACTGGACGTTTTCTCCCCGTTTGGGCACGGTGCCTTAATGGGGCGCCCAATTCTAGAACTGGACAACCCAGTTCTAGAATTGGGACTGATGCTCAAATCCCCATTGGGGCACCAGTCCCATTGGGGCACCAGTCCCATTGGGGCACCAGTGCCTTAATTGGGATGACCGATTAGTACCATCGGGGCACTGATGCTCTAAAATGGGGCGATGAAAATGTCCCCATTTTGGCACTACTATTGTATGTAGTTGGGATACTGGTTGCGACCTGCTAAGTCGGCTCTGTATATAGAGGGTACACAAAAATCATGCAAGTGCGTCAAATTCTTCCGATTAACCCCGGTCGGGCTAAAACCAACAAATGCCGGAAATAGCATACTTGACTGATAACCCATCCCACCTTAAAATATGTATTTGTATAAGTTAGAACGGAAAATTGCCTATTTTCGGTGACATAGGAATCATGGAAAATTGTCAAAATTGACCATTCCAAGGCTTAAGTATTGTTCAAAAGCATCTCAAGAGTCTTCTGCTCCATCGGGGCTATCTAGTTTTTGCTTATGCCCGTGCTACAGGCTGATGAGTAAAAAAGTCAAATTGGAAATTACCAAATTTTAGGCGATTTCACACTAATTCCTATCTATCGCCGGTCGTGTGTAAATTTTCATTTTTTACACCAACATTGTGATGGCTCATATGAGAGTGTGATGCATGCCATTTCCCCTCCATCACGGACAAGACATGCACTATTGCTACATGCCGAATGTCGTCCACCGCTGCCGTGACAGCAACAAAGCAATCTCTATCATTGGCAGTAACAAACTGCTGATGCCGTGCCGTTTCTTTTGCCTGTCATGCTTAATTCTCTTCAACAATTCATCCAATTCACACTTCTTTCACTACCACGTCTGGAATCTGCTATATCTTTGCACTGCATCGCAACACACGATCAATCTCCTGCAGCTCTCCGCTGCACAATCAGCAGAATTCTGTGCCCAACTCCTCAGTTTTCGCACGTCGACCTTCAATTTGTTTTGGAGAATCGCGCTACCTCTTTGCACTGTGGCAAATCGGCACATCACGATCCTTCAGTGCTTGCGATCTCAGTACGTTGAGAACTCCACACCTCACAATTGATTCATTCTGGCACTATTCAGTTGTCACATACCTTGGAAAATCTGCTCAGCAAGCTCTTACTGAGTCCCGACACTTAAGCATCATTCCAAGGCCTGTGACACCACGAGTTCTCGGCAGTAGCAGTACACAAACATCTAACGATCACGATGTGACTTGTCATTCTTCTCCACCCTGTGAGGACGATTTCCTTCAACGACTGAACCAGCGTGAAGACCTAGGTAGCAGCCCAGAATCCCATTTGTCATCAGATGAATTAGACCAAACCCAGGTTGAAGAGGAGACTGAATCTGTCTCCTCTGACAAGACATGGACCCCCACTGTTGAAGGAGAAGATTTGGATGACGATTTTGAACTGGAAGACAATTCAGGTATCTGGCAGGAGGTACCCATGAAGTATTCTGATTTTGCCATCTCTTTCAACAAGGTGGACTCTGACCTAGAATACAGGTAAAGGAAGAAGTAAAGGAACTCAAGAAGAGAGTTCTCCAAGAATTCAATTCCATCACAAATAAGAATGTCAAGAAAACAACAGTCTTGAATGCAAACCAAGTCATGAACTCCATATACAATGCCGAATTGTTGTTCAGCATTCTTGGCTTTCAGAACAAGTATCTGTTGGAGAGGGAAAAAAACAATATTGATGTGAAGGAGTATGAAGCGTTCCTTTGTCTGTTCTTCAGATTATGCTTCTATTGTTGTGGTCACTACGACGCATTGAAGCATGCATCATTGTATCCATTGTTGACAGAGTCTCTATCAAAGTTGAAGAGTCATCATTCCTCTCTTGACTCAAAGATTGCTAGGACGAATGATTTGCTACGTAGCTTTGGAGGTCAATGTGCTGGGCAATCCACGTCATCAGAGGTTGAAGAAGTTGAAGACGCTGTGTTTTGGAGACCTGTTTATTGTATCGATCGAGAGCTGGAGAAGTTGTTTAGGGACGTGGGCGGGAGGACTTTTGATATTTGTTTTATCAAAGGGTACACCAACTTAATCATCAATGACAAAAAACTGCAAATGCGGTCAATTAAAGCAGCGGAGAGCTCCCTCTCGAGGCACAAGAGTCCTAAGTCATTTGGTCCAGTGGGCAACTGCATCAATTTGATTGCTACGGGATTGTCTTTGTCTTGGCACATGAATCATCATGATGAGTCAGCAAAGGACATCCTCACATCTAGTCTTATGATAATCAAAGGAAGCAACAACCCAAACAGCCTTCATTTCCCCACTATGACTATTCATGGAGACCGGGGTTGCAACAATGATGAGTGCTTTGAGCTCATCGAGGATGCCAACATAGGATTTTTGAACACCACCAAGAGAGGTCCTTCACTGGCTTTCAAATTTGGTGCTACTCGTTATAACACTTCTCATGACCAGCGGGATATCTCGGAGAATGGTCTGTGGTGTCATATGGTGCAGTACGGAGTGTTGGCAGTGCTGTTTGCCATTTTGTTGCCTATTGTAATGGTACGGGGAGGGTAACTTTTCTTCAGAGCACTAATCCAAACTTGAGTTATGGTCGTTTTGATTATGTGACTACGGTGAAAGACTACCCGTATTCAAGACAGTTCTCAGACATTCTGAGAATGGGGACTTTCAATGATGATGAATATGATCCAGAGGACTATTTGTTGATTCGTGATGTTTCCATTCAAGAGATTTTGGACATGCACTGTATCTATTTGGTTTGCAAGGGTCAAGGTGGTGACAAGTGTCGTTATATGCACACCTTCACAATAACTTCCACGCTGTGTCACGTAATTCTGCCACGGTCTGATGACGGATTATCAGAACAGGAGTTGGCATTGCTCAAGGATGATTTCGCGCTTTCAATAAGATTGGTTGTTGACATTGATGTCGATACTCTGTGGCAGCATAAAGAGAGGGCAGAACTAAGAAAGCTTTCCAATGATCAATTGAAGCAAATTTGCAAGTTGTATGGATGTACCTTCTCCAATAAGAAGAAAGATGAACTGGTGGAGACAGTGAAGGAGGGACAAGTAATGTCACAAAGCATTACTGAATTAGAGAAGATTTTGAAGTACTCCTTTCTTCAGCCACTACCTCAAGAGCATCGCTCCGTGCACAAGCTGGGATCGTTAAACTACGAGAGGGTAAGGTCCGCAATTAAGACGATTGTCGAAAAGTTGGGATGGCAGCTTGTGGACTTGTTTGAGTGTGGTCTCCTCCAAAACAAGATGAAAGAGTTCCTTGCTACTTGTTTAGATGGATGGCTAGTAATCCGCTATGAGTTGTCAGACAATGAGCAAACGTCAGACGACAGTGATTCCAAAGATCGGGTCATGCCATGGATCATCAGAACTTCAATTGTAGGATCAATATCAAAACTCCTTCGAGCAAAAAAATTCTACAACAGTAATTTCGGCAATGCATTGATTTATATGGCACTTTCTCGCAATGTGAATTTGGAAGCGCAGCTTTCAAGCAGCTTGTATACAAGCCTGAGTATCGAGTTCAAGTTCTGCATCATGCCACAGTCGTTCATTTGAAGTATGTCTTATTTGTTGTTGCTGGCACAACAAAAGTCCATTATGCAGTTCTCATTCGGTTTCCTGATTCAAAGCTAACAACAATGAAAAGGCTTCTTTTGAACATTTACAACAGGAGTTTGAAGTGGGCGTACACCTTTTCTTTGGTGTCTGACAACATTGCTTCTGCCATTCCAGATTTTCATGAGGATGTCATCTCATTAAGTCATTAAAGTCCTATCCCATCACAAGGGACTGTGTACTCTTCGCGCTAATTATCTGGAAGAAACTCCTCACCATGGTGCAAACAATACAGTTGCCTTTGCCAAATGCCCATAACATCATTCCCAAAGTAGTTGCCAGATGGAATCAGTCAAAAGGTAGGGTGGACGCGATGACTCGATACTTGGATGGCATGAGCTTCCCGCTACCCAAGGGAACACCTAATCAAATGCTTGTGATGCATGAGTTCAAAAAAATGGCGGTGAATGTTCGCTTTGTTCTCAAGCATTGTTTTCCGTCAAGACTTCCTCCTGTTGGAAAGGGGTATTCGGCAATAGAAAACCACCACAAGCATTTGAAGATATCGATGTGAGATGTTCTTTTTGAACTAGGGACGACGTTTAAAATTTTGAATCCAATAAGGGGAATTGTTCCGGGATCACCGTTCTTAAAGGAATCAATGGAAAACATAAGTGAGGATGACGTAGACAAGCATTTGGACAGTGGAAATTTGGATTGGAAGAAAAAAGCAGGGACATATGTCAAAGATAGGATCAAGCCTGACAAACGCTACAAGTTGAAGTAGTTCATTAATGATGAAACGCTAAACAAGATTCACCTGGACAAAACTCTTTTTCATATTCCAAAATCACATGGAAGTTATGTCAATACAAGAACTGGGAGATTAACCTCAAGCATTAAGAGGGCAAAGGAGAAAATGTATCCTGTTCAAGGAGAGGCAGGTGATAATGTTGACTCTCCTGCAATCAGGTGGCAAGAAAGGTTCGGAAATGTCCACCAAAGTGTGTGCTATGCTGTGCTGTGAGATCTCTGACCCAAAGGATAAGGAGTCAAATCCATTGCTCTTTGTGCCTTGTAGCCCCATGTATCAAGAAGAAAGGGAATAGGAAATCATGATGTTTTGAGATCTTCCATCATATCAATGACCTAAACCGGTTGAGAGGAAAACCAGAGAGTTCTCCTGAAGCACCTGTAGACGTATCTGCTTCCAAGAAGAGAAAGGCACCTGGGCGACAGAAGAACTAATGTATACACTTCAAGAAGAGCAAGTAAATTTACTACTTATTTAGTTACGACAAAGTAGGCATACAAATCTATGTATTAAACAACTAGTAGCTTAACTAGCAACACATGTATTTGTATAGTTTGTTCTAAGACCAATGAATACATGAAATAGCGATTTTTGGGTAAAAACGATATTTGAGAGTGAAATTTCCTTACCCACCAATGGTATTGCTTCTGAACTCGATGTGTGACCGCTTGGCCAGACGATTGCAGAACCCTCTTAAGCTTTTTTTCAATTTCAAAATTATGTTGAGCAGTGTCACCGTTATTTTTTTGGGTCGGGTTTCAGTGGTAATCTAATAATTCCTAATAATGTACCTCGAAAAATTTGACATAGTAATTATTACCAGAAGCCGCTGCAAGATTTTTTGTAGCAAGCTAGACAGAATGTGATTCGTAGAGACATTTTAAAGTGGCTTGTCTACGCTTAATTAAATCGCAGTTGCAAATGTGCTAGCGCCTCGTGCACTTCGCGCGAGCCGCGCTCGCTGTCGCACCCATTTTAAAAGTAAGATATATTTTTTAAGGTGAACAGTCATCAAAACATGATGACTACCCATGTATTCAACCCAAAAAATTGTTTTCTTACAGGTAACTTGATTAGCTTATAGTGTAAGTACCTGTTTTGGCAAAAAATGAAAAAACTGTCTCACTGGAGGAGGAGAAGAAGAAGAAGAAGAAGAAGAAGAAGGAGGAGGAGAGGAGGAGGAGAGGAGGCGGAGGCAAAGAAGAAGGAGAAAAGTGGCTCAGTTTCCGACACAACCAAGATTTTGAAAAAATCTTTATCCATTATCCCATCTCGATCAGAATTGATCCCCGTTGGGGGGGCACCAGCAAACGATTTCAAGGTACCAGTAAGAAATTAAAATGAATCATTATCACTATAATGAATCATTAACACATTTATTTACCTATTCCTACATATTTCTGTCTCAATTCTATGCCAAGAAACTACGTATGTCAGCTATTTTTTTACGCACGCCTAGCATGAAAAATGGTATTTGATAAGAAGGTGGTCGAAAAATAACTTACATATTATTTTACGTGCAAAATGTACCAGATTCTACAAGGAACTAAAATGAATCATTATGTCACAGAAGGTGTGTAAGAGATCCAATGTGACGACCCCTTCCTAATGAATTGAGGCTACAGGAAATGGGCATAAGCACCATCAAGATTCAAGAGGTCCCCAAGGGATGTGCAGTGAGGCATGTCTGCTAGATACATAATGTGCCATCACAACAAGTGGTCAAAGATTGTCAATATTACTGACATTTTAGTGATCCATTATAATTTCTGACTCGTACTATATAGTATCGTAAGGCTGTTTGCAGCCCTGGGGTCTATTTTTCGGGGTCAATATTTGAGATGGGTTATGATCCCATTTTTCCGAGAATAAAAAATAGACCCCCGTGATGGCCGCGCAGCCCTAGGATCTGTATTTTTCGATTGCAGGGTCTATTTCTAGGAGATCGTTTCCAAATAAATTAACATGAGACGTACACGACTGGGAGCCGATCCCATGAACTTTGGTTTTTGAGATTTACAGTTTACCAGCTAAGGTAGCCGATCAAACTTTCTGCGAAATTGGAGAAGGGCTGGTGGAGCTATTCGTGGAATCTGCGTGTAGGAACTAGTACTTAAAATATAGACCCCGGCCAACCTTCTAAAAAATAAAAATAGACCCTTGATCTATATCCCAACTACCACAGAGGTGGTGCAATTATTGCACCACCTTGTTGGCCTATTCCATGTGTACAAACGTGGTGAAATTTGCACTTGTTGGCATTTCAGGCACAACTGAAGAAATTTTGCAAAATTTATCTCCAAGGGGGAGGTTGTGAAGCTGCTCAAGCTATAAAGAAAATGTTGAGAAAATGACAAGAAAGAAAAATAATGACATTCTGATTTATTAGGATAAATGTTAGAATAATTCAAAATTATCGGAAAAAATGTATAGTAACAGATTTTCTGTTCAGATTAATCCAGAAACTAAGTTTCTCACAAATTTGTCTGTTGCTCTACTGTCTTCATGCATTGGAATAGTACTAGATGAGGTGGTGCAATAATTGCACCACAATAAAAGAGGGGATTAGCACGAAATTTGCGGTGCAATTATTGCACCACCTCTGGTAGTTGGGATATCTGGTCGATATAGACCCCAAGCAGATCAAAAATTGTGGGGGTCTATACTTTTTAGACCCCGGACCGGATAGACCCCAGGGCTGCACGCGATTTTTTGCCGAACGGGGGTCTATATTGGGGATCATAACCCAATAAAAAATATAGACCCCAGCAAGACAGGCAACTTTGGACTTTGGCGATAAAGAGTCCCCAGCTGTGTCGTCCAATGTCGTCCAGTGTCGTCAGTTGACGTCACTTAAAAATATCGGGTCATTTCATGCCGTCCCTCGGGGTCGTTAAAATGTCGTCAGGTGTCGTCACTTCAGTAGTCATTCTGTCGTCAGTGACGTTACTTGGGTCATCAAAAGGACTTCACAGTCGTCACTTGGGTCGTCAGTTGGTCTTCACTATGTTTTCACTTAGGGTCGTGATTCGTCTTTGTCGTTACTTTGTTCGTCACTCTCGTCAGTAGCCAGTCGTATATGCACCACGTAGGGGTCGTCAGTGTCATCACAAAGTTCGTCAGTGTCATCACGAAGGGTCGTTAAAATGTCGTTAACTGCCTTCAGTTCAGTCGTCATTTTGTCTTCAGTGCTGTCACTTAGGGTCGTTATTTTGTCTTCAGTGTCGTCACTTAGGTCGTCACATTGTTGTTAGGGTCGTCACATGGTGCCTTCTTATGTCGCCACTTGGTTAGTCACATTAATCAGATAATGTAAAAAGACGCCAGTTGTCTTCAGTTGTCGCCAGTTGACGCCAGTTAATCGCTCAAAAATCTTCCACGTGGCAAACTTGCCTGTCTTGCAGGGCTGCAAGGGGTCTAAAGCGCCACAACGGGGAGAAAATCGTCCAGTTCTAGAACTGGACGAATTTTTCGTCCAGTTCTAGAACTGGGACCGGTGCTCTAATGGGATCCAACATAATATATTATTTTTGTGTGTGCCTCGTCACTTATTATTACATTACGTCAAATTAATAATAGGGCACCGAAAAGTGTCAACAATCAATCAATGATCCGAATTCCATTTCACCATTGATGTTCGGGTCTATCACCTGCCAAAATCAGATGAGATCTCACAAAACAATAGACGAACAAAACTATACGACTAATTCAACATGTTAAGACATATTGCTGATCTTTCTCGAAAGACATGCACTAGGATGGCTGGTGCTTGTCCCGCCTACGGAAGCGGGGGCGGTGTAAGAAGTGCAGCAGCTGTAACCCATATGCCCCGACAAATGATGGTCAGGCGAAGTAAGGAGGAAGAGGAGAAAATCGCAGAAAAGTTCAGGGATGTAAGTTTAACTACCGATCCTAGACTGGTAGTCACGTTGTATACAATTTGATTGCTTCTGATAATTCCCATTCCTCACTCTTCAGGAGTATTACAAGTTTTGGGTAGCAAGCTTCTAAGAAATTCATTTTCTATCGTAGTACTGGTTTTGGTCACGGAAATGAATGCAAAATAATGTAAATACAACGGACTGTAAGATGTAAAGCTATGCTTGAAGAGTACATACAATATACCACTTGCTTGAACTAAAGCTAATGAATGAGCCATTTCATGGAGTTTAGATGATTATCTTTGTCTGTCGCATCGATAATGAATAGTAGCAATATTTGCTTCAAACTAAGTATCTGCAAATCGATCATCATCACACACACTCCCTAATGTGTTCACTTCTCTTGTTTCCTTTTGGCATTTTTGACCCCTTTATCCTTGCGCGTGACTAAATGCGCAGTTTTCGACCCGCCAAAGTTCTTTTTCTTCGGCAGTTGCAGCGCCTCCAAATCAATAACGGGAGCACTTTCAATCCTATCCAATCCAGCCACGTATCTCGCCTCAACCATTTCTTTGACTTTTTTACTCTTATCCATGTAAAACTTGTAATCTCCTTGGTATTTGATGAGTTTCTTGTCCTCAATGGCCACAATAGTAGTTGCTACCTTGCTGATAAAATATCGATCATGTGAAATGACCACTACAGATCCGTCGAAGTGTTGAAGCGCCTCCTCCAACATTTCTTTTGCTGGGATGTCAAGGTGGTTGGTCGGTTCGTCCAAAATTAAGAGGTTGGATTCCTATTGGCATATGAGTGTACAATTGTATTGAAAAGTTTGTTAGCTGCGAGGGCAAACGAGCAAATCCAAAAGGAGTCAAGCGCACCGTTGAATCTTACCTTAAGCATCATGCAACACAAAGACAACCTAGCCTTTTCACCACCACTCAAATTCTCCACTTTCTTCTCCACCGCATCGCCTTTAAACAAGAATTGGCCAAGAAGAGCCCTCAGTTCGTTGTAAGATTGGCCATGACTCGCTGCCTGAACAGTTTCGACTACAGTTTTTGACAAATCCAGCACATCTGCTTGATTTTGCTCAAAATAAGCCGGGAATACATTGGAACCGACAATTTCAGCTGATCCTTGATTTGGCTTCTCTTTCCCCATCAATATACGCAACAATGTCGACTTTCCTGTAACAATGATAAGCGTAAGATATTTGCCGGAATGCGGTTCAGGATGTGACATAATGCATTGACAAGCGGCAAAGTAAGAAGGAACAAACCTGCACCGTTCGGGCCAATAATGGCAATGCGATCTCCTTTTTCTATGAAAAGATCACTATCCTCAAAGAGTCGATTAGCCCCATCTCCGTACCCATGAGTCAGACCTTTAACTTCTGCCACCTCTGGGCTTAATCGCGGAGCTGGGGGAAAACGGAAGCGGAACGGCTTGCCGACAAAGGGAGGCTTTTGTACATAATCGGCACTTTTCATGAACTTTTCAAGTTGCGCCTCTCGCTGTTTCACCGCCTGAGGCTGCTTCAGTCGGAATTTGTTAATCCACTGCCTTTCCTCCTTGATCTTTTTCTCTTGCGCATTGTAGGCAGCATTCCATGAGTCCATTCGGGCTGTTGTAGATGACAGAGTAGAGAAACGTTGGCGAATGACTGATAAAGCCTTCAAACATCATGGCGCAGTATTTGAACAACTAAGACACACACCTTTCTTGAGCTGCAAAAACCTCGAGTAATTCCCGTTGTACTCAGTGCAAATCCCTCCTTCCGCATCCACAATTTTATTACAGACTTGATCCAAAAATTCACGATCATGACTGACAATAACCATTGGCAAATTTTGATTACGCAAGAATGCTTCCAACCATTCCACGCTCTCAAGATCAAGATGGTTGGTCGGTTCGTCCAGCAGCTGTTTGGGATAATTGATCGAATGCATTATCGGAACTAATGTGTCTTGAACGAAGCGAGCAAAAGCACGATGGAGGCACAATCACTTACCAAGATGTTCGGATCCTTGAGCAACACCTTACCCAATCCAATACGCATTTTCCAACCCCCGGAAAACATTGACACTGTGAAATCTCCCTCCTCGGGATCAAAACCCATCAAATCCATAATCTTACTAACTCTCGACTCCAAAGCATTGACATTTTTCGAATCAGCCTTATTCTGTAGCTTTGCCATCCTATCCAACACTTCTTGCATAGCATCGGAATCCTCTCCAGTCATTTTTCCGAGTTGTTCCTCCGCCTCATGCAATTGTGCCATAATTTCGGCTTCTTCTGTAAAGACACTCATAAATTCTTCACGGAGCGTTCGACTCAAGTCAATCTCGTCGATAAACTCTTGACGAAGCATCGCCACTCTTAAATCTTTGTGACTTTTGACTACATCTCCCGCCGTGGGTTCCAATTCTCCAGAGAGGATGCGGAGTTGTGTCGTTTTTCCGGCGCCGTTGGCACCGACTAGCCCTATACGGTCTCCGGTTTGGACGCCCCATGTGGCCGAGGTGAGCACGGGTTGATCGCGGAATGTGATAGCAATGTTTTCGAGACGCAAGGCTGTATAGTCTGGTTGGGAGGATTCCATAATACGGATACGGGGTGGGGGACGTTCTTTGCGAATGCGTTCTTCTGCGGTGAGTTTGTCTTTGGGTTGAGACATTGCTTCGGTGGATACCTAGTTGGGTTGGTGCGCCATTGAAATGGTATACGGGATCATGAAAAGTTTGTTGAGATGAATGTATATTTTGACGTGCAAGAATAATGTAGCAAAAACAGTCGAACGTGTGCACAAAGTAATGGCAAATTAAAATTCTCACCTCCCCATCAACATCGCCGTCCTGCAATCCAGCGTCAACTTCCAAACTATCCACCGCATCACTGCTCTCGCCACTTTCCATCGCCTCCAATTCCTCAACGGTAATGCCCATTTGCTTCGCTTTCTTCTTCAAAGCCTTTTGAGCAAACTTTTCTTCCTTTTTCGCTGCCTCCTTCGCGGCTAGTTTGGCTTCTTTTTTGGATAGTTGGGGCGTCGTTGTTCCATCATCACTGGAGGGAGAAGAATCGCCGGAGGAATCATTGATTGTGCCTGACGCCATTTCCATTGCTTCCATTTCTGCTAACGCCTGGGTTCGATGAGGAGTTTGAGTATTGAATCGCATACATTTAAAGCGACAAAGAATAAAGAAGTCAGATGAATGAAAGTAATTCCAAGTGAATACATATAAACTAAACAAAACCAGGTTATGCACAAACATTCAAAGAGCTCGAAATCACAAAACAACCAAAGAGAAGACACACCTTCAACGCCTTCTTCCTCTTATTCTTCTCCATCTCTTCCTTTTCGTCCTTCATCTTCCTCTCATCCTCACTCGCCGCCTTCTTCGCTTCCCTCTGTCTCTTTTTCTCCAGTGCCATCTGTTCTTTTTTCGTCAAACCAGATTCTTCAATGTCTACCGCCGCAAGGAGTGCATCCAGATCGGCTGCACCGTTGGCGATAGCCCCATTAGCATTATTCTTGGCCTTCTTCTTCTCCATCTTGATCAAATCCTTTTTACTCAACGGTTCATCGTCAAAGTCCAAGGCAGTGGCGACGCTCCCTCGCCCTCCACCTGCAGCTTGTTCTTGTGCCTCGAGTGCTTCCAATGCCGCCAGGGCGGCATCTTTGGCACCATTTCCCGCCTTCTTTTTGGCATGTAGAGCCGACGCTGAGGAGAATGATGGCGCGTCGCCGATTGTGATGGTGCGTAGCAGAAGAAGTGTTGGGGCGTTGCCATTGCTGGAGGTGCCCGGGAGAACGAAAGCGGTGCCGGTAGAGACGCCTAGGACGAGAAGTATTGTTAGGCGGGGTAGAGTTAGTCTCATAGTGAATCGGTGGTGACTTTGTTAGTGGATTGATGTTTGCCTAGAGAGAAGTAATTCTGTAACAATATTTGCTGTTGAAGGAAGCTCGTTTCGGTTATTTGATTGTAGACGTCAGGTCACGTGAGAGGAAGAAAAAATAATTATGATGTTGTCTCTCGGTGGTCTCCAGGAGGGGTATCGTATTATTTTGATCGGTGGATGTTCGATGCAAACATTATTTAGTAGGCACCTCTGGGAACAGAAGGAAGATTGCCCTCAAAACCTATATATATTGCCCCTTCAGTTAGTTCCACTCACAACCTCGCGATGTGGGGGAATAGACTGCCCACTCAATTGTTTCGGACGACAAAAAAAACTCGAGAGTTTATCCCATCAAAACATCCCACCAAAACCTAGCAAGCGATGCAAAAACTAAGTATTGTACCGTACGACAGAGAACTCTTCTGACGTAATTAATAGTCAAGGTCTGTAGTTCCACGTGGTGTTGTATCGTAGTGCAGAAAGACTTAGAGTATGGTATTGTGTCCCAGTTGTGTCCCGTTCGCATACCAACCAGGACTTTTTGGCGATTCTGCAGATTCATCTGTAGCTACTAAACCAGAAATAGGGCAAGTCACTAAGTAACTATTGTATTATCGGAAGTTTGCAACCGATGTTGTAAATTCCACTTGGGAATTTCCCGCCATTTTTTATCTTTCAGTTGAGACGTGATGTGTCATTCACGCGACCGACTGACCAGCAACTTCCTGGAAAACCTGTTTTTTGGCAATAAAATGTATCCAAGTAACACCAAGTGGTCTTTTATTCTCGGAACGGAGAAAAAATACTCCGCCCGACACGCAGGGAAGACTCTGAGAATCCACGACTACCTGGCTTCGGTGAAACCGAGTGACACCAAGTGAAACCGAGTGAAACCGAGTGACGCCAAAGTGAAACCGAGTGACACCAAGTGACACCAAGTGACACCGATTGACACTGAGTGACACCAAGTGAAACCGAGTGACACCAAGTAAAACCGAGTGACGTAACACTGAGTCCAAGTGACACCAAGTAAAACAAAAGACTTGAACTAAGAACAGTGTAATGGTTATCTAAATAAGTCAAATTTAGACAAAACGTGTGACACCAAGTGAAACCGAGTGACAACACGTGAAACCGAGTGACACCGAGTGACGTGACACTGGGTCCAAGTGACACCAAGTGAAACCGAGTGACACCAAGTGAAACCAAGTGACACCAAGTGAAACCAAGTGACACCAAGTGAAACCAAGTGACACCAAGTGAAACCAAGTCACTCGGTTACGTGAACAAGTAAGGCCAAGTCGGAGAAACGGACTAATTTTGAAATTTTCCTTATCCCGAAGTACCCGAGCGTGACACCGGGTCACACTGAGTCAGTGGTTTTCCAGCAAGTTGCAGTGAATGGATTTCGTTTACTATGAGTTTGGTAATATAAGTCCTTTTCGTGTAAAATAATTTACTTCTATATTTTATGTAGATGTAGTATTTTTGCAACATAGGTTTGCGAAGCTGTTGCGCGATTTCATCGCGTGCAACGGTTGCAAAATTCAAGGTAGAAAAAAACAGTCACACTCTTTTTATCACAATACCACATACAAGTTATGTACTAAGTAAAGGTACGTAATAGTTACCTACCTTGAAGTATAATTGCAACAAAGTTGTTTTTGCACATAATATACTGCTTGTGCATCAAAGTTACTTTTCCACAAGTTTGCAGATACCCCAGATTTTGGCAAGAGCAATACTTGGGGGGGGGGGATGTAGCTTGGCAAAGAGAACAGAATCCCCATGGTCATCCAAACCAATTCAATAAAACTGGAGGGCCATATATGTATTGTGGATGTGATGAAGAAAAATCTGGCCTGATTTCAAAACTACAATGTAAAGTAAAAACTAATTTTGTAACTGACATCATGTTTAAAAACAATGACTTAACAATGTTGTGAGTATACTTGCGTGTTGTTTGGTGACAAACAAAGTGTATGTAATTAGTCATGCACACATGGATATTGCGAGAAGTTACTTAGAGTGTGTTATGTTCATTGAAGATGATACCTGTAAGCTTCTATTATAAGTGTGATAACTTTCAAAAAAGTCTCCAACGTTTCATGCATTGTTTCTTCATTACTTAAATGAAGTTTTTTATTTGTCGTATTATTTGAGCAGAAACTAACTTGCCGTCATTTTGATTTTTCCAAGTTTGAACCTACTTATAGTAGAATCTGCATCCAATTAACAGCACACACTGAATTTTTGTTATTCTACTAGGCATATTCTATCAGATACTGATTTCAGTAAATTTGACTTACTTTAGCCTGAGCAAAAATAGGATTCTCATTATATATGGTTACTACTTCTGTAAGGTACAGTTCTTTCTTGTGTGATATGTGAGCCAACAAATCCACCCAGTTCATGCACTTGCCCTGTACATCAATAACCACCATGGCACTTTTGCTGTTGCCACACTTGTTGTTCCTGATCTCAGCACACAGACTTAATGTCAAGCCATTGTGGAGATACCACCTTCATTCTCCCCCACAACAATAATACAGAAAGCCAGAGGCAAAAGGTGACACAACGGTTAGATTTAATTTTTTACATTGATTTTTACAGCAGCTTAGTATTTATTCTCTTCAAGTAAAAAATAACCCCTTCACTATGGCACTGATAATTGAGTTGATTTCTTAAGTATAATTAATTTAATAATTCAAGTTGACAAGTGCATATCATTGAACAGATAAATGATTTATCATAAGAAATTTTGCCACTGCTAAATGTTTTTGGCAGGGAATTCATAACATTGAATCAAAATAAGAGGTAAGCTGAACAATTGCAACTCCATTTTTTCTGTTGAGAGAAGGTCAGTAGTAGAAGGATTGCAATTAGGCCTTTGTTTGTCCTGATTTTCACCCTGTTTTCAGATGCAAGAGGATTGAGGATATGCATTGGCAACTACATTGCATGATACTTGACCAAGGACACTCAATCTCTTTAATTGACAAGTGGGACTGATCGTGGTATCAAGCTGTCTATGGATCCGAATGGCTGCATACAGTGTGAGACAAGTGATAAAACCAGCCAAGTATTTCACCTTTCATGAGACAGGGGCCAATAGACAGGATTATTTGATTATTGTTGACCTGAATCATGATTCATCTGATGCTGCACTTTACTGGACTTTTCCCATGTATGGTCAGGGAGGGGGGGGGGTGATTGGTTTAGAATGGCAGCTGATGACGTATCAAGGGTGCGACAAAGTCAATGAATTGCAGTTTACTTGTTCAGTTTGCTAGAACCTGGGCATGAGTGAGACAATTAGGAGCATAGCCTGTCTGAGAGCCCTTTAGTCAGACCTTGGGTGTGAGATAGATACTTAACATCAGTAGTACAAACGAATTTTGTAAGTGTAGTCATGTTCAGCTCATGTTCAACAAAATATGACTAACATGTTTCGTGAGTGTACTTACATGTTTTAAGTCGACTAACAAGGTGTATGTAAGGAATCGTGCGCACACAAGTTCGCACATGGATATTGCGAGAAATTAGTTGCCATTTTTTATTTTCATCGAAGTTGATACATGTAAGTTTCTATTTAGAGAGCGATAACTCTAAAAAAAGCGTAACTTTTCTTACATGAAGCTTTTTCATTAACTAATCAAAGTTTACTCTGTTGTATTATTATGATAGTTGTCGGGTAAGTCCAAATTTAATTAAAGTTGTCGGGTAATTCAGAATTTGTCAGGTAACTCCAAATTTATGGCGCACGCCAAACTTTTGTAATAAATTTGGCGTGTTCTTCGTGATTTTGAATTCAATAAATTTTACTGGATTTGGCCCTTCAGCGAGAATAGGACCTTGATTTTATGATGCTTTTGTGATGTAAGTGGAGCCCTCCTAATATTTGTAGATCCCTATTGTCCTATTTTCTATTTCCCTTTTTTTACAATTTCCCCTGCCTAGCAATGCCCTAAACCTGATCTAGGCATTTCTAAACCAATTTCTAGATCGAGTCCCTTTCACCCACTGCTGCTCTGGCCAAGTCTGGTCCAACAACATCTCCATCATTCAATAAATCTTCGTCCACACCCTCATTATCCATTGTTTTGTTGACTTTATTGAGGTCTGCATCTTCTTCATCCAGTTTGTCAAGAGCGAACATCTCATCCTACGATCCGGTCACACCTTCAGACTTTTTGATGATGAGTCGGCGGATTTCCTTGGCCTCCCTGACATCATGAGGCATATTGGGATCTCCTGTACCCATTTTCACCTTCGATAGTTTGTTAAACTTCTTTTTCAACTGATCGCTGCTGCGCTCTTCATCTGGGTGAAACGCCATGTGGCGTTGGGCTACAAGGTCCCACTCCAGACCAGAAATGGGCAGATACTCATGGATAGAATCCAGCATATTCATAATCTCTGTTGGCGAATAATTGGTGCACCCAATTGGACACCCCCCTTCACCACGGCCACGTCCACATCCACGCCCACCATGCCCTTCTCCGCGTCCTGCACCACGCCCTGCGCCGGCGCCGCGACCAACACCACGGCCACCAGTGCCACTAGTGACTATTCCTGCAGCACGTCCCACGCTTTGTCCTTTTCCTGCAGGAGCAACAACCGCGAGAACAGTTACGGCGGCAGCAGGTTCTCCGTTACTATTCCCAAGGGTATCAACTGGTAGTGCAACGACGCTAGTTGATGAATGCAATGGAACAGATCCATTGTCGACATAAGATTCGTCGCCGGACGCAGCAACCATTCTGGGAGACTTATGGCAACAAAACGCGAACCACAGAATATAAAGTAGAGTGATAGACAAATAGATAAGTAGTAACTTAGCACTTTAGGAATATTAGGAACAAAAACGATTTCTATCCTATTACAGTACATTAGAAATCTAGAGAAAAAGGAATTTGTGAAATAGGAATATTAGGAGGGCTCCAGTATTGTATGATACATTTTTTGTGTGTTGTGCAAGCGGCCGAATTTCCCGACGCTCACGCACTCTGTTCACACACCCGCTCTTGTATTAAAAACCACAATGGCAATTTTGCTGTTGCCACAGTCAACGCACCCGATCTCCGCCCACAGACTGAATCTAGAGCCGCCATCACCACAGCTCTGCTGCGAACAAGATAGACAAGCAGAGGAATGTGGACGCGACGTATGAGTTTTGTTTCTTTTAATTTTTTCATTTGTTTTAGGGGCTAACATTTTCAATTAAATATTTACGCAGCGTTCGTGCCATGGACATTATCAGGCCCCAAGAGTCAAGCTCGAGACGCTGCCAGTGTGGTCTTCCATTTATATGAAGGAAAAATGATGGGGAGGCAGGTGTATGGTAAGAAAACAGCCTGTGCTGTCTTTTTTTGCTTCTGCATTGACCTTTTTTTGCTTCTGCACTGATGTGCGATTGCTGACATCGCATCCCTCAGACTGAATCTGGAGAATTGGCTGCTGCCGCCGCTTGGACGCCCGCTGCTAACATTGAAAAGAAAGAGGGGAGAGAGAGCAATGTGAGAAATACTCATGTTTTTGTTTCATTTCTTCATTTAATTTTTCTTTAACAAAATTCTTACGCAACATCAATGCCACTGTTGAAATTTCATTCCGCAGACTGAATCTGGAGACATGACCACTGCCAGCCGACTGCTAACAATAAAAAGGAACAGGGGGAGGTAAGAGCAAGATGATCACTTGATTCAATTTAATTTTACTCTTTTGTTTCACTCTACCTGTGCCATTGTTTCTATATCTCAGCCTGAAGTGGAGACTGAATGTGGAGATACCACCACTGGCTCCTCCCCTCACATATCACCCGCACACAACAACAACAATATAAAAGTTGAGACCACAGGCAGAAGGTGAAACAATGATTCATTTTATTTTTACATTGATTTTTACAGCAGCTCATAATTTATTCATTTCCAGTAAAAGCTACGCCCTCCTGCATCGCATACAATTGAGTTGATTTGTTTAGTACAATTAAGTCAATAAACCAAGATAACACTATATGGACTTTATTGTATTATTATTAGCACTTGATTTTCTATGAGTAAAGTACTGCAGTGATGAAAGTGGTCATTGCTGATGAATATCAGTAGTGACCAAAGAAGTCTGCATGTTGTAACTTGCGCTAGCCACAAGTAGCAACGTAAGAGAGGGATAAGTGTTGACACATTTGTTTTGTTTGTACTTAGGCGCGTTATTAGCGCTCCTCACATGCGATATTTTCACACATATTTCGCGTAGTCGTGGGAATTCGCGCACATCCCTACACAAACTTTTTAATCACACAATATCCATTTTAGTGACATAAAGAGCTTACTCAAAAATTTGTGTGGCCACACAAATGTTTATGTCGCCACACAAATTTTACGAACGTCCATTTGAATGCGCATCTTTTTTGCGAAGCCCGCCGATTTTCCACTATACATTCGTTTCTCAGGAAGACGAAAAATTGGAAAGTATACTTTCGCTTAACATAACAGCCCTACTATTCTACTCTTCCTCGTTCAAAAATATTTCTTCTCGATACTTCCCTCGTTTCACAATTTGCGAGATCTTCTTGGGGAACTCAAGATGGTCGTCTTTGTTCCAGCTGGAATGTTGAACAAATGTGTGAGAACCTGAAGGGACATTGCTAATAATGGTTTTCACACAATTTCGTTTTGAGGCCGTTTTTTTGTGCGTGTGATGGAGCGCTAATAACCCACCCTACTTGTAGACAGTGTCGGGAAATACTTACCCCAAAGTAACTAATAACATACAGCGCTATGACTTTCCCTGATACTTTCCTAACACTTTTTCTGTTACTATACTTACGATAAAGTACATAGTACTACACACACCCAGACGGAGTTTCGCGCTCTCAGACACCAGGGGCCTCTTAATTAATTCAATATTACCATTTTATTTCTGAGAGAGTCATAAGTAGTAATGTACTAAAGTTGTCTGCACTGAAATCAAGATTTTTTCTTGAAAAAATCTTAGTTTGTCATTAACTGAGAATTTTTTGTCTTGTTCTCCTTGGCGAGACACTTTTTTCACTTTTCGCTATTATTGTTAACATCGAATTTTTTAGATAAACATTGCCTGTAAATATGCTATTTTTGCATTTGACATGCATGGGTATTCAATCACTGTTGATTCGTGATTACCTTAAAAAATATATCTAAAATTAATTTATAGCATGGCCAAAAATTACGGGGCTTGATTGTTATTGACTAGGCCTTTCTCGATCACAATGGTTTTAATTTAGAGAATAAGTGTTAGATGTAGTATCTAAGAGTATAGCTCACTCTTATCACCTACCTCTTGTTCATCACAGGAGCCTGAGAGGTTATGAGACCCTGAACGCGGAATCGCGAAGATAAAACAACAACGGAGCAAACAAATCCAAGCGCAGAGGAAACGTATTGGACTCAAGGGGATGACGGATCGAGAGCATCTCGCCGCGCCGCGGCGATCGGCCCGCACCCACAAAACCACACAAAAAGTGCAGGAGGGTCAGGAGCAGCCATGCAAGACACCCTCCCCACCAAATAACCCCATCCCGCAACGCTGCCGCCGCATCAGGGGCAACGAAGGTCACCGCTGCTGCAGGAACTGGGGCTAAAACTCCCCGACCCGAAGATATGACCCTAGACGAGTTTATCGAACACGTCGACGCCCCTATGCGAGCGCTCCTGGAGGCTACGGCACCCGAGGGAGAAGCACAACTGACAGCGTGGGACCACCATCGACAACTCAGGGATAAAGCCGAGGCAGACGAGCGTTCCGATTGCGAATCGGACCCGATATTACCAGGGATGGTCCAAGAAGAGCTCACATGGCACCACGAAATGGACGCAAACGCACGGGAACACGAAAGCTCGAGCCCAGAGTTGTTATCCCCTCCGACAACGACAGATACTCAGATGGAGCCGTCGATGTGGAGCGCAATCAAGGCACTACTTGAATCATCACACACACGTATGGAGCAAAAGGATGCGCAAACAAGGGAGTTAATTAAGAAGACTAATGAGAGAGATGCGCAAACTAAGGAATTCATTAAGGATACAAATGAGAGAATGGAAAGAATGGAGGCTCGAACAATGGAGCGTTTTAAAGCATTGGAGGATCGGTTAGTAAATTCGATACAAGAATCCAACTCAAGTAATGCTGCGAGAATGGATAACATCCACGAGGACCTGCAACACCTCAAGGCAACTATGGAGAGGGATATTGAAGACAAGGTCAACATGAAATATGCACAATGGGAACAAGCAAGGGCAGATTCCCAGGCAGAGTATTTATTGGCAAAAGAGGAGGTCGCCTCGAGAATGAAGGAAGTCGTAAAAATAGGGGAAAAGGCAACACAAATGGTTGGCATGGTCCATGAGGCACGCAACAAGTATGATGCGGCTATTAAAGAAACACAACGACGCACAGATGATCTCGAGGCCACAATCAAAAAGAATACAGGACAACTCAAGCTTTGGGACCGGCAAATGCAGAGGAACCTCGAGACATTGGAACAGGTCGGGGACGTAAACACCCTACTCCACTCGGTAGAAGCGCGACAGAATGAGATGGAGCACGTGAAGCGAGACGCCGCGCAGATGCTAGCCGACATTAATCAAAAGAAGGACCAATGGCAAACAACCACCGCAATAGGCCCTCAAGTAAAAGATGCTCAGGGTAAACTAAAAACCATTCAAAAACAAACCAACAAACTCGAGAATGACATGGTACAAGCACACGCGTACTGGAAAAGACAATACGCGCAATTGGAGGAACGCGTACAGGCACGCACGAACATAATGGAGGATGAGACGCTCATACAAAGGATTGCCGAACAAACGTATGCAACAAATCGAGTAGAATGGGAGGCACAGGTCGACACCCGCATTGCCTCGACAGTGCAGCTTCAGGTGGACAAAGCTTTAGAAAACACGAAGGAGGATGTCAGCGCGCAATTCTGCAGGACAAAAGAACAATATACGGACGAACTAAAAGAATTTATCGAAGCGGCAGCTAAGATTCAGCATGACGCACTAATCGCATGTGGGGCACAGCAACAGGAAGCCCTGGAGAGTATGGTGGCAAAGCACGAAACGTGTGAAGCAAAGGACCGACATCCACCTCCTCTTGAAATGGAAACGGTACCCACGCAAGTTCATGTACCAACTACGGAGAGCCAAGGTGGCACAAGCAGGAAAAGTGTGGATCCACCCGGCAATCTCACAGCCAACGTCACCCGATATGATGACTCGAATGACGACGAACGCCCTTCCAATACCACACCCGTCCGAAACCCATATCGATCCAACACACAGGGCTCGGAAGTCGGAAAAGATGATGGACACCACAACAGGTGGGCACATGTGGACATCCAACGTATCATGGGGGTACAATCTTGTCGGCATACGAGCCAAAAGGACAAGGACCAACACAATCTCCATGGAATAGAGGAACACCAGGCGACAGAACGATATGATACCACCTCACATGAGACACAAGCCAAGGGAATCATGACCCCAGCACAGCTACGCAAGGCTTATCCCCACCTCATTATAGAGGAGAGGGTCAGCGATACGATCCAACCAATTAGGGACAACAGGGCGGTTCATATGGACAAAAAGAGTCGGAATGAGGACATCAAACAACCCAAAAGTGGGAGGAACAATCTGCAACGGGATTTCGATGACGAGTTTGAAAAAGCCTTCACGAAAGATGACAGTTACCTTATGGGATGAGATGGGGTAGAAACACTGCAGGTAGAAGATCTAGCACGTATTGGATTCTCCGACCCTCAAAAAGCATACAGAGCCTTCCACACTGAACACCAAACGCTTATGAGTAACTGGCACACGACCACTTCCCGTGGAAAAATAGTTGGTCCTAATCAAAAACAGCTCCTCCAAGACATAGGGTTATTCAATCCGCTAGCATCGACGAGACAATCGAATATTATAGATTTCGTTGCCCAATTCCACGACCTAATCGACAGCTACAATATTGCAGTGATGCCCTTTTCCATGATAGAGGTGAAGTTCGGAATTGTGGGTCTATGCATCCCGGGTGTCGGCGAATTGAAATATGATCGCATGGGCCAAGCATTAGCCAAGATCCTATATGGCCATCTAATACCACACCACATCGACAAGATTGGTAGGTTAGATCAGCTCCTCTTGAATGCCAAGAACAACATACCACCAAACGGATATGAAATGCTGCATATCCTGCTCGAACTTTATGTCGATCCCTTCAAGCCGCATATGGTAGAAATCAAGTGGCCTACGTTTGGTAGCTGCCGAAATATCTTCGATTATGCAGGACAATTCAATGTCATCATGCAACTGTACGAGAAGAAAGGGGATAAGGTGGAGCCGCGGAAAGCTGCCATCAAATTTCTGGAGGCAGTCAAACAAGAAGGAGGCGTCACATATCGTGCCGCAGCTTTGTTATTGAAGACGGCCATCATGGAACGGCCCGCGAATGCCCCGCTCCCGCCACGATTTGAAATTGGAAACATGGCCAATTTTATTGCAGATTCGAATGCAGACGCATCGGATGACGAATATGACATGGCCCACAAGTACAGTACGAAGAAGATGCATACAGCTAAGGTGGCAACACATGAGCACCTCGACCACAAGCCCGCTGCTCAGGAGGAAACGAAGGATGTCCCATCAGGGATTTCACCCCAGGTGAATGCGGATACGACGAAGACGGCGTCATTGTCTACGATCACGAACGACTTGAACCCATTCATCCAAGGTTATACACCACACAGGCACCGTATCAACCAAACCTTCCGAAATAACAGAGATCAGGCCCGCTCGACAACTCGACCCACTCCCGAGCCACAACGGGGAAGGAACAATCAACGGAGACGGAGGGCATACGATCCGTTTATTAAATGCCAAGCATGTGGTCGCACGGGCCACGCTGCGACACAGTGTGACACACTAGCCATGGCGATTCTCATTCGAAAATACATGCGAGAATCAGGGAATGCCGAAGCGATGACGCAAACGGCCGACAATTGGTTCCGTAGGAATGAGGAGGCGTTGAGGTGTCCGAATAGTCAGGAGGCTTCCCAAACGAAACCACTTCAAGTCCTGCACACGTACATGGACCGTTACCTCAAAGACATCGACGAAATCGATGATCAGATTGACTGGGAACACTTTCAAGAGGACGATATGGTAGAAGGGGTGGTGAATCAAGAATGACGGCAGAGCCCTGTCGACAATTGTACTCCACAGCCCAAGTTGATACGTAATGACAAGTTAATACTTCGAAAAGTTAATCAAAATTCACCAGAACTCCATAATGAATCTCCCAACCAAATTCAGACCCACGAGACGCTTGCACCCATCGATAGACATTGATGTAATGCAAGGGATAGTGGACGTCCACCCCATGGAGCCGGCACGGCAACTAGATGATGAGGACAGCATTTCGGAAGAAGTCAATGACATCCCTAAGGGCTGTGTTTTCGACTGCATGCGACCGGAATCACCGACCGCAGTTACAGATTTTCCTCCGTGTGATGGCAATCAACCCGCAGTCACACTAGCAGATAATCTACAACTGAGGGTGTCGAATGATTGGAAACTCCCAAGAACGCACAGCACAACGGCGGAACTGGAGCCACTAGTGAATGCAGTGAATCAGGTAGTGGACAACAGCCACGCTAGTGCATCCATCCCACCAACAGCTATCCTTGCACCAACACTTGTGGCGGACATTGGCGGGTATGGACACACATACCTCTCTCATAAATCCACCGTGTCAACCCGAGGAAAAATGGCTGATTCCGGCGCGAACTGTTGCATGACTAATAATTGGCAATTATTAGAGAACATTACCATGCTGCCACAGCCAGTACAGGTGGGTATGGCACTCCAAAAGGATGGTAGCTTAGTGGACACGGCAAAATGCACATATGCTGGGGACTTACCAATCGAGTGCGATGACGGCCATGTTATTCGAACAAAATGCTTCTATAATCCGTATGCGACGGATACAATCATTTCCCCACAGGCTATCCTTGACCATTTGCCACAGTACACACGATGGGTACAGGTTGGTACAAAGATTGGCAGCCCCGGCGCACTCACGCTCATAGGACCCAAGGAAACCCGGACGATCACCCTCCACCAGCAGAATGGCCTGTATTACTGCAATACGATTCAATGTGACATCTACCAAGGAGAAGCGGAAATAGATGATGATCACAGCTACAACTGGCGAATCCACAGAATCGAAACATCAGCAGAAACAAAAAGCCAACAAACAACAGTACCTAAGAGAGGGGTACCTCGTACCACCCGCTTTCAGCCGGCAACTAAGGCAAAGATTTTGGAAGCTGAGACTTGGTCTCTCCGTTTAGGAGCGTGCCATGAAACACAATTAAAGGCTCTTCCACAGCATGCCATAGGTATTCCTAAACAGTTTGAGTTTCACCCTTTTCGGTACATTGATTTCAAGGAACAAGCTAGGGTGCGGAAACAACCGGCAGGGCGGAATCCAATTCTGATCAGTGAACGAGGAAAACAATTCCATATGGATTTTGGATTCCTACGAGCATCAACACAAGATTTCAGATCAAAGCACGCGAAAACGGACAGGGTTGTTGAGTCCTTTGATGGATACAAGTCATACCTCTTGGTAGTGGACAAGGCCACCCGATATGCATGGATATTCCCGACAAAAACAAAGAAACCCCCGGTGGAAATGATTCATCTGTTCCTTGCCAAATATGGGCATGAAGATGGTGGTCTCATTTGAGTGGATCAAGGAGGAGAGCTCGCCAGATGCACAGAATGGAGAACCATGGCACTAAAGCAGCATAGGTACGTGGTAGAACCCACAGGCGCAGACAGTCCATCCCAAAATGGACAGGCTGAACGGTACAACGAAACCATTGCTACTATTACTCGAACGCTACTGTACGGTGCGGATTTAACCGCACAGTACTGGTCGGCTGCTGCAATGCACGCAGTGTATTTGATGAATCGCCGACCACATAGTGCGATCGGGAAAACACCTTCGAGGCATGGTGGGATGTTAAGCCGGACCTGAGTACGCTTAAAGTATTCGGTTCACGCGTATGTGTGAAGGTGACTGGAAAGAGAAAGTCCAAGCTCAACCGGCATGATTTCACAGGGATATTTATCGGATATTCAGCGACAGACGATAACATTCGATATATCGATGTTCACTCTGGGGTTGTAAAAACATCCCATCACGCGGTCTTCGATGAAGCATGGTATCTCCAGCCGCGACGACCACCAGCGGCACAGTTGTTGTATGACATGGGAATGGAACAGGACGAAACTCCGGTACAAGTATCGCCGACATCTCCACCACCCGCACCATATCCAGTCATCCATACGTCACCACCAAAGAAGCCACCCCATAAAGCGATCATGTACCCACTCCCGTTTCGAATAACACCAACACCAATGGATTGCCCGTATGCGGCTAGCGCGGCAAAACTCGAGCGGCCGAAAGAGGATATAGCAGTTGAGTTTCTCACAATTGGAGGCGAGGACTGCAAGAGTACCTTCCAACAAATCTACCTCTCTCCACACCCATATTTTGATGCTTTTGAAGAACAGCTGGACATCCGAAGATGGCTCCCGAATGATCACCCGACAGCAGGACTCGGCTCATCGAAGAAGATCAAAGGGTATTCATCCAAGCTATGGAATCGTCTACACCAGCATCGCGAATACCCAGATGGAGGTCAAGGATCAAAGGCGCATGGTTGATGCAAGTCGGAACAATGCCTATTCACACGATAAAGGATGTACGCGAAGCGTTGACGGTGGCATACACACAACAACGGCAGTTTTGTCCATTGCTCCTCGCACACCCTGAGATACGGGATGGGTTGACACGCGATGGAATTCCACAAGTTCATATTGATCAATTGAACACGCGTTTTTTCATCAACCATAATTATATTGCCAGACAGCAATCACCGGTGGTGGCGAGTGGCGGTGTATACAACTATGCCTTTTCGAAACTCACTCGGGGTAAACTCATAAAACAACCAGATTGGCATGAATGGCAACAGTCGGAGTTCCTCCAGTTGGACCAATACCAACAACAATTCATGTTCGGTACACCGACAAAAGTGACGGATAGATCGCAGGTATTCCACTTGGTGTGGACTTATAACATAAAAGATCTCGACAAAAGGAAGAAGGCACGATGTGCGTGTGATGGCTCCACCAGGGGAGGTAAGGTGCGCCTGTTGGATTATACATATGCAAACTGTATTGATCACACGGCGTCAAGGATGTTCTACGCGATATCGGCCGCTGAAAATCTCCTCATATTTGGCGCAGACGTGTGCAATGTATTTAGCGAGGCGCCAGCCCCAAAACAAGGATTTTATATCCAACCTGATCATGCGTTTCATGAATGGTGGATACACCAAGGAAGAGACCCGATACCGGAAGGCTATGTAATCCCGGTGATGCGGGCGATGCAAGGTCATCCAGAATCACCCAGGTTGTGGGAGAAGTGGTGTGATCAAATGATAAAGACACACAACTTCACACCAACGACTCACGAACCATGTTTATATACTGGGTTGTGGCAAGGCGAGAAGTGTTATTTTAAACGCCAGGTAGATGACTTTGAATTCGCTGCTCCTTCCAATAAATTAGCGCACATGTTCTATGATGCGTTGGACGATCATCTCACGATGCCAATCAAACGGCAGGGGATGGTAACTTTGTTTAATGGGATCGATATACAACAAACACGGCATTACATTAAGATCTCCGCAGAGACGTATATTGAGAAGATGGGGACCAAATACTTGGAAATGTGGCATAAAGAGGTCCCAATGACTGCAGAGCGCCCGCTCCCAGTACCAACACATGAAACCTTCTTAAAAGCATTTCACCAAGCCGAAGGCGACAACAACCCTAACACCATGGCCACACTCCAACAAAGATATCACTTCGGTTATAGAAATGGGGTAGGCGAACTCATATATGCAATGGTTACTTGCCGTCCCGATATCTCAACGGTAACCGTCAAGTGTGCACAACACAGCGCAAACCCCGCTGAAATACACTTTCAAGCAGTGAAACATGCTATAAAGTATCTGGTCGCCACTAGAAAGGACGGTATATACTTTTGGAGGGTCACACCGCGCCGATCTTCCTGAGCACCCCATTCCAATATGTGCTACTTCGTTGCATGGACAATTACCACCGCACATCCAAAGACCACAACATGATGGTCTTCAAGTACATGCATACACTGATTCAGACTGGGCAACATGTACGAAAACAAGGCGTTCCTTTTCCGGGATTATAATTCAACTTGCAGGTGGCACCATTGCGTATAAAACCAAACTCCAACCAACGGTAGCACTATCATCCACTGAAGCGGAATTCATGGCTGCGTGCGATACAGGCAAAATGATTTTATTCATACGCAGTATCATGTGGGATCTCGGAATCCCGCAGCAAGCCGCAACCATCTTGTACGAGGACAATGATGCATGTACGGCCATGGCAAACGCACAAAAACCCACTACGAGAACGCGTCACATGGACATACGATACTTTGCGCTGGCCGAATGGGTGGAACACGACCTCATGGTTCTTGAACGCATCAATACGTCCATTAATCTGGCGGATCACATGACTAAAATTTTGGACCGCACTCTATTTTATCGACATGTTGATTACATAATGGGACATATCCCACCGTTATACTCATCATGCTACGCTACACACAGTAAGCAGGAATGCCCATATATTGAAAGCGAACAGAATATTGAGGATTTGTGTCTAAGTGATTACGCCGCGGCAGCGGCCAAATGCTGCCTGAACACATACCCATGGACACTTATCACTTCCTGTTCTGCACTCATCCAATCCAATCCCCTAGCGTAGTAGGCATTGGATTGTGGGGGGGTGTTAGATGTAGTATCTAAGAGTATAGCTCACTCTTATCACCTACCTCTTGTTCATCACAGGAGCCTGAGAATAAGTGATCATGAGGCCAATCCGCGACCGCTTTGGTCGAAAGGGCTGTTCCGTGATTCCCACTTTCTGGGGGCCCCTTCACGAGCAGTCTTGTCAATTTTTGCACGACCTTGCAAATTACCTGGGCTGTTATGAATTCAAAAAAGACTACTGGTGCGCGACTCCTCATCACCATTAGAATCACACTTGGGCAATATTCCTTAATATTGCAAAACTGTTGGGATAGGTACTTCACCTCGCCCTACAACGATTCATCCACCATAAAAAAACGATTACGATCACTTTAAAATAGACAAATTTATCAAGAGGCTGGTCTGTGTTACCATATTTGTCAAGGCTATTCTGCGATCACTTCTTTTTTGTTTGGGGAGGGGGATGTCCAGTTTAACTTTTTAATTGGTAAAAAATCGGATTTTATCCATTACCTACTACTAAACAACGGGAGTTGCCAGTGACCAAACAATGGCATCACTCGTTTCGCCCTTAGTGGCTCATCAGTGGTGAGTTAGCAACTAGTAAGCTACTACCGCAGGTATGTAGTAGCACACAGAAACAGATGTAAGAACTGAGAAGTGTGGAGTATGGGGCACGGCTGATCCCATAACTGGATATTATCGATTTTGGACACAAATGTGTGTGTGGACGTAGAATTCATGGGGTGGGGGGAGGTATTTCTTGAGGGCCCGGCATGGCCTAGCGGCCTCCGCAAAAATGGAAGCCTTCGTGCGGACGCTCCACTACCCACAACAATGAGCCGTCTTCCAGGACAACGCACTGCGTTACCTCCACACTTTCGCTGAGTTCTACCGCGAAAACCAGACACTCCTGAAGACGAAGGACAATCCTTCCTACTGCCCGCCGTCCTGCCGGATCACGATCCCCTTGCAGCCAAAACAACGGGTAAGGGAGAGCATGGCATTCAAGGCCCTCGTCGACGAATCGGCAAGGATCGAAAAGGAATTCAGCCTCAAGATGGCTGCTCAGATGCTTAAATGCAAGTGTCTTAACAACGCGGATTAACAACGTGAATCCGCGGAAATCTACGCCAAAGGCCTTGCTAACATGGCCGAAATCCTCCTCGCTGAAATCAACACCAGCAGCACTAACAAACACAACCCCGTCGCAGACCTCCTCTCGAACTACGAGCTCGACTCAATCGGACACATTAACATGAGTCTTGATCGGTTCGTCGACATCTACAAAGAGGTCAACAAACTCCCACCCCGGCTCGAACTCAACACTACCAAAGAGACCGCGCACCCAGCATCAACAACGGGACCCCACACCCATCCGCCTCCCGACTCAACACATCAACTACCACAGAATACCACTCTTCCAACCCCAACAATTCAAATCAACCCGCCTACATTTCCAAATCCATTTGCTACCAACACGAACATGGCAGCCCGTCCATCCTCCACCACCACCGGCGTCACTACCACCACTGCTGCACCCTCACCCGGGTTCACCACTGCACTTAGCCTCCTACCAAGTGATGAAAGCCGCCCCACCAATCCAACACCCCGCCTTCCCACGCCAACCCAACCTACACCGACACCAATGAATCCCACAACCACTCTCAACACCGATCCAAATACGGTAACCTCATCCGAGGAGGCATTTGCCTACAACCTCACGCCTCCGCAAACTATCCAGCCCTCACCCCAACCAGCACAAACTTTCACTGCCTCTGCTCCCAATCCACCTCCCCTCTTCACCACACTAAACCCATACTCCCGAGGCAATAGCATCATCCATTATTCGCGTGAATACACCACGCAGGAACTCGACACCATCCAACTGGCCAAGCAATCACATCATGAAACACAAACTGCCTCACGGACCGCCACCCTCAACTCTCTCCGCTCCAGCGGATGAATAATGACGACAAACTTGTCCACATCCTCTCCTGCCCCCGCCAATGACACCCCAACCTCACCGCCTGCTACACCAATCAATGTTGTCCACACAACCACCCACGGCGATGCAGATTCATCTACCCTCACGGGTACCGGTGACAGGACCACTCCTTCGTCATGCTCCACAGTCTCCTTCCACCACACTCTCACAACGGGTACACATCACGGCGCCCTCAACACCCTTCGCACAGCCATCCTCAAGCTTCGCCGCAGCCCAAGCTGAATACATCAGGGCGTACAACGCAAAAGCCATCGAAGCAAATCTCACCAAGATTGCTGCCCGCCAACGAACAGAAGAGTGCGCCGAATCAACAGCGATCACTATAAACTCCGAGGGAATACCCACCCCGCACACAGTCGTGCCACTATTGACGCACGGATATGACGCTCACAACAGGAGCTCAAAAAACGCCTTCAATCACTCGAACAGCGTCTTGCCAACGAGAAAAACAAATCAGCTTCCTTCGAACGCCGCCTTCAACAAACACAACAACACCAAACAACCCACACCGCCGCGGCCACAACTCGACAGTCGGTAAAAGACACAGGGGCCACTCCGGTGGGCGCTGCATCAAAGAAATCCACCACCACCACGCAAACATCAATACCATCCACCACCAAACCACGCTGGACACCTCCTCCTACCCTACCAACCCCAAAACGGTCAGCCGGTCGCGGCAAACGCGGCAACGCCACAACACAAAGCGCCACAGGACGTGGCAACAATTGCTACGCCGCCAGAGCGCGGCCGAAACATCGACCCACACCAACTCGCTACACCGCTCTGAGGCGTCCATCTGCCTAGCTCTCCAAAAGTGATACAAACTCCACTTGGACATTAACCGAACTCCATTCCAAAACGCCGTTACTAACATTCGAAAAACGCCAGCCTCCGAATACTTCAGCACCTCCAAACTCGCCTTCCATGATCTCACCGAACACAAAATCGTTCCGCCACTGGCCAAATCCGTCCTTGGCCTTGGGTTTAAATTCATTTGCACCCCACCATACACCACTGGGGACATATCACAAAACACCGCCAGACTCGAACACGACTTCCAACGCAAAGTCTTCTTCGCTATGCCCACAACGCCTGACACACCTACAAACCAACACAAACTGTATGTCAAATCCCTCTGGTCCCCTCCCCTCTCCGAAATCCCCACCTGGGTGGACACCAGGCTTAGCAGATTCTTCGCTAAACTTCGAGCCCTCTTCAAATGCCGCAAAGCCCAACCAAACCCACTACCCTTCCAACGCACCACCCTATGCAAACTACGCTATGACACAAACCTCATATTCCCTGACACCGACAAAGGGCTAGGGCCATGTGCTGTAACCTACCACCAATACGTCACCGATGCACTCACCCACCTCACGGACCCCACTATCTTCAAACGCTTGTCACATGAGGAGGCATGGGCAAGGGCGCGTACCATCGACCACGACATCCGTTCATGGCTCACTTCCCACAAACAGGCCCTCGACAAAAATGCCATCAACTACATTGAGGACCACCTCCACAGAAACCGACACTCGCCATTCGGTCAGTTCTACACCCTCTACAAAATTCACAAACCGCGTACACCCACCGGCTTCCCTACTCGGCCTGTCTGCTCCGATGTCAGCAGCCTGCCTCACGGCCTAGGTAAATGGGTCAATACCCAGCTACAACCGATAGCTCGAGCACAGCCGTCCTACTTCCAGGATTCGTACTCCCTTAAAAAACTCTTGTCCAATGCCGACATCCCTCCCAATGCCATCCTCTTCACGGCGGATGCAAAATCAATGTACACCAACATACGTACTGGCCTAGCACTGGCACACATTTCGCACCTTCTTTGCCAGGAGGCGGGGCGCACCTTCCATCACTACAACACCCAGGCGCTCGTTGAGGCCCTAAAACTAGTCTTCACAAACAACATCCTCAAATTTGGGGATACATATTGGCAACAAATTTCAGGGACAGGTATGGGAATAGCTCCAGCTCCCCCTTGGGCCACCATCTATTACGCCATTCACGAAAACAGGGTTCTCCCACGCTGGACATCACAGGTCATCTTTTACCGTCGCTTCATTGACGACATTATCGGTATTTGGGCATGTGACAACTGCCCTGAATGCAACAATGCTCTTTGGGCAAAGTTCAAAGCTGAAATGCAACAATGGCACGGATTAGAGTGGGAATTCTCAACACTGTCACAATCTTGCAATTATATGGACCTCACCCTCACCATCTCTGGGCATACCATCCAAACCACCCTGTTCGAGAAGGCACAGAACCTCTACTTATACCTCCCTCCACACTCGTTGCACCCCAGGGGCCCACTCCAAAGCCTAATCTTCGGCAATATCCTCCGGATACACCGCCTCTGCTCCACACCCGAGGAAATCAGAACACACTCGCGTGCATTTTACCGTTGCCTCATCAACCGCAGTCACCATAGCGCAACCATTACGCCGCTCTTCCACAGAGCCACCCAAAACGCACGCGCCTACATGTTGCGCACACCCGACGACCACGCCCTACGCCAATGCACCCTACAAGCCAAAACTGACAACACCATTTTCTTCCACCTTCAGTACCACCCACAAGACCCAACAGCCCGTGACCTGCAGTACACTTGGCAACAAACCATCGCAACGCCACCCAACGACGTCCCTTTATCCCAACTGACCAACATAGACGGGATACGTGTACCGATCCAATCTCTCACCATCGCCTACAGCCGCCCCCCAAACCTACGTAACCAATTCTCTATACGTAGCATCGAAAATAGGGGGCGTGCGGTGTCCTCCTATCTCACTTGACACCTTAGCGCCCCCTATTTTTTTCGTTCCCGCCATGGCAGCTGACTCCGTCAGCTAGGCCATGGCCATGCCGGGCCCTCAAAAAATACCTCCCCCTACCCCATGAATTCTACGTCCACACACACATTTGTGTCCAAAATCAATAATATCCAGTTATGGGATCAGCCGTGCCCCATACTCCACACTTCTCAGTTCTTACATCTGTTTCTGTGTGCTACTACATACCTGCAGTAGTTGCTTACTAGTTGCTAACTCACCACTGATGAGCCACTAAGGGCGAAACGAGTGATGCCATTGTTTGGTCACTGGCAACTCCCGTTGTTTAGTAGTAGGTAATGGATAAAATCCGATTTTTTACCAATTAAAAAGTTAAATTGGACATCCCCCTCCCCAAACAATTTTTTTTAGATAAACATTACCTGTAAATATGCTATTTTTGCATTTGACATGCATGGGTATTCAATCACTGTTGATTCGTGATTACCTTAAAAAATTTATCTAAAATTAATTTATAGCATGGCCAAAAATTACGGGGCTTGATTGTTATTGACTAGGCCTTTCCTGATCACAATGGTTTTAATTTAGAGAATAAGTGATCATGAGGCCAATCCGCGACCGCTTTGGTCGAAAGGGCTGTTACGTGATTCCCACTTTCTGGGGGCCCCTTCACGAGCAGTCTTGTCAATTTTTGCACGACCTTGCAAATTACCTGGGCTGTTATGAATTCAAAAATGACTACTGGTGCGCGACTCCTCATCACCATTAGAATCACACTTGGGCAATATTCCTTAATATTGCAAAACTGTTGGGATAGGTACTTCACCTCGCCCTACAACGATTCATCCACCATAAAAAAACGATTACGATCACTTTAAAATAGACAAATTTATTAAGAGGCTGGTCTGTGTTACCATATTTGTCAAGGCTATTCCGCGATCACTTCCATGCTCTGGGGACTGCTCCGCGACCAGTCAACTTATGCTTATCGATGAACTCCCATGTTTTAAGGGCTGTTGTGAATTCAAAAGAGACTGATTGAAAAATCGTGCTGGTGCGTGCCGCACTAGCTTAGCTTATTAGAGTGTCCATGTTTATTAAATTTGCGAGCAACCAATTTTAAATTTGTTAGTCATTTTATCTATCCCTAGAGAATATCTCCCCTCCTGCGAAGTGAACTAACAAATATAAAAAAGTTCAACTAACAAATTTGATCAAATTTGTTAGCAACTTAACAAATTTGATAGTTGCTCGCAAGTAGTAGGAGATACTAAATTCCTCCCGTAGAGCATTTTTTGCCTCACCGGGTTGTAGCCCCCCATTTTTATCCACTAATATATTTGGCCGTCCCCTCGTTTTTGTCACCCCATCTAGCCTCAATCTCATGACGATGATTTGCCACATCGCACGTGATTTGACCTTTCAACTTCGAACTTCCTGTTTGCGACTTTCGACATACCATACACTACGTCAAACACCCCTTGTGAGATGTGATGGTTCATCGCAACACCACCACGGCAGAATTCAAGCAAGAATTCACGTTGAACGAGTGAGAGGCATCCAACGGTGATGATCGCCTCATCACCGAGACATTGCAATATTGAATCAGGACTCCATCAATATATCTACTCTGATCGCATTAAATAAAGAAATGGAACCGATCAAAGATCGAATTCAAAGCAATTCGAGTAATGTTATATAATTGAAGGATTAGGTTTTCATTGTATTCAATAAATGTTTTTCCTTTTGTTTTGCTTTGACCTTAGATCATGATAGATTAAGATTACTTTACTATTAATTCATAATTATTTCTAATAATACTAATTATAAATGATCTCAATAGATTTACAAAAACACATAACCTAGTCATGTTGATATTTTAGTTGTTATCTCAGACAACCCCAAAAGAAGGGCAAGAGGTAGTGTCGATGCATGTCATCGGGGCATCGTCGCCAGTGTCCATGGGATCAGACATGATGTTGCTTGGGGATTCGGTGTCAACAGTGCTGGCTTTTAATGAACCAAAGTCTAGCTTGTATAAGAAATCCCCGCAGACAAATAATTAGTCTAAAAGCTTTCCCAATTATATTAATACGCATTGCATGAGGCTTCATCGTAGCTTATTGCTTTTTCCCACAACCCTTCGTTTTGGTGGGCGAAAAAATATTCTGTCACATGCGATGACAAAGGGGGATACACTAACAAATTTACATGTAGACATGGACACACAAAAGTCGACATTTGCGACTTCGAAATTTGTTAGTGACCTCTACTCCGACAACTAACAAATTTGCCGTCGCTCAACTAACAAAATCAAAAACATGGACACTCTATTGGAAGTGTAGTCTTGACGCATGCAATTTTTTTACAACATATCATTTGAAAAATCACGTGCTGTGTCAACACTCGCCCACCATGACGATTTCCGCCATATCGTCAGAATTCAGCCTACCACACAAAAA
Organism: Cyclotella cryptica; assembly: GCA_013187285.1. Taxonomy (NCBI): domain Eukaryota; phylum Bacillariophyta; class Thalassiosirophyceae; order Thalassiosirales; family Thalassiosiraceae; genus Cyclotella; species Cyclotella cryptica. Next base: position 15,095 of record JABMIG010000309.1, on the reverse strand, counting down.
CCATCGCAGATATTAAACTTCTGCCACCGCACAATCCATGAACACATCCGCGATAACAATATCCCCGGCGCGATTGCCTCAATTCATGGTATTGTGGGAGAACAAATCCCTCCACCACCATGCCAATTTTGTTACATTTTTCGTCATGGCATGGTGTGTTGGAAATTCGATGTTTCCCTATTGGTAAGATGTTTGAAAGATAATTTCACTTATTTTATCAATCTACATCGCGGCCTCATGAATTGTGTTGTCCTCTTCTCCTTCAGCTTCCTCCATGTTGTCCTGTGACTCAAGAACTTCAGTAGGGGGTGACATAGCACAACAAACAAATTAACGACAGCAGTGCAGGCCGATGACCACGGAAACCAACACAACACGGAAACCCACGCAATAATCAAATTTAAAGTGACGATGGCAACAACGAACAACACAACAATCAAATTAATGACAATGATGGCCGCTGGCAACGGAAACCCACACAACAATCAAATGAACAACGACGGTGTCAACAGCAAAGAACACAACACTACTTACAACTTGAACAACATCGCAATTTTTTTCAACTCTATTGCAAACCCAAAAATGATTTCTAATAAACGCAACACAAAGACTGATCACCAAAAAACATTTTTAATGTCAATGTAGTATAATGGTAGACACATCACCAAAAAGTACTTCCAACATAAATTCACCACATAAAGGCATCACTAAAAATGTTTACAACATTAGAACATTACCTACAACGTTCACATCTTAATATTGATCACTTATTTGAAGGACACACCACTGACTGGATTACCAAAAATGGTTTTCCATTGAAACATGAACAACATTGCAATTGTTTTCAACTCTATCGCAAACACAAAAATGATTTCTAATAAACACAACACATACACTGACCACCAAAAAAGATTTTTAATGTCAATGTAGTATAACGTTAGACACATCACCAAAAATACTTCCAACATAAACACACCACATAAAGGCATCACTAAAAATGTTTTCAACATTAACACATTACTTACAAGGTGAATTCATTTTTAACATCTTAATATTGATCACTAATTTGAATGACACACCACAGACTGGATTACCAAAAATGATTTTCCATTTAAACACACCACATAACTACTTCACCAAAAACTGTTTTGAATGCAAATGCACGACAGACAATATGAAAAAACAGCATTCAATTTCTCTACCTAAATCATGCTTTCATCGTACCTTATAACGAGCATGGCCAACATTTGTGTACATTGTAATGTATAACCTAAGAAAGGTTTTCAACATAAAAGCATCACTGAACGCAAAATTGTAGCATATTACCCAAAAATATTTTTCAGCATAGACGCACCACCTAAATGTATCACCAAAAAATGTTTTCAATGTTGAAGCACTCGAAAATGGCCACGGCCAAAAATAGGGATTTGATCTCACATAAAAAAAGTTTTCAACACTCATTGAACCTGATTACCAAAAATGGTTTTCAAAATATAAGTGCGCTCATAATGTTTTCAATGCAGCATTCATTTTTGGCATCTTAATATTGATCACATGACACACCACTGACTGGACTACCAAAAATGGCTTTACATTTAAACACGCTTCATAAACACATCACCAAAAACCGTTTTCAATGGAAATGCATGACTCCCCAATCTGCGTCTGCACCATATCCCTTGCACACCCAATACCCTGCACCAATTTATATCCATACAAAATCGCCACCGTATGCCGCACTGTCCCACATCATCAAACCCATCCAAAATATTGTCCAACACAATGAGGTGTGGTTTTCTACCAATGTGTGTATGAGTAACACTCGACAAATTTCACCCATGCTAAGGGTGGCAGAGTGTCGCGGCAATAGGGGAAACATCCCTTGTTTTGAAATGATAAGTTGTGACATGGGGGAAAGACGGTTGCCTCCATGGGTATATGACTGTGTTGGTTAGAGGGTTGGTGAGGAGTTGGGTATGGGTTGTGAATTGTTGGTTCCATTGTTTGTTGTGGTCGTTGTTGTGGTGGAGGTGCAGCATTCCGGATCGGAGGTTAATATTGTCGTTGGGGCAGAGCGTCCCCCACCGTTGATTGCCATGCAAAATCAATAACTTTCCTATGCCGTTTTTTTCCAGTAGAATGTGTCCTCCGCCTCTGCTCCAGCATTCCAAGTTGGGATGGATTTGTAAATCTATCGATTCAAGGAACAGCTTGATATTGTTGTTGTTGACGTGGTTGTTGTTCCAATGTCATGCAATTGCCATACTCGTTGACAGGATGCATCACTGGCATTGTCGTTGCCAATACGTAATGTACCTCCAAGGCAAAGTCAAGAATGAATTGCACTGTAATGCTTCTTGGGGGACATTGAGGATGGTGGTTCCATTGAGTAAGATTTCTACCACCGATGCTGAGAGGATTTGGCAATATTCTGTGGCGGTATCCAGATGGGCAGAGAGGGGGGGGATGAAGCCATGACAATAAAACCACAACGACAAAGCCATGACGACAAAGCAACAACAATGAAATCATGACAACGGAGCCACTTTGACAACACGACAACAACCACGCCACAATGACCACGCCACAACGGCGAATCAACGATGACACAACCACGAATGTACATAAACGAAGCCACGACAGATAAACCAACACAGAAGACAATGCTAACTCACTTCTGCAGAAAGTGTCTGTTGCATTGTCTTGCAAACACTTGTGAAACCACTACCATAAAACCTAATGGGATTATTATGAACCACCTACCATGATATCTATTGAGCATTGTTCGCCGAAGTTATGGCCAGCTTAATCCTCTATCGCCCATAACTTTTAGGCATTCACGTTTTCATCATCAAAAACTGCATAGACTAACCTTACGTGACTCACAAAAGTACTATAACATTTTGTTCTTAGAACAACACCTCAATCTATTTACTAATTGTAAATGTCTTTTGAGCTCAAAATGACTCAGTTTTCAACTTAACTATATCACGTACAATGCCAATCAATCACACACCACAGCTTCTGCTAAAAAATCTTGCAGCGGCTGCTAGTAATTTTGTGAAAGTAGTTTTTCCTTTTAGTGATTTTTTAGTGCCATTAGTTATAAAGTATGACCTTCTATTGGTCTTTTATAACTAAAGCTGATATTATGAGAAAACGATTTTTATGGGTAATAAAAAATCTTTATTATATTAATGATCATTACGGCCTATAAATATTGAACTTAATTATATGTTTTACAATATATGACCGTACTCAACATTTATAGGTCGCGCGAGTTTAAGTTGATTCTATTTTGTGTTATAGCAAGAGCGAGAGCTCACACACGTGGATTTAACCCGGTTGCACGCACTGTTGCACGCTCTGCTGATATGGGCGTAATTCTTACCGTATGGTATAACCCGGATTATAAGTACCAAAAATGTCAAAAGATACTTTTTGATTGTACTTATCTCCTTATAGTATTTAAGCTGGGTACACATTCGTGCCATACCACCCCTTTCACTGGAATCAACAGGATGCCTCATCAGACCAATAATGACATAAAATATTGTTATCATATGACTAAACAGTCCATTGGCTGTCCCTTAATGTGTAATTTGTCTGCTAAGTCCATAAATGTGTTGTAGGTGCTAGGTACTAGTGTGTAGGGCCTGATTTTTGGGGGTTTTCAACAATTTTTCATGGTAAACTTTAAGACAACACAAACTACAATGGAATCACACACACAACTATTTCTTTGTTCTCTTTTCATTTACTTTTGACTTCCCTTTGGAACTCTTCCTCTTAGCAACCTCATTTGCAAGCCACGACTTCATATTATCATCCAGTGATGATGTTGTGTGGTACAGTCCATAACACCATGAACAAAGAGACACATTGCAATCCACACACCGTAATAACTGACTGGATAGTTTTCCCTGTTGCCCATCGACATAGAAAGCAACACTGGCCATTTGTAACACCTGATCTCAAGTTAGGCTCAGGAAGGTGCCTAAATGATACGTCAAGTCGCCTCGTATTTAGGTTGCTCCGTTTTCCAAAATGCGTCTGACCGTAGCATAATCTGATCGTCCCTCCTTGGCATTATTTCTTGGGCGGAGGGAAGTGTTATCTGCAGTAGAGGTAGTAGAAGACACAGAGGATATGGATCTCTTGCTTGTCGATGCTTTTGAGTCCTGAATCGATGATCTCCTCGCTGAACTGCAATTGACTCCTTTTGCTTGTCGGCACCATACTCTGTTGGGGAAAGCTTTGCCAAAACAACCATCTTACAAAATTGTAGTGAGACAAAGGTGTCTTACCTTTATTCAAAATGAATGTCTTGTATGCCACGTAAGCATTCACTAACATTGTGTTATGTCCCCAAAAGAACAATGCCCACCACCACTTCAGCTTCCGCATCCATCTGTCAGATCGATAATTCCCTCGCAGCTGGTCCGCAATGTCAACATTATTCATATTCAGGTTGTACAAATCATTTACTGATAGACGCAGAAACCTTCCTTCTTTCATGGTACAAGAACTCTTGTCCCAAACCATCCTCGTCTTCTCTATCCATTTGATCTGCTGCACACAAGTGGAAAGAAAATGCACTCCTTTCTGATCGTAAACAGACACAGCAACAAGAGGACTTGCATTAAGAGGAGGACAATTCTCTAGGACTGCTGCCTTGACAGTACCCTTCACATTAGGCAGATCCTTTCGATTCTTGATGTCATGCTGGATTACTTCCTTGGGAAGGCCTCTCTGATTCGTCCTCGTCACTCCTTCAACCATTACTTTCTTGGGATGCTGGAAGGATCCCAAACAGAACTTTGCCGACATGTATAGATTGTCAAATCGAATCATGTGATACTCTTCAAGGAGGCAGTCGTAGAGAGCCATAACTCTTGAATGCAAAGGAGAGAAGCCCAGGTCAATATACTTCTTGGGAGCAGGCTGGTTTCGTAGGTAGAACGTGAATGTATATCCGTCATCAGCAAGGCAGTCGGCCTGGAATCCATCGCCTTCCTTTTTGTAGTTAATTCGTAGCTTGTCAGCATGCTGACCCTTGAATCCCATTGTCTGCTCATCGCCAGATAAGTCTCGACCTGGCAGCCACGCATACCGAAAAAATAATTGGAGATGTCTTAGAAACTCATCTACCTTGAAGTTGGGGTGGGTCTTCCTAGATGGAATTGGAAGCTTGGGATCCTGACAGGCAAAACAAGCCTTCCATTCTTTGAAGCGACGTGCAGCACTGGGTCCAAGAACTCGGCAGAGGAAGGCAGAATGATGAATTGGGTCCTTCAGTTCGGAGGCTAGTTTCATCTCAATTTGTGGAGATGGATTTAAACCATTCCATCCAAACAAGTAGAAATATTGCTCCCACTCCTCGGTATGAAATCTCTTGAACTGGGGATAAAATGATTTCGATCCCATCTGCATCAGCATTGCCTTCTCGTTCGACCATGTGCAGAGAGTGTGTACATCAAGAACATAGGGAGAAATGTTCTCTGACTTCTTGTGTTTCTTGTACACAGGTAGAAAGGCATCTACCCACTCAACTGGGTGGCTATTGACAGTCAGATTGCTGTCATGAAGGAATCGAGCCCTTGGAGTACCCTTCAAGTTGCCTTTGAAGACTGGCCGGTCCCAGATTTCATCATAGTTCTGTTTTGGAACTGTAGGAAGGAGATCTGGATTGTCTGTAGGGGCCCGGAAGTCAAACATATTGACGGGCTCTTGGGCAGGTGTCGCACTTGCAGTGAGGAGCTTCCATCTTGAGCCAACTGGGAACCCAGATAATTCATTGACATTTGGAACCGGAACATCAGCAATTGGAAGCTGACGCTCCATGCAGTCACGAAGCATCTGCCGAAGAGCCGATTTGTTGCCCTTTGGCTTGAGGCCTCGGGCAGATATGGAACTCCTCAAATCCTCAACTCTAAGTTTCATAATCTGTTCTTCAGTTAGAAACCATGACAGAGATGAATCATCAGGCTCCGTATTGAGGGCCTCTGGTGCAAGCTCAGTACCCTCGGACTCCCTGACAGCACTCTCCAACATGCTCGAAGGCAGGTGGTCATCTTCTTCGGCCACACCATCTGCTGTCTCCTCGACAACAGCATGAAAGAAGGGCCCTTGTTCTCCATCAGAGTCATATCCATCCTCCCATTTGTTCTCGTCAAGATTGGTAATTGATCGTGTTTTTTTATGCGGAGGAATACCTACCGCCTCTACGTAGAAGTGGGTGTTCTTTGCTGGTGAAGGAGGCGGAAGAGAAGCCCCACCGACCAGTGCAGGAGATGGATCACCAGCAGCTAGAGATGGCCCATATGGTTCAACTAAACCATCACCCCTCTCCATAGACTGCCTGGCAACATCGCGACGGGGTGATCTGCGTGACGCGTGGCCTGTGGCTGATCTGAGACCAAGCGAACTAGCGGGCGATTGGTAAGTTTCATTGATGGTTGATGGTGGAGCAGCAATTCCGGGTCGGCGTGGAGGGGAATTTGAGCTGGCCGCATGAGAAAGGGATGGGGCAGTGGCTTGGGAGGCACTTGCAACGCGGAAGGAGCCATCTTTATGAGCTGGCGCATCCGACTGATTCGGTGGAAGCGTTGGGTTAGGCACATTGTCAAAAATTCAATGCATGAAATTTTGATGGGTGGACAAAATTGTTAGTAGTGGGGTAATACACCCCATGGAAATATCAACCAGTACTAATTCGATGCTGCTCTTTTCATTGGTGGGCTCAGATTTAGCTAGAAATCAAGTTTTAACAGACTTCTTATTGCTAAAACACTAGGCAGTACGGCACATAGATGTACCCGATACTATAAGGAGATAATACGACCAAAGTTAGTGTTCTTAGACAGTGAAAAATTATCGGTATCTTGAAAGTTACCCTATTAACTTCGAGGTAAGCATATTGTACCCTATTGTACCCTTCCCGCCCTGTCACCCTCCTTGCTCGTCCATATGTTAGGCCAAATGCTTCGTAATTTGGGATTGCCTCGCATTTGCAAAACGCTCTGTGCAATTCCTCGTCTGTGTTTACGTTGCGTAAGATTTGCATTTTTCATTTTTTCAATTCCTCGAGAACAGTGGTTTTGCCGGGGATTTCTACTACGGCACCTTGTTTGGCATCAATTCCGTAGTGTGACACGTCTGATCAGCATCAAAACAGCCTGTGACCTGCTCGGTTGGCATCAATCTTTTTGTTGGACCCTACTCGTTCTTGTCAGAAATTGGAAATTACAATTCCCTAGGAACTACACTTTACATTTCATCACATCGTCATTACATTTCCTAGGAATTGCACTGGGTTTGTTAGGTGTAGAACACGATTCCCAAGGAATTGTGTCATACACACCACTGCGGAGAGAACTGTGTAGAGAACACTGTCACCCAATAAGATACAGTTGCAACGCGGCTATATGTGCATGGTGTGTGCTGGCTTTTTGATGCACATATAGCTGTAGTGCACATATAGCCTTCTCCTCATGCTTTGCACCTAGTATAGGTGACTTGGTCATCCCACTGCAATGTATGGGTAAATGCAGTTACACAAGAGTGAAGAAATAAAACAGTAATAACATTAAATGCTTCTAAAATTTCCATTAAATGCATATTATATTATTTATTGACGAATGCTGTGATTAATGTTTGATGGGCAGCCTTCATTTTCCTTAATAGTTCTCTGTTTTTATTCTTGCGATAGATGGATAAGAGGTTATCATAGTTAGTGCCATCGCCAAGTGCAACTGCATGGTATTCTCCTCAAATTGACTGATTTGGACTTGAAGAGATTTCAATTGGACTGCCGTGTTTGGGCTCATCTGAAGCCCTGGGTGATGGGTCGGTCTTGTCTGTTGGGAGCTTGATGGGAATTGGCATGCAAGGCATGCCACAGAGTTGTTGAGCAGCGCATGCGCCAAGTTCCATGGAAAATTGGTTTGTGCAATGCTAATGTGTTGGTGTTATGAAATTGTGTTTGCTTACACAAATTTGTTCATGCAATGCAAATGATGTGCTTGCACAATGCAACATTGTTTTGCATGATGCAAATGTTGTGTTTGCGCAATCGATTTGGTATGAAATGAAAGTCTGCCATACATTGCACAATCTGCGTGGTCTATAGTTAGTCGATCGATGTTGGGATTTACATTGTAATATGATGTAATAAGTATGCTATCGTACAGAACAAAAAATGTCGTGTGTGTGTTCCTTCACACGATTGGTGGGCCATCAAGTTTTGGCCAAAATGAGTTTCCCGCCAGAATTCTTTGGCTCTCAAACCGTGCACATATAGCTGTAGTGCACATATACTGAAGTGCACATATAGCCATGTTGCAACTGTATGATTTTATGTAGGGACTAGTACAACGATGATTGTTGACAGTTAGATATGTTTTGGCGCCAAATTTGTATAAAAATGCTACCAACCTCTCTGTTTTCTCACTTATGTTTTGCAATTAGGCTGTGGACAAAGAATTGTTCTGCATATTCCTAGCCAAAATACAAATCCTACTCAATGTAAACTTGGACAAGGAATTGCACAGAGCGTTTTGCAAATGCTAGGCAATCCCAAATTACCAAGCATTTGGCCTAACACATGCTGTCCACCCCTCCATCATGTGTGTGAGATGTGTAGTGACTTCCAATGACATAGGAGGTTTCTCGGCAACCATCAGGAGTCACGGGGAGCGCTACATATGGGCGTGTTACTGATGACAAGGAGAAACTATGCATTTGGGTTTTAGTTGAGACAAATGTCAATAGAATGAGCACCTTGGGACTTATAATCTGGTGGTACTTATAATCCGGGTTATGCGGTAGATTATAAGGCAACAAAATGTTAAAAGATACATATTTCTCTGAACTGAAAGTGAGTGTCTGTTACATGTAAAATATTGGTATCCACTCCTATTTACCAAAGTATGCATTTGTTCCGGCAACTGCACTGTAGAGGAATCAGTTTTTTTCATGTCAGTGTTAGTACATTTCATTTGTGGTCAGTTTTGATGTAAAATGATATTAATCATGAACCGGAAGGAGTTTCGCGGAGCATTACATATTGGCGTAAGGGTATCACTTTGTAATGATTAGTGGCTCTTGAGCATGATTCAAGCAGGTGAAAATGACATTTTTATAACAGTTGGAGTCTTGACCTCATAATGTGGTGTCCTTATAATCTAAGAATTTCCGCCAGGAAGAAACACCATTCCTTTTTCAAATACTCTGCACATGTTATTGATCTTAGTAAGACCGCCTCCCGATTACATTAGGCTTTAAGGGTCATGCACATTTCAAGTTGAAAAAGGTTGTACCTGTGATGTTATCTGAGTTGATGTAATCGGTCAAGCCTTTGGTTCCAGAACAATGCTAATGGTGTGTGAAGTTGCCGTAAAACCCGGTTTGTAGGTAAACATAAATATACAAAAGATACAATTTGGCGTAACTTATAATCCAACGCAAGTTAGTGTTCTTAACACAGTGGGTATCTGTAACGCCTAAATATTTTTACCCTATTGTACGCTGCAGTACGTTTTCCTGCCAGATGTGACTTTCTGTTGGGGGCTTGACATGGGCTCGAAGCGGGATGCATTCCGTATTCGGTGATTGCGCTCACTCACAGCCCACTTTTTCATCTTCCTCCAAGTCACACCATCCCATTATACCATCTCCTTCTCCGATGCCACCTCCATGGCCTTCCAACATTACTTTCCTACCTCCGCAATGACAGTCATCATTGTACAGCTTTTGCTATATTTGAACAGAGGATAAAGAACAAAACAAAGAAAGCTTGTGTTCGTGTTGTTGTCCAATTAGATCCAGAAGTTGTAGTGAAATTAAATAACAGTTAAAGCCATTCCTTTTTCATGTACAAAGTTAGCTCATTAATGGTTTTTGCAGTCTCATTATTTTACAAAATGGTTCCTCTATCTGTAATCAAATATGGCCAGGACCAGCTGATCATGTCAATGGCCACGCCGCCGCTGAGGGTTATTTCTTTGGAATTAAAATTTGCTTTGTCCTGAATGTGTATGTTTTACCTGCTATTTTCTGAGCATTCACAAAAGAGTCATATTGTCATATGAATCC
>JABMIG010000308.1:0-156753 GCA_013187285.1 Cyclotella cryptica | reverse complement strand
CCAGTGTAGTGGGTGATTTCGTGGATTTGATTGTGGGTGATTTCGTGGGAGTCTTCAAGCAACAGAAAAAGAACAATGGGATGGATGTTCACAAGACTATCTGAAAAACAATCAAGAATGCACACGATTCACCTTTGTGATGCAATACGAAGAGGAAGCGTCAAACGAAAAAGTCAACTCAGGCAAACCGCAAGTGCGACCAATACTTCTGGAAGCTACCACAGAACCGACATCATTAATCAGCGATAATGTAGCATTGGATAGACGGCAGAGGCAGTCACTTGGATCAGTTCGATCCTTACACCAACGATTCTTGATGTGCACAGAATCAACAGAGTATGACTCTACCAAATCCACTTCCCACCAGGCGTTGCCATCATTGGTATGCGAAAATGACAACGGGTCACCGTCGATAGCTCTAGATGCACTTAATGCCCCGAAAGTTGATGATTGAAAGGCGTTTTTGTTGATGGCGACATTGTTTCCTGATGAAAAGACTTGTACCTCAAATACATGAATGTTCTGACTCGTGGTGGCTTCGAGTTTGGCGTGTGTAGCAGTTAGGTTACAAATCTTTGGTGTTGTTGGAACCAGTGTAGTCGGACGATTCGTTGGAGTAGGTGTTGGTTTTACTGTTGGAGGCGATGATCCCTTCTTAAGATACGGATCGTCTGAGTTACACTGAAGACGAAGAAAACATTTACTTGCTAAGACTATCTGGTTTTCAATATACACGATTCCAGGAAGAGATACTTACCGAACCATTGTCACAGATTGCGTGTTGGCAACATTCATCAGATGTGTTACACGGTTCCCACATCTACAACGATTGGAAACAGAATTAGATGATATTTTGCAATAAAAAAGTACTAATGGGAATCATCCAACAAAACGAAACTTACCGCAGTGCATCCATCCAACTCGCCGTTTTCAAGCCAAAGCTTACCGCAAGGGCCTTCGCAATTTTCCTTGCTCAAAGCACAGAATGTTCCAGCCTCATGATGACATGTCTTGAGGTTTATGGTACAACAGCCACTGTTGGAGTGGGGCGACGCAGTGGTCGGTGTTTTGGGCGTGGTGGGGGCTGGAGTTGATGGCGTAGGAGGGGGTGGATTCCAGGAGCACGTATCGGCCAAGCATAACGACGACCCAGTAGGATCCACTTGTGTGCATTTAAATCCCTCGCAACAACTCGATTGATCGCTGGTGCAGTCTTTCCATTCAGCAATGCATATTCCAGGAGGCATACTCGGGCGAGATGACACAGGCGCTGCAGTTGTTGGACTTTTCGTTGGTTTGGGCGATACAGTGGGTGATCTGGAGCTCGAAGGCAGAATCTTGACCTCTGCACAGTTCCAAAATTCTATGGGTTGCGGAGAAAGGTGATGATTCATTTAAGTCTTTGAATTGTGTCACACCGAAGGACGAGTGACATCCATACTCACGTTCTGGCGATGTGCTATCACGTGATCCATCGCTGTGATAGGGCAAGACGCACTCCCTATGAACGCAGCAGGAAGCGTAATGAGATATCTAGGACAACTCAGGAAGCCTCCTTGGCGGATCAAACGATTCTATGACGACCAACACATGACTACTCACGTAAGACCACGAGTCCAATAAGAGTCCGGAAGGTAAGAGTTGGTACTGAAGTAGTTTTCATAGCCTGGAGGCGAGCACTGTCCCGTACAGACGGAAAGAAAGAATTGAAATAGAATAAGTGAATTTGAATGTTGCGTACAAAAGTGCATTTAACGGACAGAAAAAATGCTGCCCTCACCGAGTTAGCGGTGATGTATCTCCATTGAAGCAAAACTTGATCTCCGTACAGACCCTCAGGTAACTTGTACTTGAAAACGAACGTTTTAGTTTGTCCCCCCTGACCACCACCATACATTCCGCGGCCTGGATAGTTGGGATCAGCCGGCATCTTCACATGGTTTCCTTGGAAGACCATATCTTCGATAAAAATGAGTTCGTTTCCGGGAGCATCAAAATCCTCCTGCTTGCAATTCGCTGGACCCTTGTTGCAAGCCTTGAGTTCCATATGTCCATTGTGGTGGGTGTCGAGGTATGATTTCACCATGATGATGTCACCCTCCAAATAAGTTTCTTCGGGAGTAAAAGGCATGGGGTTTGATTTTGTGTCAACCCAGGTGGAAGTCTCGTATGAATTGCTACCAAATTTTCCACAAACTCCGAGGTTAGTGTTAAGGCAATGGGGGCAGTATTCGGGTTTCGGACAGCCGGGTCCAGCAGTTGATTGAGTGCAGAGGTAAGCGAGGTTGTAAGCTTTCACATTCCTGGAGCGAGGTGTCTAAGAAGCCAAATAAGAAACATTTTAGTGGTTGAGATGCAGGTCATGATTCGGTTCATCCACCAAATGATTTATCTCACTTCAAGATATCCATGTCCATTGGCAAACAAATGAGGGGTTGGGTTGAAACAGGCGGCGAGGGCTGCGAACACGAAAGTCTTAGCGGCGGACATCTCGTTTTTGGCGGAGCGAATTAAGGCCGAATGACTTCGGGTTGTATAGAAGAAGCCCGGTTTCAACGAATAGATTTGGCTGGGGTGACTTATGGGGAGTTTGGGGTGAGATCTGGCGGAAATTGATACAATTGTGATACAATTGTGAGATTGTAAGGGCTTCCTAATATAATTAATGATGCTGTTGCTGTAATTGCTTTTTTATCGATTATTCCATCTTCCCGGGCGGACTTTGGTTTTGGTCGGAGAGATCTGAAGAGATGCCCCGGGCAACAGCGGTCTGTGACTAGTGGTACCTTTAGAAGGAACAGGATTTTTGCTTTAGACCCGTTCTGTCAATACTTTTTTTATAGGATGAATCCTATTTATTTTTGACTCGACCACTCAATATAGGCATTATATAGGCTTCGTAAACGTCGATTGACAGAGTGTTGTCATTTCTTGTAGAGTGTGCTTGTGTGTCACGAGCTGGAGTAGGTTTGATGGCAAGATAGATCGTGGCAACATATCGTGGATGTGGTGATCATGTGGTCAATTTATGTTTACTAAAATGGTCTAAAACATTCGATGTCACATCTAAATAGGCATTAAATAGGGATCAAAACCTCTTTTCAGATCTATTGCCCCTCGAGGAGGTTTTTGCCTATTTAATGCCTATATATTTAGAGCCTATAAAACGCATCGCCAAAATTATATAGGCTCCGATATATAGGCATTAACCCTCCAAGCGAGATTCGTCTTAAATCTCTGTACTACTGCTCAAAAAAAAAGAAGTATACCGTATACTTCTGCTAGTTTCGCAGAAGTATAGCCGGTTTTAAGGTTATTTTACGAGTATGTGCTCACGTAAGCGCACGAAATGAGCGCACGTAAGCCGGGGGTTAAGGGAACTAAATTTATTTTTCTGTGATAATTATTTATCAAGCCCTATTTTCGATAGTACCTTTAATAATTTCGGAGGGAACATAACAATATCCATGTAGACGAATCTCGAGAGAAAGGACAGTGTCTTCCGACAACGTGCTCTGTAAAATCGCGATGAAGATGACCATGAGTGGTTATGAGGGTGCGTCTATACTGTTTTTTCGCGAGGAATTCAACGGTGTTGTCTGTTTGACGTTGCGAATACGAGAACACAGAGATTTCACAAAACGGGCTGTACTACTGCTCGTTTTCGCAGTAGTAGCTATACTACTGCTTGTTTTTGCAGTAGTATAGCTCGGAGGGTTAAATAGCATTGACAGAACGGGCCTTATTCTATTGTTCCATGTTGTGTATTGTACAACACAATACGATACAATAGGTATTTACCTGTGAAGAGCCCGCGGATTCATTATCTTTTTTGTTTCTGCACGCACCGTCCGCAATCGTGTGTGCCTATTGTACCGTATAGGGGCGCACGAAGCGCACAAAGTGACCATTTGCTTGTGTTTAATTCGTGTTTGGCACAGTGACTGAATGTCTCGCAAGAGGGAACCATGAAAATCCTACAGTTTTCCGGGAATTTTACTAGGCATCCTACAATTTTGGTAGGATTTTCGACGCTCGTGAAAAAGAGAAATACTAGATAAGTGACCCATTTTAAGACGTGAGAATTTTCTCCTAAAACAGAGCGAGGATAATCCTACAACTGTTGTAGGATTATACGCTCTCTCATTTTGCCCCGTAGCGGGTATCAAATACCCTTGATTTTTTATTTTTGAGCAATCGTGTTTCGCTCGGGCTAACAGGGGCCCTGTTCGCCATACTATGGTAGGATACGTACATGTTTAACTGTATCATAGTATTTACCATACACTTTTGTGTTACATTACTCCATGTAAAAAACATACCAGATTCTACACAACAAAAAAGTCGCCACAAAATAACCATGACAATGTCAGCCCCTGCCACATCATCACGTCATCCATCAAAAATACCGTTCCAACCCCAGGTCCACCATGATTGCCCTCACTGGCACATTTCCTATGACCATCCTGCCACTTGGATCTGACCATTTCGCATTATTGTGCAAGAAATCACACAATTTCTACCTTGGTATATTTGTTACATCATGGCCATCATGACAGGAAGAGGGGCAGATGGGATTGCAGTGAATGTAAGTGGATTTTCATAGCCATTCTTCCTCATAAATCATTGGCCAAATGTTCCTAGGTTAGGCACTCAGGATACTTTTGTGGGTACTTTTCACTGGTTCTCATACCAGAATCAACAATCAACCATATATAGTAGAATTCATATGGGTTGTGCTGGCAAGGCAGAGTTCTTGCTGCCATGATTGTGTGGCTACACAATGATGGTGATGAATTAGTGATCAAAATAGTTGTCATCAGTCGAAGGATGGAACAGATGTGGACATGGTGGTGGTTGGCAGAAGAGCATTTTTTTTAGGGATTAAGTAAGTAGGAAGAGGAGGGGTATGTGTATTAAATATTTTTATAAATGAAAGGAATTATTATTATTTTTTTTTTATAATTCATAAAATTAAAGTGTAAAAAAGTGGTTCTCTTTCTGCTGACAGTGACCTAAGCCGTTTTGCTGTAGTTTTTATTATGTAGTAAACGGGTAGATACGTGTGGTTGAAAGATTTTATTTATGAGAGTTACACTACTGAAATAGGTATTGCATGGTACACTAGGTAATCCATGCATCACCAAGCACAGGTGATCCTGTTAGAGATTGGAGGTAATTTAGGGCAGTTCCATGACTGCTCCTTTTCTCTCAACTGCCAACAGGAACTGTCCCATGAGAAGGTTTCTGAGAAAGAAATCCTCTCTTGGATATTTTGTCCAAGAAACACCTAGAATGTATATGGGTGTTTCTCAAGAAAGAAATTGTCTTTTGAATATTGTTTCTCAGAAACAATATCTTATGACTATTGTACTTCCTTTGTGTTACACAAAGGGAAGAGGACCATTGGAGGTTCCACCTGGAACCTCTTTGGGTTTACCAGTTAAGGTAGATAATTGGCCTATGTCACTCGCCCCACGATTGGAGAATTAGCGTGGCTCGCGGAAAAGTAAAACCTCGGTGAGGAAAAATCCGAATATGAGCCAGACTTGCAGAAAAACCGTTCTTGTTGAGGTTAAAAATGTGCAAGCTGCCTGTGACGATTTGTACCTACATATTATTTTATGTAGTATATGAAGTGTAAGTTCATGTGGAGAGGGAGATTTGTCATGGCTTATGATAAAGCTGGTTTGATTGTACTCTCCTAAGTCAAACTTATATTCTGACTTACTTCCGCGTGTAACCCTGATTGTCTTATCGTATACTGTCTGTGATAGTCCAATTATCACTGGTATACCGACTGAATATTTGTGCGGGTAAAATACCTTTGTTTACTAAGCATTGCTTTCCACGGACCATGTGACCATAAATTTATGAGGATAATTTTGGGTCGGTTTGGTGTTGCCTGGTGTCTCCTATTGATTTAGTCTGTGTGTGCAAAAGTGGAATGCCGAACAACAATTCCATCTTATGATTGCTACACTACATTTAGGCGATAGGCACTGCATAGTAGGTATGAGTGAATGGCATCTGAGTGTTTGTTTAGGTAAACATTGTGCCACTAGAAGCTGCTGACAAGACCATGATTGGTACAGCAGGCCAAGCATCTCCATGATTTGGTTGATGTTGAACTCTAGATAGTAATTCACTTTTTGGGTTTTGATATTTGAAGACTCTGGTTGACTTACACTGGGAAGCCAAATGAAATGCATATGGTCCGAAAGTGGAGTGTTGAAACTGCACCTTAATTGTCACAATTTGTGTACAATGTGGATATTGAACCAGGTCTAGGTACGAAGGTGCTGATAGTACAGATATTCTGTTTGTTATCTTCTGCAATCCTTTGTGTTGGTATATTGTCCTTCTATTTGCTCTGTAACCCCTATGTATCCATGGGAATAGTTGCCCAAAGGGTCAGCTATCGGCAAGTGAACAATGTTAAGTCATACATAATGTATTGACTATAATCATTGGAAGGTCCAAGCGTCAACGTCTATGTCTTTTTGTACCATGAAGAGTACGGATTCAGTGTTTATGATATCCTTTTGTATTTTGTAGCAAGGATCCTCGAGGGAGGTCTGTACATGTATAACTCTTTTGTTGGTGGTAATGACATTGCAACATATTTAAATGTGCATGTGCGTACCAATTTTTATATTTTGTAAGACAGTTGTTGACTATAATCTTATGGTTTATGGAACCATATTGTGACTTCACAGCGAGCATCATGGAGAAGTGAACTTTCCATGATATGTTGACAACGTAATAGTTGTGTTTCTCTTTGGATTTGTCTAAGCTAGTGAAGCGATACTACATTTCTGTGCACAGCTTCTTGAGTTGCATTTGTTTTGCATTGCATGCCAACAAGGTGCTACATGTCTCTCAGTAGAGATGTTCATGTTTGACTTATCCTTTTGTGTGAGATGATATTCCTGTTTAACTAGGGATACTCACAATTCTATGTGCTGTGGTTTTACAAGAACAAAGGTTGTGGATCCTTTGTGTTGTTGTGCTCATATGATCATGAGGCTTATTTTATGGTTTGTTGTGCAACATGTATGTGCACTACCTATGGTCATCCCGTTGTCTTTAGCAAAAGACCCACGTGTTTCGGTGACTCTAAGAGTCCTTCCTTATGGACACCATATGTGTTCTCCATGGATAATTCTGAAGGTAAACCATCAGAAGTTCTCACAAGAGAATCAAGTACTAGTCATTGAGTCTCAGTGAGACCATTATCTAGTAAGACACAGTCGTTGAATCCAATGATGTTAATCATGGTCAAGGATTCATTTTCTCTTATTCTGTGTATTATATGCACTCTAAGTTCAGCAAGCTGTACTAGAATGCGAGCATACCCAACCTGAGTTGGTGTTGCTCTAGACTTGTTGTGGTAACAAATGTCTAACATTAATGTGTCTCTTTTTTGTGTACAGTGTACCTCCTCCTCTACAATTCCAGTTGTGAGTGAGGCGAGACAATCATATTGTCTTACCCAAGGTTCTCCCTTGTACTGGACCACCCAGTAGCATGTGAGTTCCCTGTATGGGCGAATGTTTTAGCGAGTTTTCATCTGCTTGTAAGCATGGTGCTTTTGCCATGCGAAGACTTTGGGTCTATTATTAAGCCCTTGTTGTCTTTGTGCAGAGATGTTGTGTATTGGTTTGTCATGCAAACCCTTACTCGCTGCTTGGTAAGTCCATCCTAACCTTGTTTAAGGTGGTCTCTCAAGCTAGCCTTTGGAGAATATCATATTACTCCAAATGAGTTCTATTGTGAACAGTATGGCCATCATTGACTCCATTGAATGTGCTTGTGAGGCACATGGAAAACCCATGATTGTTATTGCTAGCTCTGAGTAGGTATAACCTTCTTCAGTGTTTCTAGGCATGAACGGGTTCCAGATGCGTCAGTATCTAGTCTATGATTTGTTGACTTTTCATGAAGTCTTATGGTGTTTGCAGAGTTGAACATAGCAACATCTACAGTACTGTAAGGATTCTTTTGAGTTTAGACAGTTTTGCTAACTTTTTGTCCATATCTTATTTTAAGAATCACTTTTTGATTTACAGTAATTTATGTTTGTTTGGGTGTTCTGTTGTTGTACAGCCAGTTCTGACGACGGCTGTCAATGAAACCCTCCAGTCGCCAAGGTAAATTGTCCTCGTTGTTTTTACTTGACTTTTTGACTGGTTGTGCTCTGTCTTTATAGGCTGTAAACCTACCTCTTTGGAAAAATAGAGGTAAACAGGCACGTTCTTCCAACACACTGAACTTCATCAAACAGTTTCTCTTGTCATGAGAAACCTCAGTAACGTGTATGAAATTGAGTTTGTAGTGTAAGTGTGTGTCTTTTTATTTTTATTTTGACACAGCTTGGAAGGTCTGCTATTTTACTCAACCCCCAGAGGAGTTTTTCACAGGAGTGGTTAGCTCTGTGATCATGAGTATTTTTGCTCAAGAAGAGTCCTGCACTTAAGTGGTTAGCTATGTGCATGGTATGTTGTGTCCAGGTTTTGTTTCAACTCTGGTTCACAGATTTTTGCAGACTTTGCATCAATTATCACTGGCAAGGTAAAATTGATCTTAACATATTTTATGTTGTTATTTGTTCGAAAATCTAGAACAATTCAAACTCAGTTCTTGCATTTGTCAAAGACTGAGGTCATATGCTGGCTTAGTCACTCTGGGTAACATGTACTCAGAAAAGTGTGTTTTGACAGGAATTTACTGCTTGTGCAATAAAAAACATCGTGTGACTTTGCCCTTCCTTTTGAGTAGGAAGAACCCATCCTGCGTGCGCCAAGAGTTTGACACCTGCCTAGCTGGGTAAGGAAAACATATGGATGTTCCTAATTTTGGAACATGGGGGAAGCTTGGAACTACATCCTTCTTGCTTTCACTGTTACTGTAGCAACACCGTGTCAGGGGTTCGAAACCCAACATGGTTTGATTTCCAGTTGCTTTTTTGATACCATTGCTTGTTAATAGTGCAACATGGCACATGTGTACATTTCTCTACGTGGGAGAAGAGTTCATCTTCTTGAGAAAACAATTCATGATGCCAGAAGATTTCTTGGCATTTTTGTTTTATTTTTACATGTAGCAAGGTATTTGAATATCAGGTTATATTAACATGACAGTAGAATTTTGATCAAGATTTTTATCTAACGAGCTCTTTAATTTAAAATTAAATAATTCCGAAATTATATTTTCGGGCTCTAAATTCTATTTTCCTCGGACCAGAGGTTGTGCAGTTGGCTATTCATAAGCCAACTAGCTTTCTTTCCTTTTTGCCAAGCTCGGTAGCTTATATGCATGAAAGGAATACCACATGAGAAGAATTCTCACTTTTGTGGACTTATCTCACTTTTTTTGCTTGGATTTCAGAAAGAAATCAACAAGTTGCGTGTTTCCTGACAAAACCGCAAAAAGCATGCAGCATTCTTGCGCAAATCGGAAATTCGCGAGAATTTTGCTCAGAGTGTTTCTGGGGCACGACACGTAGTCGGTTTATGGGTCCATCTTGCGCCCCAATGCGTGCTGGGACTTGGAGACAATACTCCGCGTCACTCTGACGTCTGACCGGGATGCGGCAATATATTGCGCTCCTATGCCCATGTGAGGAGTAGAACAATGTTCGCTCCTAGGCTGGTCCATCGCGCACATGGGCTGAGCCCAGCGAGTCTAGGACACATGATATGTGGTCGTTTTTTTCAGATCGTGATCGCGAGGGCTGTGTCGCGATACGTTTTGTGAAATGGGCTGTGCCGTGACGCGCTCCCATGTGAATGGGGCTGATCCACGATCGTGGGACTACGTCCTGCGCGGGCTCATTTTCCCTTGAGGATGTGTCTTACACATTGGAAACCTGAGAATCGCGAACTTCCAGGGGAATCGCGAGTCTTTCAAGTGACCGAAACCTCTCGGGGGTCACGAGCAAGCTTTTTAGGCCTTAGAGGCCATACGCTTCTTCATAGGGTCATTTTATGCCCTAGAAGATCTTTTTTTGTACTGCCCTAAGGCTATAAGTACTACGTACTCCGTGGTGTCACTGCATCTGCATGTGATCACGGGTACGGACTAATTTTAAGTCTAATCGTGTTTTTAGGTCTAAAAATAGACTACACACATATTGCTCTTTCGGATAAAAAAATAAACCGAGGCATTTATGTTTATTGCCTCCTCATTTTTAATGAGGGGCTGCTACTACCTAATAGGCACGTAAGCATTCGTGCCACAAGTGCGTATGATACGTCACAAGTGGTCTTTTTTACGGCAAGTGCACTATGTGCTAAATGCGCGCTCTGCTAACAAAAGCGGAGTATACCCGTGTCAAGTGGGATCTAGTCCTCACTGACATACAGGGGAATTCTTTTTAGCTACGTGTTTCAAAAAACACGTGCTGGCCTGTGAGTGAACTCACTTCAACTGGCTGAGTACGTGACTCGGGGCTCAGCTGTGGCAATATTGCTACTCTTGGGGTCAGGCAGCACAAGTTGCGCCACGTGTAACACACCAAGTGTATTGGACGGCTTCGAGCAACAAGGGACGACGGACAGACGAACCTACCATGGTCAACCACCGACAACAGCTGATGGATGATGGATGGTGGAGCGACGGACAGACGATCCGATCTGGTTGCGCGAAGGCTATCAATTGATAGTGACCTAAGCCGTTTTGCTGTAGTTTTTATTATGTAGTAAACGGGTAGATACGTGTTGTTGAAAGATTTTATTTATGAGAGTTACACTACTGAAATAGGTATTGCATGGTACACTAGGTAATCCATGCATCACCAAGCACAGGTGATCCTGTTAGAGATTGGAGGTAATTTAGGGCAGTTCCATGACTGCTCCTTTTCTCTCAACTGCCAACAGGAACTGTCCCATGAGAAGGTTTCTGAGAAAGAAATCCTCTCTTGGATATTTTGTCCAAGAAACACCTAGAATGTATATGGGTGTTTCTCAAGAAAGAAATTGTCTTTTGAATATTGTTTCTCAGAAACAATATCTTATGACTATTGTACTTCCTTTGTGTTACACAAAGGGAAGAGGACCATTGGAGGTTCCACCTGGAACCTCTTTGGGTTTACCAGTCAAGGTAGATAATTGGCCTATGTCAGACAGTAGTTGTAGGACTCCAATCTGCAGTGACATAGACTTCGTATAATGGGGTTGTCGACTTCTGTTCTTGACTTAGCAGCCCTCTTGAAGCTCCTACCCACTCCCATTCATGTGTGGAGTGAGGTGTAACTATGTTATCATGATTGTTTTTGTTAACAGAGAAGTTATAGCCCATGTAACACAGCAACACCAGACGGTGGTCACGTATTTTTTCTTGAAGGTTGACATTCAAATGTGATTTTGATGGAGAAGCCACATTCAGAGACAGTGACCCACATGCCCATTTACCTATTGAAAGCCCATAAAAAGTATCTCTCTCCTCACTGCCACTACTGAAACCCTGAGATCTTGGCCCCCAAACTGATTCTGGTGCCGTCACCACTTCCAACCCACTGCCAACAACAAACTCAAACTGGCACTGTTGTGCAAATGGTATTAATGCCCCATTTTTACTTTCTTTTTATTTGAGTTTTTTCAGTTTATTATTTATGCACCAAACACGCCACAGTTATTATTGTAGACCCCAGGTTCAATCTGGTGTCTCTGCTGCTTCATTCCCACTGTTAACAGAATACTAATGTGGTGAGCTGCACATCGTGAGAGCTCGTAGGTTATCTATTTTAAAGGTGATATTGTGATTTAATATTCTTATTTGTCACTTTTGAGTTACTGCACCGTGGTTGATAACTCAACCCCCAAGCTGAACTTGGAGATGTCACATCTGCCACAATGCTGCAACCAACAGAACAAACAGGGAAAGCAAGTGAATGGTGAGGAGAAAACCTATTTCCCATTTTTACATTTATTTTATGGTTAATTTTTTAGACCTGAAATCCTTACACACCAACTTAGCATCGATTAGTGTCTCAGCCCCCAGATAGAATCTGGAGATGCCACCTTTCTCCTCCCCACTCAACGAGGAATAGAAGTCAGAGTCTGCAAGGAACAGGTGAAGATATCGCTGCTTCCCATTTTGAATGTTTTTTCATGAGATTGTCAATTTTTGTAACTGGCAAGATCCCCCATCATAGTAACAATGATATTCCAGTCTGCACACTGAACCAATATGCTACAATCATGCTCACCAGACACAAAATAGAAAACAGGGGGCAGGACATGTAAGATAATGTGTTTCGTTCCATTTGTCAAACTTGCTGCCTGTTAATATAAAGTATCAATTAAATAGTTGCCCCTCCATTGTGTTATGCCACTCATGTTTGCATTTTATGTTTTGTGAGAGCTATTTGATACCTAGAGCTTTCAGTCAGAAAAGACAGAAGAATGAACAGAAGAGAGAGGCACTGGATGATGCATTTGGAGTTGTGTTTGGGAGAGTTGTTCATTGTGCTTGTTTTTTAGATAATGGTTGTAAAAACTGCTGCATTAAGAAATTACACTTCCTCTAAAATAGGTTAGGTGTGAGGCTGGTTGCAGGCTCAGCTTGCATTGTTACATTAAAGTTAGTTGGCACACTTTTGCTGTAATAATTTACATGTTTCCTCATTTTTCATGATAATAATTTTTGTTAGCCATAAATAGGGTAGTAGTAAAGCATGACCTTTTTCGTGACAAGACTCTTAGGTATGTGAGTTACGATGTCGTGTTTTTGTCATAGGTAGAATCTTATAATATATTTTTTTCATGTGGCAAGTATGACCGCTAAATTTGAAATGAAATTGCGAAATTCTTTTATATGTAAACGTTATACATATAAAGGTATTTCCATCCTACAAACTTTGTAGGATATTCACGAGCGTATATAGAGAGAGAGAGCCGGCCCCGCTCTTGCACCGTCCTCTTATGGTATGGTGTACCATACCATGTACGATCCCAGATCTACTGACGATGGATGGTTGTGGATGGTGCGTGGCTGGGAGCATGCAAGCAGACGTAGACGGGTGATGGCAGAGAAGAAAGAGTGCCAGCTGTCACCTGTCATCTGTTGTCAATTATTATGTACGATACCATACTGTACCGTAATATCCCAGTACTTTGAAATTCTGCCGGTTCGGCAGAATTTGGTTTTGTGCTAAATCGTAAAAATTGAAATTCTGCCAGCCGGCAGAATTTCATTTCGTACTAATTCCTGTGCTATCATTTTCTAACCTTAGTAACAAAACATTGGCATGGGCAACTATTGCTTCCAACCTTTCCTCACATGACACAGCAACATTTGCCTAACCTCCACATCGCAGGCAGTTGATTCCAACTTTTTCTTAGTGTACACACATCAAAATAGTCCAACTACATCAAGATACTACATCTAGCTGTCAAGTAATCCAGCGAATAATTGCTCTGCCATGGTCCACCCTTTGTCAACACTTGTACCCCCACAGGAGGATGTTAGTCCTTCTGCTGTACCTAGGCCAACAACAAGTGAAACTGCTGCTGGAGGAGGCTCATCTTATGGTGTGAGAGGAAGAGGGGTTCGAATGCCTGGTAGAGGCAGAGTGGGTCAAACTGCTGGAAGGGGCAGAGGAGGACGAATGCTAGGCCAAGGTACAGGCAGAGGAAGAGGAGGAGATGGAAATCCTTTGATCAAGGAACTTCCTGCCAGTATAAGGTCTTGTGTTGAGGATGGTGGTTGGATCCTTCTTCAGAAGCCTAACATGTCTAAGTGCCAAATCATATCAGAATCCGAATATGCAGAGCAGTATGCATCACAGAGATTTAGAGAGACATACTTCAACATGGCAGACAGTGTATCAAAGTACTGTGTTCGTCACGGAATTGATAATCATGATGCAGCTGTGTTCACTGTGCTACTTTCAAATACTGCTGTAGAGAAAATTCGGATGCATACAACACAATGCTACAGTCAAAACGTGGTGGTGGCTGGCTTGCTCTTTCTCCAGATGCAATTGCAGTTGGGACAATTTCATCACCAGATGGTCGCTTTGTCGAAGACGACAACGTCGTTATGTTTGTGGAAATTAAAACAAGACAGAGCCCTACTACAATAGAACAGACTCGCACAGCTAAGGATCGTCACGGCACTATTGTGTACTGTTCTTATGGGAGTGACACATTCAAAGATTGTGTTTTTAGCGAGAACAGGAAACAGCTGCTTCACCAGGCAATGGTTACGGGTTTGACATATGGAGTATATGTATCGGCAATCTTAGTTGATGGAGAGTCTGAAATCTGCCAGCTGGTCATCGTTAGATTCTCTGACGAAGAGAGAGATGGAAATTTTGATCGTGTCAACACGATAGGTCGACGATTGTTAGGTTGGCTGTACAACAATCAAGCACTGGATCCAGGTTACATGAGAGATGACGACTTCCCTGACTGGCTCACCGATGAACAACAAAATGTGTTTCGTAGTCGGTATCCCATGTGGTGTGCGCTGTATAATAAGATTAGAACCAGAGTAGTGGAAAATGATGGCAGTGTCTCGGATAGTGCAAATGCACCCACAAGTGATGATTCCTTCCATCCAATGAAACCGGTATTGATATTAAAACACTACCAACAATACCAGTACAACAAATCGAAATGGGGTCTTGATAAAAATACCAAGTTCAATGAACGGGTGTTGGGTCACGGAATGCAACTCTGTGTCGAGAGTCTTTATATCATATGAATGGTTAATGCATTAGCTATAACCACGTGGCAACACTCCCAGTCCAAAGTAGTCAAGTGCTTTGTGATTGAATATGCACAGAAGAACAATGAAGAAATGCCATCCATGGAGCAGATACGCAAAAAGTTAAATAATGTGACCAATTCTATAGACGACTGGGTGATCGGATTTGGTGCAGATCTACTGAAGTATGCTGTGTCGCATAGGTTTAATGCTGCACTCTCTTCTATTCGCACCGTGCCGCGTGAATCTCGACAAGACTATGAGCTCATTGACCACATTGATAAGGAGGCACAAAAGGGTAAATGGCCTATCACTTACGAACGTCTAAAACGCTTCTCGAATGATGAGCGGCTACAAGGAATAAGAAAGAGTAATAGTTGAGTATTGCATCATAAGTCTGTCCATCTAGCAAAATCAAAAGGGGGAAAAGTTGCTCGACTAAATTGTGCGTTATGCTCCAAGACAAAAGGTGGTCGGCGACAGACAAGGTGGCAATGTGGCACTTGTGAGGTTCCACTGTGTTGTGAAACGCTTGATGTGAATGACGACAAATGCGACGATACATCAGCAGATCCTTGTCCAAAATCATGTTATAATTTGTGGCACGAAGCTGACAATCTGTTGGTAGAGCATGAAAAGCAACATGCATTAATGTGTACCTCGAAACAAATCAAAAAGCGAAAAAGAACATGTGACGATGACAATGATGGTTCGCGTGAGTTTGATGAAGATATCAATTACAACGATGGTGCGAACGAAAGTATGGTAGAGGTCGACGGTGGATGGAGTTCGAATGAACTTGAGGATGAAGCATTACCTCCTTTGCCCGAAATCGAAGTTGATACCAATCAAAACATTGTAGTGGACACATTGCCCGAAATTGAAGTTGATATGAATGAAAGCATTGTAGGTGACACATTTGGTTTGAATCTACGGCAAAGACTGAGCTCATAGTCAGTTAATGGGGAATGAATGTCAAATGGAAAGAAATTAAGTGTTCACAACAAAGAGTGATATTTTTTTGACGTAGGTGACGTCTGTGGTCCTCGGCGGGGTGCCTGCGAGTACCTTGCGTGCTGATGTCTGCTGAACCGTGTCAGGAGAGCAACAAATGCAACCCTCTGACCACATGTTGTGTAGCAACTAAATGTAGCAACCACCCCAGAACTGCGCCTGATCTGAATCTACGTCTGCAAAGGGCGTTCAGAGGGTGGTTGCTACAAGAAGAAGGTACGAACAGTGGCAGATGATTGCAAGAGTTACTCTTAGCTGACTAAACTAAATTGGGTCAACACAAACAAAGGACTATATCACAGTTTGAAATGAAAAGAAAGTTTCAAATGTGATAATTAGTCAATTTGTTACATATAACTAATGATATCTTTTAGTTGTATTCAAAGAAAAGGTAATGAAGAAAACGGTCCTTAGTTCATTTGCAATTGAACTCTATCGTTGAGCTAAAAAGAAACCAGGAAGAAATAATCCCACTCACCTGATTGATGTAATTCACAGAGTGAACGTTGTTAAGAAAAGGTAACGAAGAAAACGAAAATGGTCGTTAGTTCATTTGCAACTGAACTTGATCTTTGAGATAAAAGAAACCACGGACGGAGGAATTATAAGACTCACCTGATTGATGTACGTTGTATGCGTTTCGACGAAATGAGCGCTAACGACAAGACGATTGTTAGCGACGAATCCTTTGTAGGTACTAGGATCGTCACGATTGATCGCGCTTGTTTGATTGGTGCGATAGACTGATTACTCTTGTTTGGTTTTCACGATGGTGCTCGGTTGTTTCGATGGACACGATCGTTTTGTTGGAAACGATCGTTTCGATGAAAACGAGCGCAGATGATGATATTAGTGCGTTAGGAGCATTTGTAGCGCTAGCAAGGATTTAAACAATCGCTCGCGGTGATGCGATTGTTTCTCGATTGTTTCAGTACAATCGCTCTCATTTGCGTTGAAAGAAGATCTTGCGATGAAACTATCTGGAGGTGGGGGTGCGGTCAGAGCTGAGTGAGAGAGGTGAGTGCGATGAAATAATTTCTACATACTACTCACATACCGCTGACCACTGGTATGTGAGTAGTATGTAGACTTTGGATTCAAACAATGTGGCTTAACCAAAAAAATTGTTGGCATTGCTTTATTTTATTTTATTTTATTTTGGCACAGAGCGTCGAACTCCTTTTGGAGATAATGTTGTTACAACCTCTGGGCCCAAGGGATTTTTTCTAAATTTTAACGTAGGAATCGTGCACGAAATTCTGCCGAGGTGGCAGAATTTCAAAAGCCCTGTATAAATGTACCACGGCCACATGAAATTCTGCCGTATCGGCAGAATTTCAAAAGAACTGGGATATAGAGAGAGATACAATCTTAAGGCCGATGCTTATGGGAGCACGATCACGAACACGAAGTTGACCACATTTATGTTTCGTAGTACGTTCCGTAAATACCGAACCTTGCAATTTTTTGTCTTCCAACACGAACCTCAACATAATATTCATCTATATTCATGGTAAGTTTTCGTGGAACGCGAAGCTTACGTATCATGATTTTTATGTATCGTAATACGTCAGTCGTGCATATAATGCTGCATAAATAAGGTTCGTCCTAAGAAAGGACGAACCAATATTATTTCTTACGTGTATGATACAGAAAGTGATGACGCTATAGAGTTCGGAGAGCTCCGAACTCTGAGCTATAGTTCGGAGAAAATACCACCTCATAACCCATTCTCCGAACTATGGCCTCATTTTCTTCTATGTGTTAGTGTTAGTGTTCGTGTCCATAAGGTTCGTAAATCCCGAGGAATGGTGTAAAAAGGCATGGTTCGTGTTCGGGTTGGTGCTCCCATAAGCATCGGCCTTACAGTCCAATCTTTAGAGGTAGACCCAATTCTTACCCCCGATTGCCAAGCAAAGCCCAGCAACTAGGTAATGATAACCGTGATCGCTTTGCCTCTGTTGTGGATCTGCGTCATCGCCCACGCCCAAGAGACGACATGCAGCGCCGACGACGAAACATGCAGTGACATCGGTGTCGGTGCCTCCACGGCAAAGCGCAAGATTCCCACGGGCTTTCTAAATCTGTCTCCCTACCGCGCTGATATTCATTACGATGACGGTTGGTTCGGACAGTACGTCGCCACGATGGAGACAAACGGGGAGACAGTCCATTTGGACACATTTTTCGGGGATCGTTTCTTCGTCACTCGACACGGAGTCAGGGAGGGACTGGTAGACCCGGCGACGGATGAACAGTACTTTTTTACGGTTGACCCTTCCCTCGAACAGAACGATGGCGAGAACAATGGCGTGCAGTTTGTTCTGCCGTCTCATGCAGCTCCGTCAAAAACAAAATGCAAAGATAGATATCCCGTGTGTGCCAAAGAAGCCAAGAGAGGTGAATGCACTGCCAATCCGGGGTGGATGATTGTGAACTGTTGTGAGAGCTGTGAATTAAAAGAAGGCTTCGGCCATCTACTTGATAGCAAAGTGAGATGCACTAGAGAAAGGTTGAATGCCACCATTCCTGCTTGGAAAGAAGGAAGTTTGGATGACTTGTTCACCAAGTGGGCCAGTGACAATCAATACGTGCCTTATCATCCAAGAGTGATTAGTTCTCCTGGCAAAATTCTCGGGGCCGAGCATGATGGCCCCTGGATAATGGTTTTTGATTCATTTTTAGATGATGATGAAATCAATGCATTATTGAAAGGTGCGAGTTTCGGGGCTGGGTTTCAGCGTAGTACTGATCAAGGCAGTGTTATAAGTGGTTCCGGAGAAAAAGAGAAAGTAATCTCAACTCATCGAACTAGTTCGAATGCTTGGTGTAGACAAGAATGCGAGGAACTGGAAGGTGTGAAGAGAGTATCTTCAAGAATTGAAAAGGTGAGCTGCACATTGCTAGTTTTACATGCATTCTACTCTTGAAGTTGTTTCATCACAGCGACCCCCCGGTTGTTCCCACCCTATGCTTTAAAGTTTACTGGTATCCCACAAAACAACTACGAATCTTTTCAAATCCTCAAATACCAAGTCGGAGAATACTACAAAAGTCATCATGACTCGTCATCAAATAAAGACAACAGTGTCTCTGGTCACAGAATACTCACTTTCTTCCTTTACCTTAATGATGTGTTGGAAGGAGGACACACACATTTCACTCGGCTCGATATCTCAGTGAAACCAAAAAAAGGACGTGCCTTGGTTTGGCCTTCAGTCCTGAATGAGGATCCATCAACGCCTGATTTGCGGATGTATCATGAGGCACGACCGGTTACGAAAGGCATTAAGTTTGCCGCTAATCACTGGATTCATCAGTATGATTCCAAAAATGAAAATTTGTGGGGTTGCTCCGGGAGTTTTGCATGAACAACTGTCCAACACAATAGATTATCCCGGTATTTCTTATTAGAAAACAATCTTACATGCCAGATAACCCAACAGTGATAAGTGTGCCTGATCGTGTTTCTGAAGAAGGTAATTTTTCGTGCGCGACACAGAATAGCGTCTACAGTCTAGCAAATTGACACGAGGAGAGCTGTCGAGAACACATACTTCTCTGTCTCCTTCTAAATAGTCTAAACTGGTCAGAGCGTACCTATGTAGTTTTCTAATTTTGATTAACGTTTGCATGTCTCATGCACAAATCTACCTTTTTCTCCCACCACCAGAATCTCCTCCATCATCCCACCCAATCGATCCACCAACCCACATATTAAACACGTCTTTCATCAGCTTCCCCGTCCTTTCGGCGGTAGGGCCCATGTTTTCGTAAATCTTCTTCCCGCTGTCATAAACTTTCCGTGTGAATTCAGGTTTGAGCATTTCCCCCAGTACAATTTTCATCATGTTGATATTCTTCTCCATTTGTTCATCGATGCGAGCGAGATAGTATCGTGCACGCGAGTTGTCGATTGGGAGGTTCGAGGGTAGGGGAAAGAGAGTGTTCGAACCTTTAGATTTGTCTTCGGCGGCTTCACTGTCTGAGTCGCTGCTATCGGCTCGTTCTGAAGATTTTTCCAAACGTCCTTTCTTCTGGCGTTGACGCTTTTCGTCGTATTCTTTTTGGTGTTGTTGCCTCCTCCGTTCGACCTCTTCTTTATCATTGTAGTACTGACTAACCACCGCGAAGGGGGGAATAAATCTGCCAAGTCTGAACAAGTACTCAGTCGTTCTCCACTTACTTGCATCTCCCAACTTCGGGACGCCGGGATCGTTGGGTTCATCTGACTTTGAGTCTGTGACGGCGAGCCCGAAGAGGCAATTGGACGAAATCATGACCACTTCTTCGCTGGGATTAATGGTTTTGGCTGCCGTAGCCGCAACAGATGACGATTCTTGATCTTTTGGTTTGTCGTTCGTCGGTGCAGTATTATCCCACTTCTTTAAAGCATTATTTTTGTCGTTGTGGACCACTTTTTTGGTCTCCACTCGACCTCCATCATCTAAATGTCGAGTGGTAGTTTCAGTCTCCGTGCGCCTGTTCCCTTCGGCATCCACAATGGTTGTTTTAGTCACCGTGGTGACAATCCGCTTTCCATTTTCATCGCGATGAGTCCGCGTAGAAGAAGAAACTGATCTCGAAGCCCTCATCCACCCATTGTTTATAGGAGTATTAGGCTCCGCGTTGTCTCCCGTTTCGTTCTCCCCCAATGGATCGAAGGCCCCGCCACCAAAGAAACCCCCAAAGATGCTCCCGAATGGATTCATCATGCCTGAAGGAGAGAGGGGCCCGAATCCCGCGAATGGATCGTTCATCTTTTGACGATTCGCATCAGTAACAGGAAGGACGGGTACTTCGCGAACAGTGAGAACATTCACCTGTGTAGTCCCGTAGGAACTGAAGGCCACTTGACGCGGTCCTTCTTCCTGTTTCTTGGGAGACTTGTTAGGATTGATTTTCTGCCTGCTATCGTTGCTTCTTCCGTCGGTGACTTTGGGATCGTTGGGTTTGGCATAGACTTCAATACCGACAGGCTGCCCCCCGAACCATCGAATGGCTTCGTCCTTGCTGCGTGCGAGGGGATAGTCAGCCACGTGTCGAAGTTTCGTCTGGATGCCCTTGCATACGAACGCATCTCTCAACGCCTGTTCTATGTCAGACTCCATGCCGTCCTCGATGCGAGTAGCCTCGCGATCATCGGACAGTCCGTTTCCATCGCCGTCTTTCGCGTCGGGTCGTGGCTGGACATGGAAGGCTCCTCGACAGGTGAAGTTGTACACAGAGGGCTGATAGAACGTCTGTTGGCGGGCTGAACGAGAATGGAAGGGTGCCGTTGATGATGGTCGGTTGTTGCTGTCCGGATCAGAAGACGTTGGGCGAGGTGTCATGATATTATATTATGGCTCCCAAGAATACACTACAATACTCAACCGTCTTGGATCATTGTTCGAGGAGGTATGTAGGTATCGTTCGAGGAGGTTCGAGGAGGGTTCGAGGGGAGGTCAAAATGTTATGTTTGATCGGTTAGGATAAGTAGCTGTAAGTAGGTAGGAGACTAGGTAGAGTAGGATATAGGTAAGTAATGTAAGCGACCCCAGCTGAGGAAGATTTCCAGCAACTTTGTGAATTGGGAATCTGCAAGAAGTTTTGTTAAGCCATCAAAATCTAGTCCTATCAAAAACAAGTTCAAGGCCTTTTAATTTCCTGGAAAAAATGGATCTGAGCAAAGCCAAATGGACTTTTGATTTCTCAGAAGGGAGAAATAATTCATAATACTCCATCTGACACGATAAGCACACCCTAGTGTAGCCGAGTCATGTAGGAATGAAGCCGAGTGCACCTGGGTTCTTGGGTCAAACACCCAAGTGCACCCAAGTGCACCCGGTGTGCTTGTGTACTCATGATTGCAAAGCCTAGTAAAAACAAACCAGAGTGCCCCCTGGTTTGCTTCATTACTTCGGTGCGAGCACATGAGTAGAAAAAGCGAACCTGAGTGAGAAGTGAGAAATGATTGCATAGTCTAGCCTATTTTTCAGAAAGTCTCGGTGCAAATATTACAAGATCAAGATTCTAATTTGCTGTTTTTCATTTTGAGAAAATTAGCCCACCATTGAAAGCCAACAAAACTAGATGCCGATATTTGGGCAAACCTGGGTATGCAGAAGCAACCCAGGTGCACAGCCACATGCAGTCCAGTGAAATCGAATGCACCTGGGTGCACAAGTGCACAACCCTAGTGCGCCCAGGCCATTTCAAAGCAAAACTCAGCAAGTGCAAGTCAGAGACAAGGACTAATTTTTTTAATTTGTCCGTATCTCTGAAAACCAACGAGTCACTCGAAGCAACTCCAGTCAGACATTTTCCAGGACATTTCACTGTGCAATTTGTTTCTAAAATGACTGCAATAGCTCTTGTTTGTACAAATGCACTCTCCCTTGAAGTCTAGTCATGCCCTATCTTTGACTCATGGTCATTTTGTGTGGACTGACCAGTGCCTCCATGATCTGGAGACCATTTGATGCTTAGGATCCAGTAGAGGCAATATATGTGCTATCAGTATGCCCATTAAAGAAGTCTGCCTTAGTTCCCTTTCATGCAATACTTAAACCTTCAAGGCTTGACCTTCATGATTGAGGCCTTTCCACGCTGTGGTATGGTACTTTTGTTTCAGAAAGGACCATATTGGCTCTTGCTGTTGTTACAAAGTTCTGGGAACTACATTTATCTTTTAGCTGATATTTTTCCATAGTAGAGTTCATAGCTAGAGTGCAGTAATTATCTACCTGTAGAAAAATATAATAGACGTACATAAAACTTCATGATTAAAAAGACCACATCAAGAATTGATGTCTCTAAAGGCTGTGGACGTCATGATGAACAGTGGGGTCCTCGTTCTTGGACCTAGTCCAAGTGAGTATACGAGTATAGCACTGTTGACGTAGACCTCTAGCAGCATCTTCAGCTGGTGACAAAGACTTTTCATCATGAATGTCATCAATGAAGCTGTTTTTTCCCTGGATATTCCCAAAAGGAGGAGAAGGAATTGAAACAGCCCCAACCACATAAAGGAAGAACTTTAGGGACAACTGGAGGAATATTTCCTAGGACGCCATTGAAGTCACAGTATCAGCTGAGGTACTCATGATTGAAGTGTCAATTTCCTGAGAGTCCTCTGTGTAAAAATGTCACCAGACTTGATGTGCTTGTTGACTATGATGTTTGCGTCATTGTCCCAGCGCTCAACTTTTGTTTTTTGTGGTCTCAGAACCATTTTTGTCGCAATCATGTCTCGTGTTTCATTGTGATGGTAGATAGTGATGGAGCAAAGCTTTGTAGGAGCATGTAGGCCTGCACTAGAGGAGACTCTGAGAGCAGTATGCTGTTGAGCCAGGGCAGGTTGTTTATTAACTTTAACTATGTATAGAAAAACCAATCTCAAAATAAAAACTAATCTCCAAAAAGAAAACCGGATACTTGAATTTAATGTAGCACTGAAGTTGGTAAAAGCCAAAAAAAACTAATTCCTGACCTAAGCCAATAGTTGGTTGAAGTTAGTATAATAAGACCGTGAAGTTCCAGTTGATTGGAAATTATTTTTATTATAAGATTAAAATTACTGTACTGCATGACATAGTGATACCATGATAATCCTCCACTACAAGGGATGTAGTAACACACCATATTATCTTTTGTCATGCCAGATAACTTGGTCTTGCAAGCTAACTTGGTCTTGCTGTTTGTCTTGCTCTTGGTCTTTTCCAGACCTCTTGGTCTTGCCAGGCCTGATGGTCTTGGACCTTTGTCTCCTCAGGACTTGGGCCATGTTTCTGAAGGTATCCTCCTGGATACCTTCGCGAAGTTTTAGGAATAGGGATTCCCTGAGAGTGAATCCTTCTCCTCTGTCAGTACTTATCATTGACTTTGTCTACATAAGGGGTGCGTAGATACTTGGCTCATGTCAATTCCCCATAAGAAAAACAATCTCCAATTTATTTGCTGACATCTATAGGTGTTTCATTTATTCAAGCCCAACAGAAAGAATAAAGACGTTGTGCAGAAGATTGTTGCATGATTAGTTTTGAACTATAATGATTCTACTATGCTTCTAGAATATGAAATTATATCTTAGCCATGAACAATGCAATTTGATTTTCTAAGTTAGATTTCAAGTTTGCTAAGTTATATATTCTAATCTGTTCTGGCCAGAACATTGTTCTAAATCATTGGCTTGACATCTACATTTTTTGACTCTCTAATTTGATATTTGAATATTATCTCTCTAGCATCTAATATTCTTTCCTAAATTTTTATTTAATATTCTATATTAGATTTTGATGGTATCCATTGATTTTTAGGTTGCCTATCAACCATCAATGTATCTTCACCAGAAGGTGCTATAGTGAAATGTGCACTGCCCTTTCTCATGCACTATGGTATCATACTCCTCACTGGTGTATTGTATTGTATTGTATTGTATTGTGTTGTAGTAGTATGGCATTGTATGGCATAGTATTACGGTGAAATTCCATCACACAGCCACACTTTTGACATGCCAACAGCAACAACAAGACAAACACCATCAATCATCATCGTCATGGCTTGTGCAACATCTCCAACATTGTTGAGCATTTGCGGCAGATCATTGACTGCCGACAACCCTCCTGGTTGTACCAGATCCTGAGAACAAATCAAACTACTCAAATCCAACAACAGTGGAAGTGTCTACTGACTTGGCAAACTCTTCGTGAACAAGGGCCTCAAAAACTTGGTACACTTGGTTAGAATTCTCAGAAGATGCACAATTTTGTGTTTCTACAGAGCACATGCCATTGCTGTGCTTGATGCATGGAATAAGTTGACTCTACATGCATTGGTGCTGAAAGGAGGGTGGTTCTTCCGCCTACTCTGTGCGCTTATGTTGATGAAACTATACAGCACTGAGCCTGACTTGTGTGCCAATGCCGGCAGCTCCTGTGGAGCAGTTGAACCTAAACGTTCAAGAAGTGGATATCACCTTTTATTGATGCCACATTGCAGAACTGCAATACAAAGTTGTGAGCATTTTTTGTTGTCACTAGACTTGATTTTTGTTTGTGCTTCTCGTGTTCTCCCTTTGTCCAGATTTTATTTAAGAACAGATTGTAGAATGATAACTGCAGTAAGTGCCTTCTTAGTATTGATGGTGTGGATTTCAAAATCCCAAGTCATGGCTGGAAACATCACTCTCAAAAGTTCAAGTTCAGTGGTTTTCAGTATGAGGTGGAACTTTTGATTCGAAAGGAGATATCTGCTTGATATTTGATCCTTTCAAGTGCAGACAATTTACTGATTTGATGATGTTTTGGATATGTTTAAAAATGAGTTGGGAAAATGAGAAATAGTTATAGCAGATGGGATTTATGGAGCTGATGCCCCTTTGAAAGTCAGGGCACCAGGTACAATTTTTTGAAACCAAAAAACCAAGCTATGGAAAAAAGAGTAACTGCTTGGCATGAACACTGCAACAGGCAGATGAAACAGTGGGTCATTTTCCTAAGAGAATTCCAGCATGATTTGTGCAATTACTGTCATGACTCAGCTTTGCATCCAAAATGGAGAGCGTCTAGCAACTGTATCATACAAAGAGTAAGAAGTTTAAACTAATACATGGGATGGTAAAAATTGTCACTATAACTTGTGGTCTATTGTCATGATATACTTCATTATAATCAAGTATTATTAATAATGGAATGAACAATAATCAATTTTCCTTGTGTTCCCTGACCCCCAACCCTGGCTTAGGTCATTTGCCAGTGATATGACTAAAGATGTGGGCTATAATCTTGAATATCGCTTCAATTTCTTCTGTCCAAAATAATTAAGATAGCCTTTGGTAACTTTGTCAGCTATATTTCTAAGTAGCCCATCATTTTTGTGCCGTCACTTAGGGGCAACTTCTACATTTATCTCAGCTAAAATACAGAATGTTAATTGAAAACATTAATTGAAATCCATTTGTTTTGTTGAGCTTGTTGATTGTTGTGTTTTGTATTGTTTTATTGTCCATGTTAATTGTCATGTTGAATGGTGCCTTGCTCCTAGATTTTAGCTGATTATACATTAAAGTTGTGGATTGTTATGTTGTAGTCAGCAGTTGTCATAAGTGGTGTTTTGTGTGCATCTGTTTTTGTCTCCCTTGTACCTACTTCAATGATGCCAGAATCATTGTATCATCCCAAGAAGTGTGTCCCGTGACAAGTTATTTGATGATGTGAGGGCTGTCATCACAAAAGGTTGTGATAAATGTTGCCAACATGCAATAATGTATCAATATTGAGAATGTTTGTTGCAGTTTCAACAACTTGTTGAATGTGCCGCAACCAGACTTGAAGTATTGAGGTGCAAAACCTGTGGCTGTGAAGCATAAAATTTGGTGGGAGGGTTCTGCCTAGCAAAATCAGTTTGGATGGAAAAGTGTGTTATGCCCAAAGGGATATAAGACAAATTGGTCACGACAGAAAATTTTGGGATAAATATAATGATGGCCCGCTCAGTAGCATGGCCCACAATTGCCTCTTTGGTTGATTTTTAGGTTATGAGTGCAAAAATGTGTTTAACATGGGATTTAACCCTGCCTGTAGCAAATAGTCTTAGGTATCACCATGTTGTATAGTTTCAGAGTACCATATAATTGAATAAAGAGGCAATATCTTAGGTAACCACAAGTAACAAAATCTATGTTATCTATACATGCCTGAAGTTTTTTTAAGATGGCATATTTAAGCACACATCAAAGACAATGCCTAACCATGAAACTCAAACAGGGAAACAATTCATTTGTAGGTAATTACACATCAGAGAACAATAGCTTGTCTCAGATACCTAAAATTGTCAATACTTGGAAAATTATCTGGTGGTGGAGGAGAAGGAGGAGAAGGAGGAGAAGGAGGAGGAGGAGGAGGAGGAGGAGAAGGAGGAGAAGGAGGAGAAGGAGGAGAAGGAGGAGAAGGAGGAGAAGGAGGAGAAGGAGGAGGAGAGGAGGAGGAGAAGGAGGAGAAGGAGGAGAAGGAGGAGAAGGAGGAGAAGGAGGAGAAGGAGGAGAAGGAGGAGAAGGAGGAGAAGGAGGAGAAGGAGGAGAAGGAGGAGAAGGAGGAGAAGGAGGAGAAGGAGGAGAAGGAGGAGAAGGAGGAGAAGGAGGAGAAGGAGGAGAAGGAGGAGAAGGAGGAGAAGTATAAATATAATCTATTTTTATACCACTCGTGTTATGACTAACAGTTGACATGCTTCCATCAAGCAGAGATTTGGAAGTCTCAGAGAGGCTGTTTTCAATATTGGTTTAATAAAATCCACATTGTGAAGAATATCATGGAGTGGTGGGGCAAGGAGGAGGAGCTAGCTGAGGAGGACAAAACGGGTGAGGAGGGAACAAACACAAGCCACCCAAGAAACCAACCTTTGACATGTTGAACACCGATGCCATAAACCACAGAATCTTGGACTATGGCAAGCCAGAACATGTGGTAACATTCAAAAGTCATTACAAAGGGTGGTCTTAACGAGAAGGAGATAAAGAGAGTGATCTTGTGGCAGATGGGCTAGAAACATTCACCATGCCAACAATAAACATGTCCCTAATGCCACCAAAGATCAAAGACCCAACCAACCCAGGGGTGGTGATAGAGGACAGGAGCACGGTTAGGTGGAAGGGTGAGCTGCCTCACCTCCCAGCATACAAAATGGTCTGGTCCAAAACTATGCATTGCTATGGAACCTGTGTATCCCTCTGATGAAGAGCAAGTTGGAGTTGGAGCAACACCCAGATAGGGACCAAATGTGCTCAATATGGAAATGTGCAACATAGTATACAACATGGAGGCCCATATGCAGGAAACATAGAGCCTATTCAAGTTAATCAAATTCATGCTCAACAAGTGGCAAAACAAATCAGAAACCAATGAAGAATGGATAGAGCTATTCCACAGGATGTGAGAAGCTGTGAAGCAGCATGGAGGCAGTCTGTGGAGCCACCCATCACTGATCCAGGAAAGGGCACAAGAGATGGCCTGATCCAAGAATGTGCCCACTTCGGCTCAAACTTGACATGTAGAAGACACCATGGAAAGCAAAGTGAAGGGCCATCTTCATGCTGGCTGATGCAAACAAGGCCAAGCACAATGACTTGCGTATGCATCTCTAGAACTGGTACACAGTTGGGAGAAATGAATAACCAACCAATACCACAAAGCTGCTGTCAATGCTGAACAACTTGAATCCAAACGCAATGCCAGTGTGCTACAATAATGCTCAAGTCAAAGATGTCCCCGACAATGCAATAAACTTTGCCCAAGACTGAGACATCAGGGCAAGGCATAAGTAAAGGGAACAGTATGATCCAATCCAGAAAGGGGTGCCCCAAGAGTATCCTGAAGCCATCATCTTATGATGCAACAAATGCCTTATGCGGAAGCAAAGAAGTTGGTGCCAAGCCTAAACCAAGTTTTCACTGTGGGGGGCAACATGGACTTGAGGCTTGTCCTGAGATGACTGATGAGCAATTGGGAGAGCTGCTGATGCAGCTCAGCAATGGCCATCAAGGGATGATGAAGATGAAGGGCAGTGAGCTCAACAAGATCTATCTATACATGGACACCTGCTCAGCTGATGAGGTGGTATTCCCTCATTACCTATAACGTGCATTCACAAGTAACGGTCCTCTGACCCTTCACACAAATGCATGCAAGAGCAAGAGCAAGATGGATAATGAAGGATAACTAGGCAGCAACGTTTTCTTGGTTAACAAACAATGAATCTCCAATGTCATCTCCCTTGAAACTCTTGAATAGAAGTGTCGCAGAACATACAACAGTGATAAGCCGCTGGGGCATTGTGTGCAACACTCCCAAGGGCTAGATTGTGTGTTACTGGAGATCATACATAAACCTCAGCCAAAACATTTCAGATGCAGCAGCAGTGCTTGGGAAGACCATTCAACAGAACTTCAACTGTGCACCCTGGAGGAAGTGGAACATGCAATCTTGGCAAGAAAGTAACAGGGCAGCAAGACAGACAACTTTGCCACGTGGGAGACTTTGGCGCAATCAACTGATGACAACTGACAACACTTAACAGCTTTTCATTTTCTCGTCATTTGACAATCCTCATCAAGATCTCACAACCACCCTTGTTGATGACCGAAGTGACAACACATGAAGACCTTTTGATGGCCAAAATGAAGACATTGATGACCTTTTGATGACCCCTCATGATGACACTGATGATGCTTTTCTGAAAACACAAATGATCAATGGTAAAATACAATACTTATAATAGTCATACAGCCAATGGTGTACAGTATGACTTGGTGTACTGTTTTATTGCTTCACTCTTGCTTTCAGTGGTGAGTCATGCAGAATTGACCAAACCACCTCTCTCCTCTCTCCATCATCACTGCTTGTCCCTACAAGTACAAGTATTAATTGTCAACTGTCTGCTGACAACAAGGACAACCACCATGATGATAAGGACATATGACACCTGACGCGCATAAGTGCAGCATGGTGAAGACCGCTTGATGACCAACGCAGCAACACATGAAGTCATTACAGTTTTCCAGGAGTGTCGCTGGGTTTGAATGTACCAGCAATAGAGACACCTCCACTGCCATCAGTTGGGGGCTGAATGGTGGCAGCAATAGACACCACCGTTACTTGTATGATAATTTTTGAAATTATCCAATGAATGGAAAATCTCAACTAACAGGTCCAAAGTGAGCAATCATGATTTTTCTTGAAAAAACTTAGTTTGTCACTAACCAAGGTTTTGTCTTTCTTTCTCTTTCTTCTTCTCCTCCTCCTCATCTTCCTCCTTATTTTTCCAGCAAAACACTTTTTAATTGTTGCCTAATATACAAAAGCAAGGCATTGGTCTAGTGATTACATAAAATATCAAGAAATCTTTTCTGTTAGTTCCTATCAATTGGGCAGCTTAAATCTCACCTGGACTGCTTCTTTCTCTTCATCACTTGAATTTTTTCATCCGTGTCGCACAACCCAAAACTATTCAAGACAATGTCAGTGTATATTTGATGCCTTCTGCTCATGACAATCTTATTGTGGAGCATGTGTTTTTGATATTTGCATGTTATGGTGAACTCGAGAAGACCTACAAACACCACACAGCAAGTAGGAGTATCAATATGGTCCATATTGGGCACAGCCAGATCCTGAATTTCACCCAGTCCATTTGGATGACAGCTGCCAAACAAATTGTCTAGGGTGTCAAGTTGATCACATAGATATTGACTGACAAGATCTATCAAGAAGACACACTCATCTTTTGTTGAAGTTTTCTGCCAAGCAAGATGCTAGCAATTACTCAGCTGGAATGATAAATATTCTTGAAGCCTCTAATACTGGATGCAGTACCAGTAGGCATGAGCTTGGTGGGTCAGAATAGTCAGTCTCCTCATCAAATTGTTTTTAGATCGATTTTTTTGTTTGTGCAATGTGGTTGTGGTGTATATTTTGGACCCCAAATTGGCACTAGGACCGATTTTTTATTTTTTGTCCCGTGATGGAACTGGGACGCCAATGTCCCCATACTGGCGCTCTCTGTCCAAAATTGATTTTGTGACAATTTGGGGACAATTCAAGGTTGACATAGAGACTTAAGTGTACAGACACAATAAAAAGTTCTGATTGGCTTTCTGACGTAAGTGAATAGGCCATCTGTCCCATTCCGCCCCATCAATGTCATGCCATCTTGCTTAATGATGGATGGTATCATCCAATTCACTCATTCCAAAATGCAATCCAATGCATCTACTACAATTGCACACTTGTGGTCCCTTGTTTTAGTCATTGCCGTTGATCCCAATTGCACACTCTCAATTGCGCAATTGCCACAGATTTCAAGAGGGTAACAACCGAATATGGCAAGAGCATCCCTCGTTGGGTTTGTGAGATATTTCCAATGTTTTGCCCGGTTTGTATTAGGTCAAAGCCTTGAATGAAAGCAAAGGCAGGTCATCAACCATTGTTGACAAGAGGTATGAATGTTCAAGCCCAGAGAGTCCTGATTGACTACCAGAATATGCCAGATGGGTGGTACAACTATGTGTTAGACTACCAAGATCATGGCATCAAATTCTGCCAATTGCGTTCATTTGTTAGGCCAAAAGCTTGACAAAGTTCCATTGCTAAGCATTCGCAAAGTCCACTTTGCGAATCCTTGTCGATAAAAACTTTGCGGAGGATTTGTAAAACCCCTAGGAATACGTAGAAACCATTCTTTCTGTTTTAAATAGTGTGAATTAATCGTGTTTGGTAGCATTTGGTATTATTTTTGGCGCCAAAACGCATCCAACTGTCAGAATTGTTCTATGTATCAAGTCCTCGCGTAGCACGAGATCTTTCTGTGTTCTCGATTTTATGTGGTGTCAAGTAACATGACGACTTCGCTGCTCCAGTAAGATTCCTTAGCAATCGCACTACGGAAGCATTTAGCAATTGCTGAGGAATATCATCCGGAACATGGCGTATTCCATTACAATTGCTTGAGAATTACACAAAGATATCCTGAGCTACTCAATTACAATTGCTAAAGAATTACATTTACATTACGGTACTCATTGCAATTCCTAGGAATCGAACTCAAGTTGACATCGAATAGGTAATACAAATCCTAGGACCTTATATTGACGCTTACAGCTATACAAAATGAATCG
This sequence comes from Cyclotella cryptica, assembly GCA_013187285.1. Lineage (NCBI taxonomy): Eukaryota > Bacillariophyta > Thalassiosirophyceae > Thalassiosirales > Thalassiosiraceae > Cyclotella > Cyclotella cryptica. The sequence continues at coordinate 125,375 of JABMIG010000308.1, read as the reverse complement.
TGATGTCACTTCAAATTGACACCATTCTTCTGTCTTTGCCTGTGCATTGGATGCCAATCGTTTGTGTTGTTCTCAAATTGATGCCAAAATAGAAAAATTTGCTGAAATCCCTAACTTAAACCTCAGTTGTCAGGAATTGCAAAATGGCTATTTTACAAATCCTCGCAAAGTTTTTATCGACGAGGATTCGCAAAGTGGACTTTGCGAATGCATAGCAATGGAACTTTGTCAAGCTTTTGGCCTAACACATTGACACAGAGGACACACCATGCTGTGGCCCAAGAGCTCATCCAAATATTCTGCATTTTTGGACCACCTTCCATCCTCCAAGCTGATAATGATAAGGAGTTCAGTCATGGTGCATCTAACTCTACCCATGTTCAGATTGATGAAGAGGTAAGTCCATTTCTTCATATCAATTCAGGTCACATAATTGCTTGACAAACTATGAGTTTGGTGGCCAATCATGTTGGTCTACTTCCATTTAGGCTGGGACTTTATAATGTTTGATCCCAATCAACCGATCGGAATCCATGACAGAATTTTTGGTGAAGAACCATTCTGTATTGGAGTTGATTTTGAGGGTGCAATCGCTGGCAATTGCGAACCAATCCCATCCGATAGGGCAATAGTCCAATCAATTTTTCGCCCCATGTCACTTTTTTCTCACCACATCACTTTACGCTCCGCCACGTCAATGCATTTCCCGCCACTTTTAAAACTTCAACTGGATTTATGCATAATAAAACCAATTGGTTGATTAAATGTTAAGGGGAAAATAGCGTCCAATCGGAGCTCTGATTGGACAGTTGGACTTGTGACAGAACCGATTGACCAATCGAAAAAGTACGCTCAATTAGATTGTAGGTGTTCATTGGCTCTAAAAAGTCATCAATTTGCAGTATCGATCAGCCAATTGGGCTTGTGGGACTCACTCCAATCTGAACAGATTGGTTGATTGGGCATATAAAGTCCCAGCCTTAGTTCTGCACCAGAGTCATTTCAGAGATAAAGAAACTGTGGCCCGGAACAATTTTGGCAACAGGTAAGCCATCCCACTCTGAGTCAAACTGTGGAATTGAAAGAAGGAATGGAACTGTAGAGGATTAGATTAAAAGCTGGATGCATGAGAACCAATCCACACATTGGGCGCATTCTCTTCCATTCATTCAGTGGCAGTGCATCACCCAGATATAAAGAGGGATTGGTGGACGGACACCCTACCATCTGATGTTTTGACAACACCCCCGAGTTGGTATGTCGAATTTGCCCATGCTCCTGCTCCCAACTTGGTATCACAGTTGGTCACAGAAATGGATATTAATCAATGTTTAAGTCTCCCACTTGATATTCCTTTGGAGCAGGCCACTCTTTCACTTGGTGCTGATGGTTCTACTGGCATAGGCTCTATTGCTGGTCCCCCAAAAATTCTGTGAGTCAGGGTCAAGCTGATACTGAACAAGAACAGCCAAAGATAAGGCAGTTGATGAACTCTATGAGAGCACAGGACACTAGCAAACCATCTGGCCCAGGATTTCATTCAGAAGGGTTCACTTCTGATAAGACGGATACCTTGATCAAAACCTGCTCTGATTCGCAACAGTGAAGTCTAAACCAGGAAGGTACTTTGGATGGAAGGGACTTGGGTTCCAGTGTGGAGCATTGCTTTGTACCATGCCATTTCATGTCACATTCACTGTAAACGACTTCCTGATGATGAAGGATTCATATGTCCCAAAGATGCATCCATCAAAGGAACCGTCAGTAGACATGAGGAAAAGACCTCCTGAGGAACTGTTGCCATCAATGAAAGCACCTCCTGAGGGATTGTTGAATGAATCTAATGATGCATTTCTACCCTCTATTCTGTCTGAAAAGTCAAAATATGTTGGTGATGTCTGTATCATCTCTGGTTGTCAATCCTCCTGAAAATTAAAGTGCCCACAGATGACAGCACTTTGGAGAAGAAAGTATCCGCAATTGCTTCTTAATTTTGGAGAGAGAGTCATCATTGTTGGATCATGGAGACGGGTGATTCCTAGGAAGGTCCAAAAGAGTACGTGGGAAATATTGGATGAGTTTGGCAAAAGCGTGTTGGATACAGTCCTGCAACATGGAGACAAATGTGTCATAGAGCAATGGGGCTACTGGTATTGAGCACCAACTATTGAAGATTACAACAATGCTGTGTTAGCAGATGAGAAGCGAAAGGCTACTGCAGAAGAAAGAGACCATCAATTGATGGAGTCCCCAGGTCACAAACATCTTTGCAATGAAGCATGTGAATCATTGTCACAGCTGGGACGGATGATGAAGAAAAGAGTACAAACCCAACTGCAGCCACATTTTAATGTTGAAACTATTGTTCAGGTTCTGTTGCACGATGTGGACACAACTAAGGCTGATGGTAAGACTTTGACTCTCGTTGTTGTCAAATTTGTTCGAAAGAAGGACAATACTTGTGCAATGTATTGCTTGGCATGCAAAGCAGGTGTTTTGGACATATTGTACCATCCAAGCTATATGGCATCCATTGCATCAAATATGTACAGTATTGGGTTTAGATACTGTTTTAGATGAATGGACCGGATTACCAAGGATCAAAGAAAGGAAAGCTGCTGCATCTATGTCAATGGTTGGTGGGCAATGGAAGCATCTTGGGTGTGGATGCAAGAGTGGTACTTGTCGTAGTGGGAGGTGTTAATGTTTGAAGGCCGGATTGAAATGCAATTCTAATTGTCATGCTGACATCAACAAGAATTGCATTAACAAGGATTACAAAAGCATTGATAATTGCTTGAATTTTAAAATATGTGTTTCCACAGGTAGTCACCAGTACAATGAAATCAGTGCCAGAATAGGACACATATTACAGGTGAACTTGATAAGACCTACAAACACCTTACAGCATGTAGGAGCATCAATATGGTTCTTATTGGACACAGCCAGATCCTAAATGAATTTCACCCGGTCCTTTTGGATGACAGCTGCCAATCCTTGCATGTCTTGACTGTCACCAGACAAATTTTCTAGGGTAGCAAGTTGATCATATAGATATTGACTGACAAGATCTATCAAGAAGACACACTCATCTCTTGTTGGAGTTTTCTTCCAAAGCAAGTTGCTAGCAATGACTCAGCAGGAATGATAAATATTCTTGAAGCCTCTAACCCTGGATGCAGTACCAGTAGGCATGAGTTTGGTGGGTCAGAATAGTCAGTCTCCTTGTCAACATCGTTTTTAGATCGATTTTTTGTTTATGCAATGTGGTTGTGGTGTATATATTATTTGCTCAATGGTATGTAATGCCACTACTGTATTTTCTGAACAGCCATATGTAGACCCCTCGAGTTCTAGGCTCAAAGGTGGTGGTCTATATACTAATTGCAGGGGGTCTACAGACTGTTATAGGGGCTTAAATATACTATCAGTACACATGTATCAAAGATCTATCCACTGAGGCAAAGAGTCTGAAGTTCCTGTCATAAGTCAGATGGGAAACTGTAGACAATTTATTATTGATATTTGTCATTTGATGTGGAGTCTATAGACTAAGATACTTTAAGATGATGAATAGTCTACAGATTGCACATTATCAAAATATGACTGTACAGACTACTCTGTCACATGATCCACTAGAATTGCACACAACAATAAACCCTTGGCTACCCACTTCTGAAACATTCCTTCCTATCTCTCTTTTCTTGATTTTGGGGAGACCCTGCTAATCATGAAATGCCTCTTCTAATCCATAAGGAGATCTGTCGTTGCTTGAACTGGGATGCATATGAGTTCTTCAACACGACATGAACCAAGGTAGTTCTCAAGGCTTTTAGACCCAAACCAGGCTCCAAAAATACAAAACTCTCCACAACAAGGGAAGTACAAACACTTCACTTCACAATAAGTGTTGTCACAGAAAGACACAAATCGCCTTTCACAGAAAAACACTTCACATGGGGAGAGAAATTCATACCAAAGTCCCCATTCCTTGCTAACTCCATCATTGTCTCCTGGTGTCTCCACTACTTCCTTGAACAATTGGTGTTAGTCTCATCTAACAACTCCCATAATTCATTATGAACTTTTTACAACACATAGCGGATCCATTTATGTTTGTCCCTGATGGAGAGTTGGTTGAGATTTGTTGTGCAAGCAAATAGTGCACTTCTTGTAAAACCAAGCCTTTGACATTTCTTTGTTTGTTGGAGGATTAGATGTGCAATCCTCGACAAGTTTCAACCACCTTGTTGCTTTAATACTCATCAAAGTCAGAACCAGATCTTTGCATTTTTAGAGATCTTGTAGTTGGAAGAGGAAGAGGTTACTGTAAGGTTAGAAATGAGAATGGCATTACTAGAATGTGATCCAAAATAATTACTTACATAAAATGCTATTGGCTTTGAGCTTCTGAACTTCTCCATACCTATGATAGCCATCTGCATAACAAATGTTTCTGAGAATCCTAACATGGGTGTCCATAGGATGAAGTCAGAACTAACTGTATAATCATTTTTATTGGTTGCCTCAACTGCAACATCCCACAGATCAATAAAGCATTTCATGGGGTGAAACTTGATTGCCAGGCATTATGTAGCACGGGCGTAAACAAGTGATACATTGCCAAGTTTGACTCTATTCTCCATTGTCATATTTCCTTGACCATCTTCAGGAGGGACCCAGTGTGGATACATTTGTTATCACTTTGGAGACAGAAACGGCATCATCATCTATTGTTGCATTGTTGAATTGATGCCATTTATAATCTTTTCTCATTCATTGCTAATTGAAAAATCCAGTACAGCAGAACAACCCTGCATTGTTGTTGATGAACTGATGACATAAAAGTTCTTCTCCTCCTTGGTATTAATCTTAGGAGAAGGCAGAGGTGGAAGCAACTCTTTGACACCTTCCACATCCTTGTTCTCTTTCCCCTCTCCTCCTTATCTACTGTGGCTGTTATATCTAGAACCTCATTGAGCTCAGCCTCAATGTGGAGGCTGTCTAATGGGTCTTGTGTCAACATTAAATTTGAGACTCCGATATGCTGGAGTTGTCTAAAAACAACACAATATGGAGACTTCCCTTTGAGATAGCATCACCCTGTGAATTGTAATGCCAGTTAACAATCCTCACACCAATATTCCAATGTGTTAAGTTGCTGTCCTTCTTCCAAGCACCAAGCTCCTTCTCTATGGTCTGTTTATACCTTTCAACTCCAACACCAATGGTAGTGGTAGACCTTCTGGGCAATCCAGGGACCATTCTGAATTGAAGCCATAGCTTACTCAGTCCCCTAATGACCTCATCAATGAACTGAAACAAGCTAATACTTGATTAGTGGCCTAGCATTGCATAACTGAAAAATTAATAATATGTCTTACCTCATCCTACAATACCAGATGAGTACTGCCCATGGGTTGCCCAGCAAACTATTGACAATTGTCAGATTGTAGGGCTGCCAGTTGTTCAATCAATGTAAATGCATTCAAAAGGGTAAAGTAATTCTTGCTGCCCTCTTCGCCACATTTGGAATTGAGGTTCCAACCCTACAAAAACAATCAACAAAAGGAGGAATTTGAAGTTTCAACCAGCCATTTTCAAGATAGCAACAGATCTACTTGGCCTCTAGATGCCCAACCATCAGTGAGAATAGGTTGATGTGCCACGGTTGGTTTCTTCTTGTGCATTTTTCAATGCAACACGGACAATTGTCTGTGAACAGCTTACACACAGTACAATGTACATTGCTGAACTCTTTCTTCACATTATCATGTAAAGAAATGTCCCCTTGTAGTGAACATCACAGTGTTTTACCTCCGAAGTTCAAATAGTTCTTTGCAGGAACCTACACCCATTCTACTTTCAGATTTAATTTGTCAGCTTCTTTACCTCTTGGATTTGCAATGAGTGACAAACATGGAGAAGGCTCTACTGCTTCTTTGTGTAATTAAAGGTGGGATATTCCTTTTTGAACACATGTATTGACTCTCCCTTCCCGTTGTTGTGATGTTTGAGGGCAGTGATATTTCATCCCACTTATCTCTTATCATCATGCCTTGAGGAACACCATTCATGAGTTTGTTGTATTCTTGGGAGAAAGTGGTATGATGTGCTCAATGTTCAACAGTGGCATCACCAGTTCCCTTGTAGTAATCCACCATTATCACAGTGACTGCAACAAAGAGGAACAATCAGGAATTGTTGCTCATATGAGGAAAGTGGACGATGGCTGAAACATGGCTGAAACACAATGAGAACTGTCCCTGACCAGAATGCAAAATACTTGCAGATGAGGTGGAAACTAATCACATTGATGTCAAGGGAAAATACATGCATACAATTGGAATCTGTGACAGTGTAAACATAATTTATTATTCGTGAATCCTACCATCACCATCAGATGACAGTTCAATATTTCCCACCATTTCAGAGCTATAGAGGGGTCTATAGACTGTAAGATGGGGTCTATCGAGGATCGAGGATCTACAAGCGGTTCTAACATAATTTTTTGATTGCTGTTGGGATACTAACTCTTGGCTCAGATATTATAAAGCAGTTTCTGCTGTAGGACTTAGGGTGAATCTTAGTGCTCTAAAAACGGCTTGTTTCACACATTATCCCAGGCTTGGATGCAAAGTTCTGCGATCATCTTCGCAACTTTTTCACATAAGTTTCATCCGATGAAGGACAGACGTGTTTCCACAAATAATTGTGAGGGCCCGCCTTGGTCTCACAACTTTTTTAAGACTCTCCATGTGCAGTTGCGTGCACAATCATAACACATTTATCAGGTTCCCATGCACGTGGTTGAAAAGAGATTCAAATATAATATTTGAATATTGTTTTCGAGAACGTCTCTCAAAATAATATTTAAGTCCCATGTCACGCATGAGGGTCGACTATACTTTTACGTATTCCCTTGTTCTTAAGTCATACATTTTTATAGGTTGCTGTCGTGCCCACAAAACAGTTGTGGTTGTGTGATATCAAGCAAAAAGACAAAAAATTATCACACAACTTCTTGTGAGAGCAAAAAATGTTTGTCATATCGAGCGCTAATACACGGCCTTAGGGGAAAGGTGCACAAAAAATAAAAACAGTCAAACTTGATACATTTAAGAAGTATCGTACTAAAGTTGTGGAGAACTTATTTCCACATACTAGGAGAACACCCACTCGGAAGGAACAGCTGTTGTTTGTCAAAAGGCCTGATCAAGTACTTTAATTATGCAAAGGTCATCCAACTGTTCAAACGTACTCTGTCCTGACGATGAGCTCAGGTATGGAAGGTAAGAAAAGTACATTTTCAAAGATTTTTACATTTAGGCACCGATCTTTGGAAATGTACGGATTTCTAAAAATGTACCGATACATGTCATTGGTACATTTTGAAAGATTTGTACCTTCTACAGAAGGAACTAATACAATTTGTACAAGAAAAATGAAATCGGGATATTTTCCAAGAATGGTTCTTTTTGGTACTTATCTTTGAAAATGTATCGATTTTACAAAATGTACTTTTTGATTAATCAGTACATTTTGAAAGATCAGTACATTTTGGTACTAATATGAGGAAGAGGATTAAGAGTTATTTCTTCCCGCAGTTGTCCATGTGTCAACAAATAACAAATACACGTGATTGAACTGCTAGAGATAAACAATGCCCCTGGGTTGGAGTCCTCAATTCTTGTAGATTGTCCTCAAAAATCCTTTTTATGCAATCCTTGTTAGTTTTGTATGAGTCATAGTATTGGTACTAAACCTACATTCTTTCCCTTACGTCCGTAGAGAACAGGAGAAGGTATCACAAAACTTATCCAAAAACATGAGGAATCCTACCCCAGTTGAAGTTGTCCACTGAAGATTATACGTGTCCTACCTAATTCAGGACTTCGCGGTGAAACATATTGGTTGCGTGGAGAGGGCAGTTCTACTATTATGTCATAATCTACAACATTCGTGCAATTTTATGTGCACAAGTAAGTGTGCTAATTCCTAAATATGTAATGACTGCGATTTAGCCAATCACTTTTTACGTAGAAGTAAGGTACGAAGCGAGAAAGTTCTCAATGATGTATGTGTTCCCTAATACCACGAAGTCCAAAAAATAAAACTACACATTTAGCAATGTAAAGAGAGCCTTGTCTAAAGCTAGCAATTAATTTAAGGTGTAAGCTCCAACCTCACTCCCAACCACCCTTTCGGCAGCGGTTTAACCCACAGCCCTTTTGGCTGCTAGCTTACCCCTGCCCTTACCCCTCCATATCACAAGCAAAACCTCCACCATGATCCCTAAACATACTGATGTAAGTCTTCCAAGATAACTGGTCAAACCTCCTCACATGATCATTTTTCGTGGGATATGTGAAGTACTTCTGGACAGAGATAGACAATTCATTACACAATTGAACATCAGACCTGTAATATTTTGAACCCTTCCAAACTCCTTCTTGTTTTGCTGCTACTTCCACCAAATTCATCAGCTTCTTCATTTTTGACAAGACGTTCTTCTTCGATTTCAATTTAACATCCTTGCGATCAATAACACAAATAGGTACAAGATTCTTGGATTTGTCACCACACAACCAATAGGAAATGGAGTTGGCAAACGTCATACTGGGGAATACATAATCATCTGGTAGACACCGCATAATACCTTCCTTCCCAACAAACAAACTGTACTGGGTCTTGTCATCTTCTTGATAGCACAAAGCAGTGTCTTGTACGGCAACCGCGCTGTGGTCAGAGCCGAGCAAGGGGTTAGTCAATGTATTCACAAATGCATGACGAGGATGAGAGTTCAATGAAAGTTTAGCAAAAAGGTTCACCGTGAAGCTGTCAAACTTGTTTTTGATGCTTTCCTGAATTGTCTTCGTTCAAAAAAGCTTTCACTCCCAACTCCTCTCTTGTCTTATGCCCTATTCATTTCAGGCAAAAAATCAACCTTCATCTTTTCCATTTGATGAGTCAAATCTTCAATCTTTGATAGCAGTGACACATGAGGTGGCAAACCGGTGAAAGGGGGTGTGTACTTGGTTGAATTCCATGGAAACTTAATCATTGCAAGCCCCTGAACACTTTTGGGTATTGATGTGAAAAATGGTGATGCATGAAGCTTGTTCTTTGGATGGAGTTTCTCAAGAATTCCGCATGGCAGCAAAGAGAAACAAAGAGAAGCAAAGAGATAGCAAAATATGAGTCTGGGAGGGCAAACATTCCCTCCAGCAAGATACCTTGCAACTTATTCATTGATGCTTTTCTCTGTTTCTTCTTCATTTTCAACTGTGCTGAGATCAAGGTAAGGCGGCGAGACAGCGAACAAATACTCAGTACAATCTAGGCCCGCAACTACTTGACCCAAATATTGATCACCGGTATTCTCGAAGTGCAAGTAGCGCTCTTTAATCCCACCCATACTCCACATCGCTCGAAGACAAATCAATGCAATTGGCGGTGATACTGTTGATCCAGATGCTGCCAAACTGCAAGCACCCTTCCTTGTTGAATGCAATCCCAGATCCCCAGGTTTTACCCCATCACATTGAAAAGCTTTCTCGTTGTTGCGCATGACTCTGTGAAAACTTTCATGAAGCATTCATATTGATTGGAACCAGGAAACAAGCTGTTGGGTCCCCTCAATGAATCATGATTTAGCAAGATGCCAGGATTTGCAAACAAATATCGAGCAAGAGCAAGATGACAACAAGTGCTTGGAGAATTGGATGTGGCATAAATATGCCAAATGACATCACTCCTCTTCCCAAGTTGGTCAGTCTTGGTTTGAAGGAAATGAAAACCAAGGGCATCCTCAGTCCAAAGAAGATTCTCAGCATGACAATCAACAACATTTTCAGAGCAAGACATCAAGTTCCATTCAAGTGTGAGAAATGTATGAGCAAATATATATTCTTCGTCATCACCTTCCAAAAAAATATTGCACATCAACTCATGTACCTTCCAGCTCATTTTATTCTTCCCCTGACTTGTTGGATCACCATGCTCTACCTTTGTTGCTTGGACCTACATTTGTGTTATAAAAATGTTAGTTATTGATGTTACAAAAAATCAAATGAAACTTACTGTGCGTTTCATTCCTGTCATAAATTGACTCAAATCTGTAGCAAAATGTGAATCCATGTCATATTTTGACATCCTGTAGAGGTGCATTAATGCGCTTCAATAACTGTCATATGAAGAAGCAGATAAAGTGTTGCTGGCATTGCCAATACTTTGCCTTGAAACCCTTCTTTGAGGCAAGATATTCACTGAAGATATCAAAAGTAAGGTTAGACAATATAACAGGGCAAACAGACCTTGGGTGCATCTTCAGGAGGATATCCTTGATCCACTTCTTCATCTCTCTTTCGTTCTCTAGTGAACCAAGAGCTTTGACAAAAGATTCTTCCAACAAAGAGCGATGGGGGCTGTTGTATAACCAAAGGATGAAAACAACATTTTAGTTGGCATAGGAGATGGCACTCTTGTGAGATATGACATTGCGTATAATCTCCCGAACTTTCTCCCCATGTGGTGCGTCCTCTGGGGAAAAGAGTGATGCAAATGGTAGTGCTTATTTGAGTTTTTTGTTTGCAACATTAAATGAAAAACTTATATGTGATGTCATCCTCTGTCATCCAACCAACAGCTGTTGATGGCCGCAGTCTATCAGCAGCTGCCCTTGTTCCAGGGGCGCCTGCATCGGCTGCAAGCACAGCACTATCATGCAAAGCTGCTGCAGCCACAGCACCATCTTGAGCGGCTGTGGCAGCCATAGCACTGTCACCCGGGGGCACTGTGACTACAGGCACCAATTTCCGACAGCCCAGTGCCAGTAGCACTGGGGGCCTACTCACCTCCACCCAAGTCTGAAGAACTATCAGAGGGGGCTGTCCCAAATCCAATGATATCACGGGGGGCTGCCGCAACCGCAGCACCAATTTCAGACTGCCCCTCAGTGCCAGACACTGGGTTACCTCACCTCCCACAGCCGAATCTACGTCACTAAGTGCCGTCTGAAGAACCATCAGAGGGGGCTGTCCCGAATCCAATGATATCACGGGGGGCTGCCGCAACCGCAGCACCAATTTCAGACTGCCCCTCAGTGCCAGGCGCTGGGTTACACTCACCTCCCACGGCCGAATCGATGTCACTAAATGCTCGTTCAAAGTCATTGATGGCTCTATCACCACAGCTGCGGCATTTAGGTTGGTTGAAAGATTGCATCGACAAAAGATGGTATGTCTCGTAAAATAAAAATAATAAGTGTCATCATGGTAAGATTCTTCCGTCATGTGCATGCATCAATAATATATGTATGTACGGTATGGTACCATGCACCCAAAAACATCATGTCTGTCTTTGCATTTTCGGTCCAGGCACTAATAATAAATTTTTAGGCGTAAGAAATCCATTTAACTCCCATGCACTTTTTAGTTCACAAAATAATGATAATGTTACATAATTAGAAACAACTTGGTCCACATCATGAGAGGAGAATTGAATTATATTACATAATTAGAAAATAATATGCACAAAAAAGTGCACAAGTGAAATTCGCGCGCAAAAAGGTGCATGGTATGTGCACAAATAAATGTTGATAATGTCACAATGGCAACGCAATTCTATTTTACTAGATTTACCACATAAGTGAGCGTCATTGTACAATAAGTCTTAATAACAGCCATAATTTCAAAAACATGCACAAAATACCGTCTACTGAAAGGGCTGCCAAACACCACCACAACTTACACAATCTTTTTCTAGATAGAAGCAAGCTTTGTTTGTATTGGGATCCACTGCGGTGCAATCGTCATTTGGATTCCATTTGCAGCACCCATTTCTTTCAAGAGGATAATTCAACCATAGACCAGCACATGCGACACAGTTTGTCTCCTGCAGGTTACACCAAGAGTCTCCTTTACGTTGCTGGTAACCAGTGTTTCGTTCGTAGCAACCAATCCCAGCAGAAGAATTCTAGTGCCGAGTTCATTGTAAACAAAGAAAGACAGGAATCAGTACAGAAAGAATCAAATCTGACATGATTAGTGTAGAACAGACTTACAGGTGCCACTGAGGGAGATTTGGATGAAGGCGCCGAAGTGCCTTTGGATGTGGGTCGCATAGTTGGTGAAGAAGTCATCGGCAGAGTGGGTTTGTTGGAGTGGGCAACAGCAGTTGGATTCGTCGAAACAGGTTGAAGAGTAGTCGGATTCGGTGTGGGACCGCTTGAGAGGCAGTTCTCCTCCCCACAATCGCCAAGGTTAGGAACTACCTTATTCTCTATATACCATGCCACCCACGCCAAGGGAGCATTCCAGTTGATAGTGTTTTCCTTTGAACACCAGGCCTGTGGTGCAGTTCCTCGTCCTGCGTAAGACTTCGCTGCTGCGACATTTGGTGTCGCGGAGTCATTTATGAGCTCATTATTAGGCCCACCACTTAGCCATCCTTTGGGCCAAAACTCATCCTGTCCGACAGCCCAAGCAAGTCGATCATGAGTGTCAGTTTCTGATTTTTTGCCGTATCCCTGCGAAAAGGTCAAGTGTAAAACGTAAGATTTATTTCAGGCTCTGAACAGATAGAGTTGGGACAAATTGAGCAAAATCCAGTTCTTACTGTGACGTAGGAAATGCCCATCGCATTAACACCCATGATGTAATCCATTGATCTTAGCAGATAATTCTGATAAGACACATTCCCCGTTATTTCATAAGCATATGCTAGAACAACCGCACGATTCATGATGAATGAATTGGAACCCCAAGGGTAGCGACTGAACTCATTGGGAAAACCTAAGTTGGAAGGATAGCCTTCATTGTCGACTGCTTGTGTGATTTTATCTGCAAAGGCAACAATATTCGTTTCGATTGATGCTTTGTCCTGTACATGAAAAATGTAGTGTGAGTGATGGCCTTATCTAAAAAGAACCAGTCGATAGTGTTTGTTTTGGCGTACCGTAGAGGACAAATCGCTTTCAGCAGCGTACAAAGACAGTGTTCCTGCACCGTAAACCGTGGCCCAATCCCATTGATCTATTTTTTTATAGTAAGAAGAATTCATCACAGCAATTTTGTATGTTTCAGCAGATTGGTCTCCAAGGGCGAAAGCAGTGAGATACATCTCGCATGCTGCAGCATATCGATCGTCATCAAACATACTGTCAGGATAATCACCACCTCCTGTACCTGGAGATGCTTCATTTGCATTATATGCTTTGCTCGTGCCATCGGCACGTGACCAGGCATCAATCGCGGCGTCCCAAAGCATAGATGAATACACAGTATCCCCTCCTCGTGAGCTCCATAACCTTGCAAGGTGAGCATTAACCCTTGCTACAGCATATGTTGCAGGAGTTGAAGAACCCATGACTGATCTCTGTTGATTATTCTCGTCGGTGATAGTGGTAGGGAATGCAGACCATACATGATTGTGAGCTTTGTGTGACGCAAGGCCTCCATCAGATGGAAGCATACCCCTAACAAAGCGAGAACCGTAGTCCACTTCATCTAGCACATCAGGAAAGCTATTCCCACTTTCATCAATATCTTCACAACGACACATCAAGCAGTGAGTAACTTAGCATACATATGAAAAATCATCCTTTCTACAAAACTCACTGAGTTCACCGTCAACAAATGCATCGGGAAATAATTCGTGCAAATTTAGTAGAGTCCAGGCAGATATGGCGTGATTTACCGTGTATATTCCAAAATCCCCAGCGTCTGCCCACGAACCTCTCAAGTCGAAATTTGAACAAGTATTACACCAACCTGGGTAAGGCGGCAAGGACGAATCACCCAGGTGTAGCGCTGGCCTCGCGTATCTAGCGTCCACAAGATGCTTACCCGGAATTTCTTGACCCATTCGATGGAAATAGAAATAGTTCATCGCGTCATGAGGAAGTTCAGGGTACAAAGAGTGAGCAATTTCAAATATCAAGCTGGCTCCTATGCTGTTCACAACGAGTCTGTACGATCCGATTTCGCGCAAGGAAGAAAAGTCAGCATGGTGGACATGATCACCCGAAGCGTCATCGTGCCCATAAACAGTAGTTACTCCGTTCAGCATAACAAAACCAGAGGTGTCTTGAATCTGCCATGCCAGAGGGGACGTAGATGAATCAATGACAACTCCTATCTTTGTTGCGAACTTTAGGTAACCCAACTGATTAACTCTCACAAACTCTGACTCATGAGCAGGAAAGGACGAAACTTGGGGAGCCGCAGTTGCAGGTGCCAGCGTAGACGGCAACTGTGTGGGCACAGAAGTTTCTGGTGCCAGTGTAGTAGGAGATCTCGTGGATTTGATTATGGGTGATAGCGTAGGCGTCTTCAAGCAACAGAAAAAGAATAATGGGATAGATGTTTAAACGAGCATCTTACAACAACCATGTTTGCACACTATTCACCTTTGTGGAGCAATACGATGTGGAAGCGCCAAACGAAAAACTCAACTCAGGCAGGCTACATGTGCCACCAATGTTTTCGGAAATTACCACACCATCATTGTCAACGAGCGATAACGTGGCATTGGATAGACGGCAGAGGCAGTTGTTTGGATCGGTTTTATCCCTACACCAACGATTCTTAATGGTCACAGAATCGATCGAACGTGCTTCTTTCAAATCCAATTCCCACCAGGCATGGCCATCATTGGTATGAGAAAATGACAACAAGTCACCGTCAATTGCTCTGGATGCATTAAAGTTCCCATAAGTCGACGATTGAAAAGCGTTTTTGTTAAGGGCGACATTCTCTCCTGATGAGAAGACTTGCACCTCAAACACATGAATGTTCTGACCAGTGGTGGCTTCAAGTTTGACGTGCCTAGCGAATAGGTTGCAAATCTTTGGTGTTGTTGGAACCAGTGTAGTCGGACGATTCGTCGGAGTAGGTGTTGGTTTTACTGTTGGAGGCAATGATCCCTTCTTCAGATACGGATCGTCTGAGTTACACTGAATGACGCGTAAGTATTCAATAGATGAGAATATTTGACTTTCAATGTACATTTGCTCTGTATAATTCCAGAGACAGATACTTACCCAGCCTTTATCACAGATGGCGTGCTGGCAACACTCATCAGATGTATTACACGGTTCCCACATCTGCAACGATTGGAAACACAGTTCGATAACGTTTATATATGTGCGACAAGGCATTCATCCAACAACAAGAGACTTACCGCAGTGCATCCATCCAACTCGCCGTTTTCAAGCCAAAGTTTACCACAAGGGCCTTCGCAATTTTCCTTGCTTAAAGCACAGAATGTTCCAGCCTCATGGTGACATGTCTTGAGGTTTATGGTACAACAGCCACTGTTGGAGTGGGGCGACGCAGTGGTCGGTGTTTTGGGCGTGGTGGGGGCAGGAGTTGATGGTGTAGGAGGGGGTGGATTCCAGGAGCACGTATCGGCCAAACATAACGACGACCCAGTAGGATCCACTTGTGTGCATTTAAATCCCTCGCAACAACTTGATTGATCGCTGGTGCAATCTTTCCATTCAGCAATGCATATGCCAGGAGGCATACTCGGGCGAGATGACACAGGTGCTGCAGTTGTTGGACTTTTAGTTGGTTTGGGCGATACAGTGGGTGATCTGGAGCCCGAAGGCAGAATCTTGACCTCTGCACAGTTCCAAAATTCTAAGGGTTGCAGAGGAGGGTGATGATTCACGTCAGTCTTTGAATTGTGTCACCAGACGAAGGAGGAGTAATATCGATACTCACGTTCTGGAGATGTGCTATCGCGTGAACCATCACTGTGATAGGGCAAGACGCACTCCCTATGAACGCAGCAGGAAGCGTAATGAGATATCTAGGACAACTCAGGAAGCCTCCTTGGCGGATCAAACGATTCTATAACGACCAACACACGACTACTCACGTAAGACCACGAGTCCAATAAGAGTCTGGAAGGTAAGAGTTGGTACTGAAGTAGTTTTCATAGCCTGGAGGCGAGCACTGTCCCGTACAGACGGAAAGAAAGAATCGAAATAGAATAAGTGAGTTTGCATGTTGTGAACAAATGTGCATTTAACGAACAGAAAAAATGCTGCCCTCACCGAGTTAGCGGTGATGTATCTCCATTGAAGCAAAACTTGATCTCCGTACAGACCCTCAGGTAACTTGTACTTGAAAACGAACGTTTTAGTTTGTCCCCCCTGACCACCACCATACATTCCACGGCCTGGATAGTTGGAATCAGCCGGCATCTTCACATGGTTTCCTTGGAAGACCATATCTTCGATAAAAATGAGTTCGTTTCCGGGAGCATCAAAATCCTCCTGCTTGCAATTCGCTGGACCCTTGTTGCAAGCCTTGAGTTCCATATGTCCATTGTGATGGGTGTCGAGATATGATTTCACCATGATGATGTCACCCTCCGAATAAGTTTCTTGGGGAGTAAAAGGCATGGGGTTTGATTCTGTGTCAACCCAGGTGGAAGTCTCGTATGAATTGCTACCAAACTTTCCACAAACTCCGAGGTTGGTGTTAAGGCAATGGGGGCAGTATTCGGGCTTCGGACAGCCGGGTCCAGCAGTTGATTGAGTGCAGAGGTAAGCGAGGTTGTAAGCGTACACATTCCTGGAGCGAGGAGTCTAAGAAGACAAAAATAAAGCATTCATGGTTCAGATATAGCACACGTATCCGGTTCGATTAATCAACGTTTTATCTCACTTCAAGATACCCATGCCCATTGACGAAAACGTTAGGAGCTGGGTTGAAAGAGGCGGCGAGGGCGAAGTAGATCAAACCTTTCACGGTGCACATTTTGGGGAGTTTTGTGGAGCAATGGAAACCGAAAGACTGGACTTTTACTAAAGAAGCCCAGTTTTGAGCGAATAGATTTGGTTAAGGCGACTTTCGGAGGTTTTTCGGCTGGGATTGATTGAATGGGTTCTAAATTTATGAGATAATTGCTGTATCATCATCATTCCATAATGCGCGCGGACTCTAGTCTTGGTCAGGTCTTGGTCGTAGATCAGGCAGCCTTTGCGGGGAGGAAGGAAAAGCAGAGGTCTGACCATTGCTTCCTCTGAATTTGATACTGTTGTCTTTCGCCGGCAGTTGTGTTTGCCCGCGTTCGTGCGCACAAGACAGAAAGAGACCACAAGTCTTGTCCGTTTCGTGTTTGTCTCGGTGGCTGGTGCCAAAAACAGTTAGACGCGAATGGATTCACAATTCCCGGAGGAAAGAGGGGGGCGAATCTTGCTAATGGATCGTTCGTCATTATTTAGCGACGCACTTCAAGAGAAGAGAGGCGTTCGTGCGCTCAAAACATGGAGAGACCACAGGCTTGTCCATGTCGTGTTTGTCACAGTGTCTGGTGCCAAAAACGTCTAGGCGCGAATGGATTCACAGTAGATTAACCGTGCCTGAAGGAGAGAGGCGGATGAATCCCGCGAATGGATCGTTCTCCTTTTGACGATGCGCTTCATGAACAGGGAGGACGGGTACTTCTCGAACATTAAGAACATTCACCTGAGTTGTCCCGTAGGAACAGAAGGAGAGCAGAAGGTCAATGGACGCGACCCTTCTTCCTGTTTCTTGGGAGACTTGTTGCAGTTGTTCGTGTGCCTGCTGTCGTTGCTTCTTCCATGGGACTTCGAGATAGGTGGGTTTGACGACCACTTCAGTGTGGTACTGAGAGGAAGCTGAGAGGATGACCCTCGAGCGCCCTCGAGCCTCATTAGACATTCTTCTCCATTCTGCTGGGGCATATCCCTGGCATATCCTGGGCATATCCCAACAACTACAAAGTTGGTGCGATTATCACACCACCTCTGTAGAACTCCGGATGATTTCCACGTGATTGCAAGAAGGAGCGATTATTGCGCAACATCGTTGACCCATTCCGATGTACAAACCTGTAGAAATATCATTGGCAGATCGCCCTTCAAAAGCTTTATCTCCAGGGGGAGGTTGTGAAACTGCTCGAGCCATGGAAGAAATGTTGTGAGAAAATAAGAAGAAGGAAAAATAAAATCATGTATTCCTGGTTTCTCAATCAAAATTTCGACATGCACATGACTAAGTAATGAACATAAAATAGATTCCAACACTGGTGCTCACGTCCTTTTTCCAACCATGGCCAGACCAGTTTGAAACTTCCCCAGAACAGCTTCTGCACAAAATAACTGGGCTCACTTGCCAGCGCGCAACCTTCATTTCCAACGCCCCCATTTCCACTTCGTCGAAACCACCTTCGTAACCCCATCAAAACCACCATTATTGCCACAGCCTAACCACCCTTTTGCGGTATCGAAACCACCCATTCGATCGTATCAATACGACCCTTTGTGTCCGCATTGAAACAGCCCTATTGATCCCTAAGAAACCACCCTTTTGATCGCATCAAAACCAACCTCTTTGCCTCCTCAAAACTGCTCTTTTGTCCCATCAAAACCAGCCTTTTGCCTCATTGAAACCATTCTTTTTGCCGCATTGGAACCACACATTCGAGCGCATCAAAATAACTGTGTCTGCCGCATCAAAACATCCCTTTTTTCCACATCAAAACAGCCCTTTTGCTCCCATCAAAACCACCCATTCCACCAAATTGTATGCACCATTTCTTCTGCGTTGAAACGGTCCTTTCGTTCCCATGGCAACCACCATTTTTGCTGCATCTAAAACTAGGGTCCCATCCCATCAAAACCACCCATTTTGTTGCATTCAAACCACACTTTTTGCTGCATCAAAACAGCCCTTTCAGCTGTATCAAAACCACCACTTGGATCCCATCAAAACCACCCTTTTGATAGCATCAAACTACACTTTGTGTCACGTTGAAACCACACTTTCTTCCATATGGAAACAAATCTTCAGATCAAATCAAAACCACCCTTTTTGCATCACCAAAACCCTCATATCTGCTGGATAGCAATCGCTTTTTGCCGTATCGACACCATCCTTTTCGTGGTGCAATAGGTCAGCAATTTTTAAAAGAATTCAAACATTTAATGAAGAAATGATTAACCTTTTGTCGCCTATGCTGACATCACCATTCCTCCCAGATAAATCATATCCCTGAAGACGAGACAACACCTTTGTCACATGTGCAGGAGGTGTCATGATGATCTTTTTGCTTTGTTCAAGAAAAGTCACAACAGTTGAAATGCATGATCAGGTTATTGACACAACCTGCTACAGCTCTCCCCCCACCATCTCTTGAAGGGCCAGTAGGCCTTCCTCTCCCTTGCCCATGTGAAGCACTCACTCTTTGTCCCCTTGCATATCCAGGAATTGATCCTCGTCCAGTCAAGAGAAGATGATGAAGATAATGATGATGATGAAGATGATGATGATGATGATAATGATGATGATGAAGATAATGAAGATGATGAGGAAGATGACGATGAAGAAGAAGAAGAAGAACAAGAAGAAGAAGAAGAAGAACAAGAAGAAGAAGAAGAAGAAAAGACTCAGTTTCTGATGAACTAAAATTATTTTCGAGGAAAATCTTGATAGGTATGATATTGTGTGGGCTTATGAAGTGACATGTACCTATTTCAATGGCCACCCCCTCCTTCAAACATATTGTCCCCCTAAGACCAAAAATTTCCAATATCCCTTCACAATGGCTGTTGAGATGATTTTTTACCATGACTTAACAATCAAATGGAATTTTAACATTGCATTTTTTGTTTGATAGCACCAGTCTCACCCAGCACAGCAATACCCTACTCAGCAAGACAGGCAATTGACCAATTTTTCGACAATTGGTCAGTATTGGTTGATATCCTTTTTGATCAATAGTGGTTGACTGATTGTCAACCAGCTAGAGTCAATATTTTGCCCTTCTATCAACTTTTTGGTCAACAATGGTTGATATTTGCCACTTTTCTTTTGTTACCAAATTGATAACATGGACAAGTGGTGAAGATGTCAATAGTTGGTCAAGTGTTAGTACCATAGCTTCTGCAGCAATGTGCAGTTGAAGACTTGGCCAACAGTTGGGTGAGACCAGTGCTGGATAATATCTACTCACCCATTCAACAATAGGAATGAAAACAGTCAATATTTTGTGCTTCTATCAACATTTTTGTTGACATAAGTCAACATTATTGACAATGTAGTTGATACTATTGACATTTTTTGATCCCATCAATAAATGGTCAATAGTTGACTGGTGTTTGACCTAGTTGCATGTCTTGCTGGTCCATCACATCAACACCGGCTCTACAAAAGTCATACAGTGAGTCTGAAATTTTGGGCTCCTACAAATCACACAGCATCCATGCACGTTCATCTCCTTTTGGCAAGGCTGCCACACTAAAATATATAAGTTCAAATAACTACTGTGTCACCTGAAGTAAGAGTTTGGTTCAAATGGTTTGACAGATGTTAATGATGTATTTGTCGTCATTTTCTTTGGAAGGAGGCAATAGTAATACTAACTCAAGACGGTGTGGTGCCTAGCTTGACAACTCTGGAGGGCATTCAATAAATAAAGAAAAGTGGTGACAAAAAATGTGTTCATGATAGGTGATAAAAAATTAATTGTAACAGAGTATTTATTGCATTGATTAACTGATTTACAGAAATAGTAAGACAGTGTGGCAGTTGATGGGTGTTGTCGAACAATTATCCTAAACATGATGCAAAGAGAAGCCCAATGAACTATAGGATCCAACATTACCAACTTATTGTATGATTTTTCATAGTGCTGGTGTTGGTGTAATGGACCTGAGTAGGTCATTGCTGTGTCATGTGAGTCTGGTAATATTCAATTAAAAGATGCACTTGTCAAACTTTTGGTTGGTTGCTGAGTACATTCCAATAGTAATCTTGGTGGTGTTGGGAGTACATGGCAATTAGGAGAACACAGAGGATGGCTTTATGTAATGTCTGCACTGATGGGGAAGAAGTGATAAGAGTCTCTTATTGTGCAATGAATTTTGTAGCCACTGAATGAAAGCATGACAATGAGCTCACTTTATAAATATAATCTATTTTTACATCACATTATGAGTAACAGTTGAAGTGCTTCCATCAAGCAGGGATTTGGAAGTCTCAGAGAGGCTGTTTTTGATATAATTTTGATAAAAGCCACATCGTGAAGATTATCCTGGAGTGGTGGGGCAGGGAGGAGGAGCTAGCTGAGGAGGACAAGACAGGTGAGGAGGGAACAAACACAAGCCACCCAAGAAACCAACCTTTGACATGTTGAACACCGATGCCATAAACCACAGAATCTTGGACTATGGCAAGCCAGAACATGTGGTAACATTCAAAAAGTCATTGCAAAGGGTGGTATTAGTGAGAAGGAGATAAAGACAGTGTTCTTGTGGTTGTGGAATTCACCACGCCAACAATAAACATTTCTCTAATGCCACCAAGGATCAAAGACCCAACCAACCCAGGGGGGATGATAGAGGACAGGGGCCTCGCCACCCAGCGTAAAGAAACCATTTACAAAATGGTCTGGTCCAAAACTATGCACTGCTATGGAACCTGTGTATCCCTCTGATGAAGAGCAAGTTGGAGTTGGAGCAACACCCAGATAGGGACCAAATGTGCTCAATATGGAAATGTGCAACATAGTATACAACAGGGACGCCCATATGCAGGAAACATAGAGCCTATTCAAGTTAATCAAATTCATGCTCAACAAGTGGCAAAACAAATCAGAAACCAATGAAGAATGGATAGAGCTATTCCACAGGATGTGAGAAGCTGTGAAGCAGCATGGAGGCAGTCTGTGGAGCCACCCATCACTGATCCAGGAAAGGGCACAAGAGATGGCCTGATCCAAGAATGTGCCCACTTCGGCTCAAACTTGACATGTGGAAGACACCATGGAGAGCAAAATGAAGGGCCATCTTCATGCTGGCTGATGCAAACAAGGCCAAGCTCAATGACTTGTGTATGCATCTCTAGAATCGGTACACAATTGGAAGAAATGAATAACCAACCAATACCGCAAAGCTGCTGTCAATGCTGAACACTATTACGCTCTTGTCAAAGATGTCCCAGACAATGCAATAAGCTTTGCCCAAGACTGAGACACCAGGGCAAGGTCAAAAACCCAGCAGCATCAGTAAACGGAACAGTATGATCCAGTCCAGAAAGGGGTGCCCCAAGTGTATCCTGAAGCCATCATCTTATGATGCACAAGGAACAAATGCCTTATGTGGAAGCAAAGAAGTTGGTGCCAAGCCTAAACCATGTGTTCACTGTGGTGGACAACATGGACTTGGGGCTTGTCCTGAGATGACTGATGAGCAATTGGGAAAGCTGCTGATGCAGCTCAGCAATGGCCATCAAGGGATGATGAAGATGAAGGGCATTGTGCTCAACTGGTCAACAAGGACTATCTACACCTGGACACCTGCTCAGCTGATGAGGTGGTATTCCCTCATTACCTATGATGGGTATTCACAAGTAATGGTCCTCTGACCCTTCACACAAATGTGTACAGAGCAAGAGTAAGATTGATAATGAAGGATAACTAGGCAGCAACGTTTTCTTGGTTAACAAACAATGAATCTCCAATGTCATCTCCCTTGAAACTCTTGAATAGAAGTGTCGCAGAACATACAACAGTGATAAGCAGCTGGGGCCATTGTGTGCAACACTCCCAAGGGCTAGATTGTGTGTTACTGGAGTTCATACATAAACCTCAGCCAAAACATTTCAGATGCAGCAGCAGTGCTTGTGAAGACCATTCAACAGAACTTCAACTGTGCACCCTGGAGGGAGTGGAACATGCAATCTTGGCAAGAAAGTTACAGGGCAGCAAGACAGACAACTTTGCCACGTGGGAGACTTTGGCGCAATCAACTGATGACAACTGACAACACTTAACAGCTTTTCGTTTTCTCATCATTTGACAATCCTCATGACAACCTCACAACAACCCTTGTTGATGACCGAAGTGACAACACATGAAGACCTTTTGATGACCAAAATGAAGACACTTGATGACCTTTTGATGACCCTTCATGATGATACTAATGACGCTTTTGTGACAATACAAACCACCAATGGTAAATACAATACTTATAATAGTCATACAGCCAATGGTGTACAGTATGACTTGATGTACTATTTTATTGCTTCACTCTTGCTTTCAGTGGTGAGTCATGCAGAATGTACCAAACCACATCTCCCCTCTCTTCATCATCACTGCTTGTCCCTACAAGTACAAGTATTAATTGACAACTGTCTGCTGACAACAAGGACAACCACAGTGATGATAAGGACATCTGACACCTGACACCCACAAGTACAACATGGTGAAGACCGCTTGAGGACCTAATTGGCAACACATGAAGTCCTGACAGTTTTCCAGGATGCTGGGTTTGAATGTACCAGCAATAGAGACACCTCCACTGCCATCAGATGAGGGCTAAATTGTTGCAGTAATAGACACTGCCAGTTTCTTGTTTGATACTTTGTGAAATTATCCAATGAATGGAAATTCTCAACTAACAGGTCCAAAGTGCACAATCATGATTTTTCTTGAAAAAGCCTAGTTAATCACCAACCAAGATTTTTGTCTTTCTTTCTCTTTCTTCTTCTCCTCCTCCTCCTTGTCTTCCTCCTTATTTTCCATCAACACACTTTTTAATTGTTGACTACTATAGGAAAGCAAGGCATTGGTCCAGTGATTACATAAAATATTGCTAGTTCCTATCAATTGGGCAGCTTAAATGTCAGCTGCGCTGATTCTTTCTTTTCATCACTTGAATTTTTTCATCCGTGTTGCACAACCCAAAGCTATTCAAGACTATGTCAGTGTATAGAAGATGTCTTCTGCTCAGAGACAATCCCATTGATATTTGCATGTTATGGTGAACTTGAGAAGCCTAAAAACACCGCACAGCATACAGGAGCATCAATATGGTCCTTACTGGGCACAGCCAGATCCTAAATGAATTTCACCCAGTCCTTTTGGATGACAGCTAGCAATCCATGCATATCTTTACTATCACCAGACAAATTGTCTAGGGTATCAAGTTGATCACAAAGGTATTGACTGGAAAGCTTAGTTTCACATGTCTGCTGCGTCTGCGTCCAAAAATTGTTGAAAAACCAGCATCCTGGAGAAATTAAGGACATAGAACATGTCCAAGGACATGTCCAAGGACACGTCCAGGACATGTCCAGGACATGTGAAACTAAGCTGACAAGATCTATCAAGAAGATACACTCATCTCTTGTTGACATTTTCTGCCAAAGCAAGATGCTAGCAGACTCAGCAGGAATGATAAATATTCTTGAAGCCTCTAATACTGGATGCAGTACCAGTAGGCATGAGCTTGGTTGGTCAGAATAGTCAGTCTCCTCAACAACATTGTTTTTAGATCCACTTTGTTATGTGGTGTGGTGTATGTGTTGTATGCCAAATGGGCACTGGCCCCATGCTGGAACTGAGACCAATATTTTTTTCCCGTGCTGGAATTGGGACTCCAATGTCCCCATGCTGGCACTCTCTGTCCAAAATTGATCTGGTGACAACTTGGGGACAATTCAAGGTTGACATAGAGACCTAAGTGTACAGACATAATAAAAAATTCTGATTGGCTTTCTGACATAAGTAAATAAGCCATCTGTCCCATTCCGCCCCATCAGTGGCATGCCATCTTGCTTCATGATGGATGGTATCATCCAACGCAATCATCCCAAAATGCAATCCAATGCATCTACTACAATTGCACACTAGTGGCCCCTTGTTTTGGTCATTGCCATAGATCCCAATTGCACACTCTCAATTGCGCAATTGCCACAGATTGTGCTGTCGATTTTGTTGTAACCTAATCCCATTGATCACATCTCTCTCACAGTAGATCCTTTTTCTACCGCGATCACATCTCTCTTGCAAAAGATCCTGTCCAAGATTGAACATGGCGAAGGGGATAAAGCAAAAAACCTTCAAAAAACACCAAGGGCTGATTCAGGAGGTGACAATGATTCATCTTACACCACCACCCAAAGCCAGAGATCAGAAGGAGACAAAACTCATGATGCAGATGAGGAGTACATGGATGAGTAATTACCAGATGATGAACTCTCCATCACTGGGGGTGGTGCAGCTCTATCAGCAAGGAAGGCAGAGTTCTACAAGGAGGTAGATAAAAGGATTTCTGCTTTGTCAAAAGTTCAGAAGCATGCTCATATTATTTCTGATGGGTTGTTCAACGAGATCTACAACTTCATGCTGTCCATTCAAGGTGCTTCTGATGAAGAGCGACTGAGAGTACTCAGATAAATCCCCAACTTTGTTGGGTACAAATGAATAAAGAAGTTTGACATCCGCACCATTGACACCAGCAATGTACTGATCTACAAGCAAGCAGAGGGTGAGGCATTGGATGCTTGTCAGAAGGTGGTGAAGTATAGCAAGATTTTTGATGTTGTACAGCACATACATGAATTGGAAGCTGGGAATGATCACCCCAAGTCGAAAACACTCTTCAAGAGGGTAACAACCAAATATGGCAAGAGCATCCCTCATTGGGTTTGTGAGATGTTTTGTCCGGTTTGTATTAGGTCAAAGCCTTGAAAGAAAGCAAAGGCAGTCATCAACCATTGTTGACAAGAGGTATGAATGTGAGTCCTGATATACTTCCAGAGTATACCAGATGGGTGGTACAACTATGTGTTAGACTACCAAGATCATGGCATCAAATTCTGCCAATTGCGTTCATTGACACAGAGGACACACCATGCTGTGGCCCAAGAGCTCATCCAAATATTCTGCATTTTTGGACCACCTTCCATCCTCCAAGCGAAGTTCAGTCATGGTGCATCTAACTCTACCCATGTTCAGATTGATGAAGAGGTAAGTCCATTTTTTCATATCAATTCAGGTCACATTGTCTGAGAGCGCGAAACTCCATCTGGCTGTGTGTAATACTATGTATTTTATCGTAAGTAGAGTTACGAAAAAGGTGTAAGGAAAGTACCAGGGAAAGTCACAGCTGTGTATGTAATAACTTATACGATGTAAGTACTAGTGACAAAACCCATGAGTAATTTACCGACAGTTGATTTGTGTAGGTACAACAGAAGACTATCTGTAAGCACCAATCCTTATGTTGTGTTGCTACTCATGAAATTTATAAGGCAGAAACTATAGATTACATATGTCACTACTGTTGCTCATCAGTGGTAACGACTTTTAGAAATATGGCGTTGATTCTTTAAGTTTTGTTATGTTGTTATTGATGCCGTATTAATTATTACATGAACACTACAGACTGAAGTTGCACAAACAGTAGTCTAAATGCAAAAAATTGTATGTCATAGATCAATCAACAAAAATCTAAAAACAACTAAATGACACCTTGCACTTGGCATCCCTGTTCCTTTTCATTGTTGGGTTGTAGCAATGGGAAGGGAGGTGCCAAATTCAGCCTGGGGGCTGAGATATTCGCTGTGGAGAGGACATAGCAGAAAGATTTTAATTGAAAAATCCATGGTGAAAAAAAATTGTAAAACGTTAACCTCCATTTCTTTCTTACCTTTCGCTTGGCACTCCTGTTACTTTTTGTTGCTAGCTTTGTGGAAATGGGAGTGGTGGTGCCAAATTCAGCCTATGGGCTGAGATATCCACAGTGGCGCGTGAACAGTGCAAACAATTTAATTGAAAAATCAGTTGTGACGATGAATGGTAAAAAGTCGAACTCGTTTTTTCTTACCTTTCACTCGGCGCTCCTGCTCCTTTCTGTTGTTGGCATTGCGGCGATGGGTGTGGAGGTGCCAAAGTCAGCCTGGGGGCTGAGATATCCACTATGGCGTGGACAGTGCAAAACACTTTAATTGAAAAAATTAGTAGCAAAGAAGTGCGGTAAAAAAGTTGAACTCCTTTCTTGTTGCCTTGCGCTCGGCACCCCTGATCCTTGCTGTTGTTGGATTTGTGGCGATGGGAAAGGCGGTGCCAAATTCAGCCTAGGAGCTGAAATATCCACTATGGCGCGGACCATCATAACAATTTAATTGAAAAAATTAGTAGCAAAGAAGCACGGTAAAAAATAGAAACTCTATGTTTTCACCTTGCGCTCAGAGCTCATATTCCTTGCTGTTGTTGTCGTTTTGGCGATGGGAGCGGTGGTGCTAAATTCAGCCTGGTGGCTGAGATATCCATTATGGAGCGGATGGTGCAAAACAATTTAATTGAAAAAATTAGTCGAGAACAATCACAAACAGTCAAAACTCCATTTTTTTCTCACCTTGCGCTTGGCGCCCCTAGTTCTTGTTGTTGTTAGAGCAACGTCGACAAGAGCGGCAGGGTCAAATTCATTCTGGTGACTGAGATATACACTGTGGCGCGGACAGTGCAGAACAATTTAATTGAAAAATTAGTCGTGAAGAAGCATGGCAAAAACTAACTCCATATTTTCTTACCTTGCGCTCAGCGCCCCTCATCCTTGTTGTTCTTATCTTAACAGCGATGGTAGCGGCAGGGCCAAATTCATTATGGTGGCTGAGATCGAAGGGTTTGATTTGGACGGTAGAAAGAGTCCATCGTGGTTATGATTTGAGATAATTTTTTTGGGAGGGGCAGCGAGAAGTAATGTATGGTATTGTACTTGTGATGGGATGTTGTACGTTACCATACTTAAGGTTGCGAGGATGCTTATTTTTGGCGCGAAAATTTCCATGTCTTGTCTAACATTTTTTCGTGATCGGCCAT
Source organism: Cyclotella cryptica (assembly GCA_013187285.1). Classification (NCBI taxonomy): domain Eukaryota; phylum Bacillariophyta; class Thalassiosirophyceae; order Thalassiosirales; family Thalassiosiraceae; genus Cyclotella; species Cyclotella cryptica. The sequence goes on along the minus strand of JABMIG010000308.1, from coordinate 97,730 downwards.
TTCTGAACCATGGCAGAAGCTAGCCACATCCATCGACATGCCATCTTTCCACGGAGAACAATCCAACCACGTCGTCACTTCTAAATCTGAACACCAATAACTCATCTACACTTCATTGCACGGCATTTTCCGGTCTGACTGTGCCAGTGACTGCCTCCGGTTGATTGTTATCTTCGCGTGAAAACAGGCACTGATCGAGATCTAGCACAAACAAGATCGTGAAGGTCCCATCTGCCTTCCCCGCTCGACAAAAAGCGATCTACCACACATCGCACACACACAAAAACACCAGGACATCGTGAAAATTGGGACAGGCGCTTCGTCCAATTGTGTATTAGACACAATAATCAACTTGAATTGGAACTATTTTGGTATTGGAACTATCATTTTTTTGCACTCCCTTCCATTCCCCATCACCTGCATTCATGTTGAAAGCTGCCATTACATGCAACAATCCACTGAACAGTGATGTGAGGAAACGGATACTGATCATCAACAACTGTCTCCCAGTGGAGAAAGCAGCTCTTTGGGTAACTGCTGAGGAAATTCGTGACCGCCTGGTTCATTGTGGCGTCGACCATGCTCTGACAGCAGACATTGTGTCACATGCATTGAAAAATGCAAACCTTTGACACTCTTCGCAACGACCCCAATCACTCCGAAGTCTGCACCAATCTATCCCCCTACATCAACCACGGCCAAATATCCTTCCAACGCCTCGCGCTCAAAGTCCGCGCTCAAAACACACCCCAACGGAACCGCCGCCTTTATAGAAGAGGGAGTGGTCCATCGCGAACTCAGCGATAATTTTGTCTACTACACGCCGGACGGGTATGATTCGTTGGAGGGGCGGCGGATTGGGCGAGGGAGACTTTAGAGTTGCATGCTCAGGATGAGAGGGAGCATTTGTATACCTGGAGGGAGTTAGAGAGGGTGAGACGCATGATGATTTGTGGGATGCGGGCAGTTGCAGTTGGTTAGGGAGGGGGGATTGCATGGATTTGTGAGTTTGTTATTCTGTCGATTTTTTGTTGTTTTCATCCAATTGTTCAAAAATTTTGTTCACCTCCATGCCTCATGACAATCAACAAAGATGAGAATGTATTGGGCCAAAAAGATACTGGAATGGACCATCTCGCCATCCTATGCCCTAGCGACGGCACAATATTTCAATGATCGATATGCCTACGATGGCAATGATCCAAATGGCTTTGTCGGCGTAGGATGGTCCATCATGGGAATACATGACATGGGTTGGAAGGAACGGCCCATCTTTGGGAAGATTCGTATATGAATTATGTGGGGTGCAAGCGCAAATTTAAGATTGATTCATTTGTTGCGAGGTATAAGGGTGCTAAGGAGAATGCCATCAAGGCGGAGAGGGCTGCGACTGTGGAGAGAAAGAGCGAAAGTGATAGTCTTTCAGGGAAGAAACGGAAAGCTTAAAACCATTATGGACTCGCCACACGTAAAGGTGTCCATCTAAAGTATACACGAACGGTATGGAAAAGACGTTAGGTTACATCAAATCTCATAAACGACACAAATTCTATTCATATTAATGATCTATATTATCACAGGTATAAATTGAAATCAACCGCATCCGAACGCATCCATTCATTGCTTCTTGTCTTTTCCTCACTCACCTCCTCGTCCTCCATAAGATCCGCCATGAGGTCATCCACGTCAGTCTTTTCATTCACATCACCAGCCTTCCCACTGCCCACCTGACGTATGTCCACAGCGCTAGCTCCAACAAAGTATCCACAAGACGTCCATTCCAACATTTGACGACTGGTGAATGGGCCATGTATCGCCCTGTCTTCGTTCCCTTTGTATTCCCACATTATTTCGGCATGTTGCGAGGTCAATTTCTATTCCTTTTGCATTGCTTCGTCATTAGAAGAGGTAGTAGTAGTGTCACTAAAGTAGTCGTGACGAGCTTTCTTCGTGGGTAGAGCACCGTCCATCACTTCGGGAGGTCTTTTTGTATTGTTTCCGTTGTCTAATTTAAATCTGTGCATCCAATCAGATTTTGTTAGTTCGTAAGCATCCGTTTCACCCTCAAATAGTAGTGCATCCGCCAACTCGGTGAGTTCTTCTACTGCCTCTCTTGTTTGTTTAATTTCGCTTTTTAACAGATCGATGTTTTCATCATCGTTTTCGGCGGAGGATTGTGTCGTTGACGAGTCGACAACAGTTTCATCGTCTGCAGTAGGCTTTTGCTTTCTTTTCTTACTCTTATTCTTCTTTGCCAACTTCTGCTCTTGCCCTTGCAATTGGCGCAATGTCGATCCATGCCTTGTCAATGCTGCCATGACCGTCTCCTCGGCATTTTGAAGCAGCGTTACCAATCTCCTACCTCCTCTTGTGTGTCATCTTCATTCACATATTTTGAAGTTTTCGTCGGCTTCTTCCTCCTCGCCATCCTCTCCGGCTTCCAAATAGAAGTCGAATCCAACCCGCCCGGACCGGTGACATTTCCCTCTTCTTCATCGTCACCCCCCACCCCGCCATCCAACCAGGCATCTTCCTCCCCTCCACCACCTTCTTCCGAAATATATAGGTATCACCATCAAAGTATCCCAAACCGCTCTCTTTCATCTCCTGTGCAGAAGGAGTTGATTTGTGCTTCTTACTCATGTGCACAGGGAGGGAGAGAAAAAGAGTGTGGTGGTTCCAATGCAGGTTGATTATTGTGTCTAATACACAATTGGACGATGCGCCCGTCCCAATTTTCACGATGTCCTGGTGTTTTTGTGTGTGTGCGATGTGTGGTAGATCGCTTTTTGTCGAGCGGGGAAGGCAGATGGGACCTTCACGATCTTGTTTGTGCTAGATCTCGATCAGTGCCTGTTTTCACGCGAAGATAACAATCAACCGGAGGCAGTCACTGGCACAGTCAGACCGGAAAATGCCGTGCAATGAAGTGTAGATGAGTTATTGGTGTTCAGATTTAGAAGTGACGACGTGGTTGGATTGTTCTCCGTGGAAAGATGGCATGTCGATGGATGTGGCTAGCTTCTGCCATGGTTCAGAAATGGCCGATCACGAAAAAATGTTAGACAAGACATGGAAATTTTCGCGCCAAAAATAAGCATCCTCGCAACCTTAACATCATGTCGGAAAATTAATTTCCCGACAGGCCGTGACTAGGCCTTTTTGAAAATTGCATCATAATAAGATCCTTAAGTCTGGACCTTTCATTTCCCGATTACAGCCACACATACATGTTACATAAGTAATTGAGCACCCACTTAGCACCCACACAAATAATAATTGAAGTATATTTATAGGAAATGCATGTAACCTAAGTTAAGGGTTGATTAACTTGCTACTAACAGACTTAAGACTAATTAAACTCACAAGAAGTGAAAAAATCTGGGATTACTACTTTTGGCATACACAACTCTTCACATACACTGACTTTTCCGACATACAACATGTAAGTATACTCACGATACATGTATGCTTTATTATGTCAGACTTGACTACACTTATAAAATAAGCGCGTATTACTGACCTTAAATATCTATCTTACTCCTAAACTCTGACTTACGGGCTCTCAGACAATAATTACTTGATTAACAATGAGTTTGGTGGCCAATCATGTTGGTCTACTTCCATTTAGGCTGGGACTTTGTTATGTTTGATCCCAATCAACCGATCGGAATCCATGACAGAATTTTTGGTGAAGGACCATTTTGTATTGGACTTGACTTTGAGGGCGCAATTGCTGGCAATCGCGAGCCAATCATATCCAATAGGGCAATAGTCCAATCAATTTTTCCCCCCATGTCACTTTTTCTTGCCACGACACTTTACGCTCCGCCATGTCAATGCATTTCCCGCCACTTTTAAAACTTCTACTGGATTTATGCATAATAAAACCAATTGGTTGATTGAATGTCAAGGGGAAAATAGCGTCCAATCGGAGCTCTGATTGCACAGTTGGACTTGTGACAGAACCGATTGACCAATCTAAAAAGTACGCTCAATTAGATTGTAGGTGTTCATTGGCTCTAAAAATCACCAATTTGCAGTATCAATCAGCCAATTGGGCTTGTGGGACTCACTCCAATCTGAACAGATTGGTTGATTGGGCCTATAAAGTCCCAGCCTTAGTTCTGTACCAGAGTCATTTCAGAGATAAAGAAACTGTGGCCCGGAACAATTTTGGCAACAGGTAAGCCATCCCACTCTGAGTAAAACTGTGGAATTGAAAGAAGGAATGGAACTGTAGAGGATTAGATTAAAAACTGGATGCATGACAACGAATCCACACATTGGGCGCAGTCTCTTCCATTCATTCAGTGGCGATGCAATACCCAGGTACAAAGAGGGATTGGTGGATGGACACCTACCATCTGATGTTTGACAACACCCCCAAGTTGGTATATCAAATTTGCGGCCACAGAAATGGATATTAATCAATGTTTAAGTCTCCCACTTGATATTCCTTTGGAGCAGGCCACTCTTTCACTTGGTGCTGATAGTTCTACGGGCATGGGTTCTACTGCCAGTCCCCCAAAAATTCTGTGAGTCAGGGTCAAGCTGATACTGAACAAGAACAGCCAAAGGTAAGGCAGTTGATGAACTCTATGAGAGCACAGGACACTAGCAAACCATCTGGCCCAGGATTTCATTCAGAAGGGTTCACTTCTGATAAGACGGATACCTTGATCAAAACCTGCTTCGATTTGCAACAGTGAAGTCTAAACCAGGAAGTTACTTTGGATGGAAGGGACTTGGGTTCCAGTGTGGAGCATTGCTTAGTACCATGCCATTTCATGTCACATTCACTGTAAACAACTTCCTGATGATGAAGGATTCATATGTCCCAAAGATGCACCCATCAGAGGAACCGTCAGTAGACGTCAGGAAAAGACCTCCTGAGGAACTGTTGCCATCAATGAAAGCACCTCCTGAGGGATTGTTGAATGAATCTAATGATGCATTTCTACCCTCTATTCTGTCTGAAAAGTCAAAATATGTTGGTGATGTCTGTATCATCTCTGGTTGTCAATCCTCCTGAAAATTAAAGTGCCCACAGATGACAGCACTTTGGAGAAGAAAGTATCCGCAATTGCTTCTTAATTTTGGAGAGAGAGTCATCATTGTTGGATCATGGAGACGGGTGATTCCTAGGAAGGTCCAAAAGAGTATGTGGGAGATGTTGGATGATTTTGGCGAGAGTGTGTTGGATACAGTCCTGCAACATGGAGACAAAGGTGTCATAGAGCAATGGGGCTACTGGTATCGAGCACTGACTATTGATGATGACAACATCCCGGTGTTAGCAGATGAGAAGCAAAAGGCTGCTGCAGAAGAAAGAGACCATCAATTGATGGAGTCCCCCGGTCACAAACATCTATGCAACAAAGCATTTGAATAATTGTCACAGCAGGGGCGGATGATGAAGAAAAGAGTACAAACCCAAATGCAGCCACATTTTAATGTTGAAACTATTGTTCAGGTTCTGTTGCACGATGTGGACACAACTAAGGCTGATGGTAAGACTTTGACTCTCGTTGTTGTCAAATTTGTTCGAAAGAAGGACAATACTTGTGCAATGTATTGCTCGGCATGCAAAGCAGGTGTTTTGGACATATTGTACCATCCAAGCTATATGGCATCCATTGCATCGAATAGTACAGTATTGGGTTTAGATACTGTTTTAGATGAATGGACGGGATTGCCAAGGATCAAAGAAAGGGAAGCTGCTGCATCTATGTCAATGGTTGGTGGGCAAGGGAAGCATCTTGGGTGTGGATGCAAGAGTGGTACTTGTCGTAGTGGGAGGTGTTCATGTTTTAAGGCCGGATTGAAATGTAATTCATTGTCGTGCTGATATCAACAAGAATTGCATTAACAAGGATTAGGAAAGCTTTGATAATTGCTTAAATTTTAATACATGTGTTTCCACAGGTAGTAGTGAGACAATATTGTTGGCACCAGTACAATGAAATAAGTGCAAGAATAGGACACATATTACACAGGCCTGTACTGGCACCAGTGCCGGAATGGGGCATCCTATACTGGCACTAGTCCCACTGTGGGGCCGGTGCCAATTTGGGGTTACTAGTTAGTTATCCAGTTACAGCACTGGACATCCAGTTCCAGCACGAGACATGACACAATCCTGTTTTTGAGCCCAGTTCCAGCACTTGCTGCCCCATAGTGCACAGTGCCAGTATGGGAACTTCGGTGTCCCAGTTCCGGCACAGGACAAAAAATCAGTCCCAGCTCCAGCACTGGGCCAGTGCTCATATGGGGGCTAACACAAATCTTGTTCGCTCAGTGGTATTTAATGCCACTACTGTACTTTCTGAACAGCCATATGTAGACCCCTCGAGTCTATAGACTCAAAGGTGGTGGTCTATATACTAATTGCAGGGGGTCTATAGACTGTTATAGGGGCTTATATATACTACCAGTACACATGCATCAAAGATCTATCCACTAAGGCAAAGAGTCTAACGTCCCTGTCATAAGTCTGATGGGAAACTATAAACAATTTATTATTGATATTTGTCATTTGATGTGGGGTCTATAGACTTAGATACTTTAAGATGATGAATAGTCTATAGATTGCACATTATCAAAATATGACTGTACAGACTACTCTGTCACGTGATCCACTAGAATTGCACACATCAATAAACCCTTGGCTACCCACTGCTGAAACATTCCTTCCTACCTCTCTTTTCTTGATTTTGGGGAGACCCTGCTAATCATGAAATGCCTCTTCTAATCCATAAGGAGATCTGTCGTTGCTTGAACTGGGAGGTAGTTCTCAAGGCTTTTTGACCCAAACCAGGCTCTAAAAATAGCCCAAATCACAAAACTTTCCACAACAAGGGAAGTACAAACACTTCACTTCACAATAAGTGTTGTCACAGAAAGACACAAATCGCCTTTCACAGAAAAACAATTCACATGGGGAAAGAAATTCATACCAAAGTCCCCATTCCTTGCTAACTCCATCATTGTCTCCTGGTGTCTCCACCACTTCCTTGAACAATTTGGTGTTAGTCTCATCTAACAACTCCCATAATTCATTATTAACTTTTTACAACACATAGCAGATCCATTTACGTTTGTCCCTCAGAAAGTTGGTTGAGATTTGTTGTGCAAACAAATAGCGCACTCCTTGTAAAACCAAGCCTTTGACATTTCTTTGTTTGTTGGAGGATTAGATACTCAATCCTTCACAAGTTTCAACCACCTTGTTGTTTTAATACTCATCAAAGTCGGAAGAGGAAGAGGTTACTGTAAGGTTAGAATATGAGAATGGCATTACTGAAATGTGATCCAAAATAATTACTTACATATGATGCTATTGGTTTTGAGTTTCTGAACTTCTCCATACCTATGATAGCCATCTGCATAACAAATGTTTCTGAGAATCCTAACATGGTTGTCCGTAGGATGAAGTCAGAACTAACTGTATGATCATTTTTATTGATTGCCTCAACTGCAACATACCACAGAAGAGTCTGTTTTGTGTGCAGTGAAATCATCTAAAGCATTTCATGGGGTGAAACTTGATTGCCAGGCATTCTGTACCATGGTCGTAAACAAGTGATACATTGCCAAGTTTGACTCTATTCTCCATTGTCATATTTCCTTGACCATCTTCAGGAGGGACCCAGTGTGGATACATTTGTTATCACTTTGGAGACAGAAATAGCATCATCACCTATTGTTGCATTGTTGAATTAATGTGATTGATAACTTTTCTCAGTCATTGCTAATTGAAAAATCCAGTACAGCAGAACAACCCTGCATTGTTGTTGATGAAATGATGACATAAAATTTCTGCTCTTCCTGAGTAATAATCTTAGGAGAAGACAGAGGTGGAAGCAACTCTTTGACACCTTCCACATCCTTGTTCTCTTTTCCTTCTTCTCCTTATCTACTGTGGCTGTTATATCTAGAACCTCATTGAGCTCAGCCTCAACGTGGAGGCTGTCTAATGGGTCTTGTGTCAACAGTAAATTTGAGACTCCAATATGCTGGAATTGTCCAAAGACAACACAATATGGAGACTTCCCTTTGAGGTATCTCCAACCTGTGTACATTGAAATCCAATGTGTTAAGTTGCTCTCCTTTGTCCAAGCACCAAGCTTCTTCTCTATGGTCTGTTTATACCTTTCAACTCCAACACCAGCGGTTGACCTTCTGGGCAATCCGGGGACCATTCTGAATTGAAGCCATAACTTACTCAAGTCCTTAACGACTTCATCAATGAACTGAAACAAGGCAATACTTGATTAGTTGCATAACTGAAAAATAAACTTCCAAACCTATAAAAACAATCAACACAAAGGAGGAATTTGAAGTTTCCATCAGCAATTTTTGAGATAGCAACAGATCTACTTGGCCTCTAGATGCCCAACCATCAGTGAGAATAGGTTGATGTGCCACGGTTGGTTTCTTCTTGTGCATCTGTTCAACGCAACACGGACAATTGTCTGTGAACAGCTTATTACACACAGTACAATGTACATTGCTGAACTCCTTCTTCGCATGCTCATAAAAAGAAATGTCCCCTTGCAGTGAACATCACAGCCTTTCACCTCTGAAGTTCAAATAGTTCTTTGCAGGGACATACACACCCATTCTACTTTCAAATTTAATTTGTCAGCTTCTTCACCTTTTAGATTTGCAATGAGTGACAAACATGGAGAAGGCTCTACTGCTTCTTTGTGTAATTAAAGGTGGGATATTCCTTTTTGAACACATGTATTGACTCTCCCTTCCCATTGTTGTGATGTTTGAGGGCAGTGATCCTCTGTCCAAAGAAGATTCTCAGCATGACAATCAACAACATTTTCAGAGCAAGACATCAAGTTCCATTCAAGTGTGAGAAATGTATGAGCAAATATATATTCTTCGTCATCACCTTCCAAAAAAATATTGCACATCAACTCATGTACCTTCCAGCTCATTTTATTCTTCCCCTGACTTGTTGGATCACCATGCTCTACCTTTGTTGCTTGGACCTACATTTGTGTTATAAAAATGTTAGTTATTGATGTTACAAAAAATCAAATGAAACTTACTGTGCGTTTCATTCCTGTCATAAATTGACTCAAATCTGTAGCAAAATGTGAATCCATGTCATATTTTGACATCCTGTAGAGGTGCATTAATGCGCTTCAATAACTGTCATATGAAGAAGCAGATAAAGTGTTGCTGGCATTGCCAATACTTTGCCTTGAAACCCTTCTTTGAGGCAAGATATTCACTGAAGATATCAAAAGTAAGGTTAGACAATATAACAGGGCAAACAGACCTTGGGTGCATCTTCAGGAGGATATCCTTGATCCACTTCTTCATCTCTCTTTCGTTCTCTAGTGAACCAAGAGCTTTGACAAAAGATTCTTCCAACAAAGAGCGATGGGGGCTGTTGTATAACCAAAGGATGAAAACAACATTTTAGTTGGCATAGGAGATGGCACTCTTGTGAGATATGACATTGCGTATAATCTCCCGAACTTTCTCCCCATGTGGTGCGTCCTCTGGGGAAAAGAGTGATGCAAATGGTAGTGCTTATTTGAGTTTTTTGTTTGCAACATTAAATGAAAAACTTATATGTGATGTCATCCTCTGTCATCCAACCAACAGCTGTTGATGGCCGCAGTCTATCAGCAGCTGCCCTTGTTCCAGGGCGCCTGCATCGGCTGCAAGCACAGCACTATCATGCAAAGCTGCTGCAGCCACAGCACCATCTTGAGCGGCTGTGGCAGCCATAGCACTGTCACCCGGGGGCACTGTGACTACAGGCACCAATTTCCGACAGCCCAGTGCCAGTAGCACTGGGGGCCTACTCACCTCCACCCAAGTCTGAAGAACTATCAGAGGGGGCTGTCCCAAATCCAATGATATCACGGGGGGCTGCCGCAACCGCAGCACCAATTTCAGACTGCCCCTCAGTGCCAGACACTGGGTTACCTCACCTCCCACAGCCGAATCTACGTCACTAAGTGCCGTCTGAAGAACCATCAGAGGGGGCTGTCCCGAATCCAATGATATCACGGGGGGCTGCCGCAACCGCAGCACCAATTTCAGACTGCCCCTCAGTGCCAGACGCTGGGTTACACTCACCTCCCACGGCCGAATCGATGTCACTAAATGCTCGTTCAAAGTCATTGATGGCTCTATCACCACAGCTGCGGCATTTAGGTTGGTTGAAAGATTGCATCGACAAAAGATGGTATGTCTCGTAAAATAAAAATAATAAGTGTCATCATGGTAAGATTCTTCCGTCATGTGCATGCATCAATAATATATGTATGTACGGTATGGTACCATGCACCCAAAAACATCATGTCTGTCTTTGCATTTTCGGTCCAGGCACTAATAATAAATTTTTAGGCGTAAGAAATCCATTTAACTCCCATGCACTTTTTAGTTCACAAAATAATGATAATGTTACATAATTAGAAACAACTTGGTCCACATCATGAGAGGAGAATTGAATTATATTACATAATTAGAAAATAATATGCACAAAAAAGTGCACAAGTGAAATTCGCGCGCAAAAAGGTGCATGGTATGTGCACAAATAAATGTTGATAATGTCACAATGGCAACGCAATTCTATTTTACTAGATTTACCACATAAGTGAGCGTCATTGTACAATAAGTCTTAATAACAGCCATAATTTCAAAAACATGCACAAAATACCGTCTACTGAAAGGGCTGCCAAACACCACCACAACTTACACAATCTTTTTCTAGATAGAAGCAAGCTTTGTTTGTATTGGGATCCACTGCGGTGCAATCGTCATTTGGATTCCATTTGCAGCACCCATTTCTTTCAAGAGGATAATTCAACCATAGACCAGCACATGCGACACAGTTTGTCTCCTGCAGGTTACACCAAGAGTCTCCTTTACGTTGCTGGTAACCAGTGTTTCGTTCGTAGCAACCAATCCCAGCAGAAGAATTCTAGTGCCGAGTTCATTGTAAACAAAGAAAGACAGGAATCAGTACAGAAAGAATCAAATCTGACATGATTAGTGTAGAACAGACTTACAGGTGCCACTGAGGGAGATTTGGATGAAGGCGCCGAAGTGCCTTTGGATGTGGGTCGCATAGTTGGTGAAGAAGTCATCGGCAGAGTGGGTTTGTTGGAGTGGGCAACAGCAGTTGGATTCGTCGAAACAGGTTGAAGAGTAGTCGGATTCGGTGTGGGACCGCTTGAGAGGCAGTTCTCCTCCCCACAATCGCCAAGGTTAGGAACTACCTTATTCTCTATATACCATGCCACCCACGCCAAGGGAGCATTCCAGTTGATAGTGTTTTCCTTTGAACACCAGGCCTGTGGTGCAGTTCCTCGTCCTGCGTAAGACTTCGCTGCTGCGACATTTGGTGTCGCGGAGTCATTTATGAGCTCATTATTAGGCCCACCACTTAGCCATCCTTTGGGCCAAAACTCATCCTGTCCGACAGCCCAAGCAAGTCGATCATGAGTGTCAGTTTCTGATTTTTTGCCGTATCCCTGCGAAAAGGTCAAGTGTAAAACGTAAGATTTATTTCAGGCTCTGAACAGATAGAGTTGGGACAAATTGAGCAAAATCCAGTTCTTACTGTGACGTAGGAAATGCCCATCGCATTAACACCCATGATGTAATCCATTGATCTTAGCAGATAATTCTGATAAGACACATTCCCCGTTATTTCATAAGCATATGCTAGAACAACCGCACGATTCATGATGAATGAATTGGAACCCCAAGGGTAGCGACTGAACTCATTGGGAAAACCTAAGTTGGAAGGATAGCCTTCATTGTCGACTGCTTGTGTGATTTTATCTGCAAAGGCAACAATATTCGTTTCGATTGATGCTTTGTCCTGTACATGAAAAATGTAGTGTGAGTGATGGCCTTATCTAAAAAAAGAACCAGTCGATAGTGTTTGTTTTGGCGTACCGTAGAGGACAAATCGCTTTCAGCAGCGTACAAAGACAGTGTTCCTGCACCGTAAACCGTGGCCCAATCCCATTGATCTATTTTTTATAGTAAGAAGAATTCATCACAGCAATTTTGTATGTTTCAGCAGATTGGTCTCCAAGGGCGAAAGCAGTGAGATACATCTCGCATGCTGCAGCATATCGATCGTCATCAAACATACTGTCAGGATAATCACCACCTCCTGTACCTGGAGATGCTTCATTTGCATTATATGCTTTGCTCGTGCCATCGGCACGTGACCAGGCATCAATCGCGGCGTCCCAAAGCATAGATGAATACACAGTATCCCCTCCTCGTGAGCTCCATAACCTTGCAAGGTGAGCATTAACCCTTGCTACAGCATATGTTGCAGGAGTTGAAGAACCCATGACTGATCTCTGTTGATTATTCTCGTCGGTGATAGTGGTAGGGAATGCAGACCATACATGATTGTGAGCTTTGTGTGACGCAAGGCCTCCATCAGATGGAAGCATACCCCTAACAAAGCGAGAACCGTAGTCCACTTCATCTAGCACATCAGGAAAGCTATTCCCACTTTCATCAATATCTTCACAACGACACATCAAGCAGTGAGTAACTTAGCATACATATGAAAAATCATCCTTTCTACAAAACTCACTGAGTTCACCGTCAACAAATGCATCGGGAAATAATTCGTGCAAATTTAGTAGAGTCCAGGCAGATATGGCGTGATTTACCGTGTATATTCCAAAATCCCCAGCGTCTGCCCACGAACCTCTCAAGTCGAAATTTGAACAAGTATTACACCAACCTGGGTAAGGCGGCAAGGACGAATCACCCAGGTGTAGCGCTGGCCTCGCGTATCTAGCGTCCACAAGATGCTTACCCGGAATTTCTTGACCCATTCGATGGAAATAGAAATAGTTCATCGCGTCATGAGGAAGTTCAGGGTACAAAGAGTGAGCAATTTCAAATATCAAGCTGGCTCCTATGCTGTTCACAACGAGTCTGTACGATCCGATTTCGCGCAAGGAAGAAAAGTCAGCATGGTGGACATGATCACCCGAAGCGTCATCGTGCCCATAAACAGTAGTTACTCCGTTCAGCATAACAAAACCAGAGGTGTCTTGAATCTGCCATGCCAGAGGGGACGTAGATGAATCAATGACAACTCCTATCTTTGTTGCGAACTTTAGGTAACCCAACTGATTAACTCTCACAAACTCTGACTCATGAGCAGGAAAGGACGAAACTTGGGGAGCCGCAGTTGCAGGTGCCAGCGTAGACGGCAACTGTGTGGGCACAGAAGTTTCTGGTGCCAGTGTAGTAGGAGATCTCGTGGATTTGATTATGGGTGATAGCGTAGGCGTCTTCAAGCAACAGAAAAAGAATAATGGGATAGATGTTTAAACGAGCATCTTACAACAACCATGTTTGCACACTATTCACCTTTGTGGAGCAATACGATGTGGAAGCGCCAAACGAAAAACTCAACTCAGGCAGGCTACATGTGCCACCAATGTTTTCGGAAATTACCACACCATCATTGTCAACGAGCGATAACGTGGCATTGGATAGACGGCAGAGGCAGTTGTTTGGATCGGTTTTATCCCTACACCAACGATTCTTAATGGTCACAGAATCGATCGAACGTGCTTCTTTCAAATCCAATTCCCACCAGGCATGGCCATCATTGGTATGAGAAAATGACGACAAGTCACCGTCAATTGCTCTGGATGCATTAAAGTTCCCATAAGTCGACGATTGAAAAGCGTTTTTGTTAAGGGCGACATTCTCTCCTGATGAGAAGACTTGCACCTCAAACACATGAATGTTCTGACCAGTGGTGGCTTCGAGTTTGACGTGCCTAGCGAATAGGTTGCAAATCTTTGGTGTTGTTGGAACCAGTGTAGTCGGACGATTCGTCGGAGTAGGCGTCGGTTTTACTGTTGGAGGCAATGATCCATTCTTAAGATACGGATCGTCTGAGTTACACTGAATGACGCGTAAGTATTCAATAGATGAGAATATTTGACTTTCAATGTACATTTGCTCTGTATCATTCCAGAGACATACACTTACCCAGCCTTTATCACAGATGGCGTGCTGGCAACACTCATCAGATGTATTACACGGTTCCCACATCTGCAACGATTGGAAACACAGTTCGATAACGTTTATATAGGTGCGACAAGGCATTCATCCAACAACAAGAGACTTACCGCAGTGCATCCATCCAACTCGCCGTTTTCAAGCCAAAGTTTACCACAAGGGCCTTCGCAATTTTCCTTGCTTAAAGCACAGAATGTTCCAGCCTCATGGTGACATGTCTTGAGGTTTATGGTACAACAGCCACTGTTGGAGTGGGGCGACGCAGTGGTCGGTGTTTTGGGCGTGGTGGGGGCAGGAGTTGATGGTGTAGGAGGGGGTGGATTCCAGGAGCACGTATCGGCCAAACATAACGACGACCCAGTAGGATCCACTTGTGTGCATTTAAATCCCTCGCAACAACTTGATTGATCGCTGGTGCAATCTTTCCATTCAGCAATGCATATGCCAGGAGGCATACTCGGGCGAGATGACACAGGTGCTGCAGTTGTTGGACTTTTAGTTGGTTTGGGCGATACAGTGGGTGATCTGGAGCCCGAAGGCAGAATCTTGACCTCTGCACAGTTCCAAAATTCTAAGGGTTGCAGAGGAGGGTGATGATTCACGTCAGTCTTTGAATTGTGTCACCAGACGAAGGAGGAGTAATATCGATACTCACGTTCTGGAGATGTGCTATCGCGTGAACCATCACTGTGATAGGGCAAGACGCACTCCCTATGAACGCAGCAGGAAGCGTAATGAGATATCTAGGACAACTCAGGAAGCCTCCTTGGCGGATCAAACGATTCTATAACGACCAACACACGACTACTCACGTAAGACCACGAGTCCAATAAGAGTCTGGAAGGTAAGAGTTGGTACTGAAGTAGTTTTCATAGCCTGGAGGCGAGCACTGTCCCGTACAGACGGAAAGAAAGAATCGAAATAGAATAAGTGAGTTTGCATGTTGTGAACAAATGTGCATTTAACGAACAGAAAAAATGCTGCCCTCACCGAGTTAGCGGTGATGTATCTCCATTGAAGCAAAACTTGATCTCCGTACAGACCCTCAGGTAACTTGTACTTGAAAACGAACGTTTTAGTTTGTCCCCCCTGACCACCACCATACATTCCACGGCCTGGATAGTTGGAATCAGCCGGCATCTTCACATGGTTTCCTTGGAAGACCATATCTTCGATAAAAATGAGTTCGTTTCCGGGAGCATCAAAATCCTCCTGCTTGCAATTCGCTGGACCCTTGTTGCAAGCCTTGAGTTCCATATGTCCATTGTGATGGGTGTCGAGATATGATTTCACCATGATGATGTCACCCTCCGAATAAGTTTCTTGGGGAGTAAAAGGCATGGGGTTTGATTCTGTGTCAACCCAGGTGGAAGTCTCGTATGAATTGCTACCAAACTTTCCACAAACTCCGAGGTTGGTGTTAAGGCAATGGGGGCAGTATTCGGGCTTCGGACAGCCGGGTCCAGCAGTTGATTGAGTGCAGAGGTAAGCGAGGTTGTAAGCGTACACATTCCTGGAGCGAGGAGTCTAAGAAGACAAAAATAAAGCATTCATGGTTCAGATATAGCACACGTATCCGGTTCGATTAATCAACGTTTTATCTCACTTCAAGATACCCATGCCCATTGACGAAAACGTTAGGAGCTGGGTTGAAAGAGGCGGCGAGGGCGAAGTAGATCAAACCTTTCACGGTGCACATTTTGGGGAGTTTTGTGGAGCAATGGAAACCGAAAGACTGGACTTTTACTAAAGAAGCCCAGTTTTGAGCGAATAGATTTGGTTAAGGCGACTTTCGGAGGTTTTTCGGCTGGGATTGATTGAATGGGTTCTAAATTTATGAGATAATTGCTGTATCATCATCATTCCATAATGCGCGCGGACTCTAGTCTTGGTCAGGTCTTGGTCGTAGATCAGGCAGCCTTTGCGGGGAGGAAGGAAAAGCAGAGGTCTGACCATTGCTTCCTCTGAATTTGATACTGTTGTCTTTCGCCGGCAGTTGTGTTTGCCCGCGTTCGTGCGCACAAGACAGAAAGAGACCACAAGTCTTGTCCGTTTCGTGTTTGTCTCGGTGGCTGGTGCCAAAACAGTTAGACGCGAATGGATTCACAATTCCCGGAGGAAAGAGGGGGGCGAATCTTGCTAATGGATCGTTCGTCATTATTTAGCGACGCACTTCAAGAGAAGAAAGGCGTTCGTGCGCTCAAAACATGGAGAGACCACAGGCTTGTCCATGTCGTGTTTGTCACAGTGTCTGGTGCCAAAAACGTCTAGGCGCGAATGGATTCACAGTAGATTAACCGTGCCTGAAGGAGAGAGGCGGATGAATCCCGCGAATGGATCGTTCTCCTTTTGACGATGCGCTTCATGAACAGGGAGGACGGGTACTTCTCGAACATTAAGAACATTCACCTGAGTTGTCCCGTAGGAACAGAAGGAGAGCAGAAGGTCAATGGACGCGACCCTTCTTCCTGTTTCTTGGGAGACTTGTTGCAGTTGTTCGTGTGCCTGCTGTCGTTGCTTCTTCCATGGGACTTCGAGATAGGTGGGTTTGACGACCACTTCAGTGTGGTACTGAGAGGAAGCAGAGAGGATGACGCCCGAGCACCCTCGAGCTCCCTCGAGCCTCATTAGACATTCTTCTCTCTAGCTGGGGCATACCATATCCCAGTTGGTGCGATTATCACACCACCTCTGTAGAACTCCGGATGATTTCCACGTGATTGCAAGAAGGAGCGATTATTGCACCACAACGTTTGCCTATTCCGATGTACAAACCTGTAAAAATATCATTGGCAGATCGCCCTTCAAAAGCTTTATCTCCAGGGGGAGGTTGTGAAACTGCTCAAGCCACAACTATAAAAGAAAATGGTGAGGAAAAAAATATAACAAGAAGGAAAAATAAAATCATGTATGCCTGGTTTCTCAATCAAAATTTCGACATGCACATGACTAAGTAATGAACATAAAATAGATTCCAACACTGGTGCTCACGTCCTTTTTCCAACCATGGCCAGACCAGTTTGAAACTTCCCCAGAACAGCTTCTGCACAAAATAACTGGGCTCACTTGCCAGCGCGCAACCATCATTTCCAACGCCCCCATTTCCACTTCGTCGAAACCACCTTCGTAACCCCATCAAAACCTCCATTATTGCCACAGCCTAACCACCCTTCTGCGGTATCGAAACCACCCATTCGATCGTATCAACACGACCCTTTGTCTCCGCATTGAAACAGCCCTATTGATCCCTAAGAAACCACCCTTTTGATCGCATCAAAACCAACCTCTTTGCCTCCTCAAAACTGCTCTTTTGTCCCATCAAAACCAGCCTTTTGCCGCAATGAAACCACCCTTTTTGCCGCATCAGAACCACTCATTTGAGTTCATCGAAATACCCTTTTTTGCTGCAACAAAACATCAATTTTTCCACATCGAAACATCCCTTTTTCCACATCAAAACATCCATGTTTGCCACATCAAAACTGCCCTTCTGCTCCAATTGAAACCGCCCTTTTGATGGCATCAAAAGAATCCATTCCGCCAAATCGTGTGCACCATTTCTTCCACGTTGAAACAGTCCTTTCAATCCCATAGCAACCATCATTTTTGATGCATCTAAAACAAGGGTTCCATTCCCATCCCATCAAAACCACCCATTTTGTTGCATTTGAACTACACGTTTTGCTGCATCAAAACAGCCTTTTCAGCCATATCAAAACCACCATTTGGATCCCATCAAAACAACCCTTTTGATAGCATCAGAACCACCCTTTGTGTCACTTTGAAACCACACTTTTTTCCGTAAGAAACAAATCTTTGGATCAAATCAAAACCACCCTTTTTGCAGCATCAAAACCCTCATATCCACTGGATAGCAATCCCTTTTTGCCGTATCACACCATCCTTTTCCTGGTGTTATAGGTGAGAAATTTTTAAAAGAATTCAAACTTTTAATGAAGAATTGATCAACCTTTTGTCGCCAATGCAGTAAGGACACATCATTTGTCTCCAGGATTGTAGGAAGATTGAACGAAAATAATGCAACAGACAAAGAAAGCAAATGAAGTGTCACAGGCTCCGTTGTATATTTGAATGATTCAGTGCCATATACCAAAATCACACACACACAAAGTGACACCAACAGATAAAGTAGTTGAGTCAACAGCATTAGTTAGTTATGTGAAAGACACGCTCTATGAATTCAGGACCATAATCATAGTGTCCCCCTTGTTTTCTGGAACATTGCCCTGAATATCATCTTGGAAAATTTCTGGCAGAAAACTAGGTTCCCACTTAAACAGTCTGGTGATAAAGACATCAGGGCTGACAAGCAAGCCACCATTTTTTGTCCCGTATGTTCCAGCGTGTTTGTTTCCTCACCAGATTTAGAATCTTGGTGGGAAGAACAGTATCATTCATATTTTTATTTTTGTGAGTTTGCGATCTCACTGGCTGTGCTGCAATTAATACTGCCAGGTGGAGATGTGCAGATGTGCATGATTCTTTACAAAGGACACAAATTGGACAATCAAATGAAGAATAGACATGAAAGCACTTTTTCCCGCCCACGGCATTATAACAGGCAACTCGGTTCTTGGCAAGAAAAAAATACAATGGGAACACAATCATTAGATCTACAGGTGAAACTACCTGTGATTTTAAAATTGGATAACAGTAAAAGTGACATAAGATGGTATACAGGCAGACAACCTGTCATGTAGATGTCAGGCAGTTCTTTATCAGAGAACAAAAGAACAAGGACAAGTACTCTTCAAGCATATATTGGGAGCAGATAATAAAGCTATCACATCAACAAAGAACATAGATGTGGCCACACTACATAAGCATGCTGAAAAGCTATTTAGAGATGGCATCATACAAGAAGCATTGAAGAAACAAACCTCCTGATCAAGAGAGGGTGTTGGAAGGAAAGTACTCAGTAGTTTGCTTTGTGCATATCAAAAATAGGGTTTAAGTCTCTTGAGACTGAAAACATATCACAGGAATCAAATTGTTCTAAGTGACATCAAAGGAAGCAAATGTTACTGAACACAGCCAAGAATGACTCTGTAGAAGCATCTAACAATATATCAAGCTCATGATTTTGAGAAAGGAACAATCAACAAATCACTTCAATAATTACTTTAGTAATTGTTTGTTTTTCAAATGGATAACAAGGAACATTTTAGCAGCAAACATCACACTTCATCACATTCTATCACAGTCCCACTACAAACAGCATTGACCATGCTGGCAACTTTCAGCATCTTGACCATATTAGCACCCTTTTTCAAAGTTGATTGATGGTCATCACACACATATGAGGTGTGTAGAAAATTTCTTCATTGTGAGGAGTTCAAGAAGCTCTTGCAATGCATAAGAACAGTTCAATCATCCATGACAAGAGAGCCTTTATGCTTTCGGCTTTCATAAAGGAAGCACCCCAATGTCCATCAAACACAAGACAAGAATGAATGCTTTGTTCTCAACTACAAGAAGTTCATTGCATTTATACTTGTAACAAATCATTGTAAAGCAAGGACAGATGAATGGCTGTTCTGTCTCTCTGCTATATCATGCTGGTGACACTTACAATTCCATACGTGTTTGAGATCAACGCACATGAAGGTATGATTCCATGCATTCAAGATTGGAACATCTTGAAGATTATGAATTGAGTTCATTCAAAATTGAAGCACTGTGAAGTTGACTTTGATGATCGACTCCTGTTTGAAACCCAAGTGCACTGAAGCTAACTTTCATGGTGGATGTGTGTTCAAGGTTGAAGCATAATGCAATAATGAAGACTATTCTTGTGATCTCGAGATTGATGTCATCCAGCCTTGTGTGCAACAAAAGCATGATAACAATAAACAAATGGGGTGGAGTGCCCATAATCCACTTCGTTGTAGTGATACCAGAGCAAAAACAACAATCTAGAATCAGCGGTTGTTTAAACGACATTTTGTTTATTATTATTTTGGAAGACAGATACAAGTGTCCTACAAAGGGTCTCTTGACATAACAAGTTGAGGGTATTTAGTTGACTCTTCAAATGAAAAGATCACAGAAGGATATCTTAGATAGTGACTTAAGCCATTTAGAGCTGCAAAATATTAAGTCGCACTGTTGGAGGAAAATGGGTGTACTTCTTGTTCTTCATTGAATTGTGAGCTTATTGTTTACAGATTACTATGTCACATGAGGATGGAAAGGAAATGCAATCCCTTTCAACCAAAAACAAAACTGTGTAGATTCTAGACAACTTGCTATGTTTATACCTTTCTCAAGGGTGTTATAAGATATTCTCTTGCACTAAAAACCATCCAAATAAACTGGTCTTTGTCTTTTGCAAGGATTCTTTACCTCTAGGCAATTTTCATTTTTACCCTCTAGTAAAATATACTTTTAATTTTAGTACAAGACGAGTACTAAATATGCAAGATTTTTGTCTTACGTAAATGTGGGAGTCATAAAACATGACTAGAATGGTAAGCTAGGTGAGTGGGGAATACCAATGTTGTTTGTGAGTTAACCACTCCAGTGACTGCATGTGAAACCCTGATTCATGCAAGGTTAACCCTTACATAGGCAGCCAGCACAATTTTTTTGGCAAGAAACTCACATCTCTCGTCCATCCCCCCTCCAATGACATGGTTGCGAGAGTGCCAATACCCCACTTTCACATGACTCACTGGGAGTAAACTCTGCAGCGGTGCTGCTCACAACCCCTTCAAGCTCCCAGGCTAACCACACATCGCAAAACAATCGTCGCGATGTTCTATCTTCACAATGTCACAGAGGAATCGAATTCTGGTTCTGACAATGCCAGAAATGCACCATCTGACGACGACGGCGTATTGGATGAAGACTGCTATGATTTTGCCTCCGTTGCCAGCAGCGAACTTGAAGGACCGCACGATGTTCAGCCCTCTGATGTCGAGCTTGCACCCCCTGCTTTTGGCCTTCCGTACATTGTAGAAGCCATCAATTCTACCCCTGTTGCTGCCATCACTTCCAATGAAGAAACAAAGCCTCCACGGGGGAAATCCATCACCCACTTTGTTTAGCCAACAACAAGATTGTTTTCCTGTCTCAAGATCTTGAGACAGGCGTAGAGTACTGTGGAATCATCCAGCTCTCTGGCCAACTCTTCAGGCAAAACCCGGCAGATCGGCAACAAAAAACCTTCATACCAGTGGAAGCGACATTCAACAAGTACTTTGCACCCCCAGATGGCGCTTTTTGGAATGAAGAGGCTTGTTGCCAGTCGCATGGCTTGTCAGCGCGGTCTCCGGAGATACGAAATGACCGCCCATTTGTCACTGTTTGGACCAACTTTGGCTCTTGGATCCAGCGTCATGTTGGTACTTCTGAGAAGTGCATTCTCTGTGCCTACCGTGGCAAGACATGTGACATGAGATGGATCTGGAAGCACTGCCTTGCTCTTAGATCACAGCTAAACATACCTAAACAGAGTGTTTACTTTATGGATCCACTTGACATAATAAAAGGATACAAGTGTCCTCTCCATCCTGTCAAGAGCAAGCTGGATAGTTTGGAGTTGGATGTGGCTTATCAATTCATCACAGGACACAATCTCAATGGTACCCATGATGCTTTGGTGGATGTAAAAGCCCAAACTACTGTGATTACATCCAAGCACTTTAGAGAATGCATTGGCAAGTCTAAGTCAATCAGGTTGGTTGAGGATGAATTCACTGCGGCTGAGCAATGAGAGATGCTGAAGAAGATGGAGTCCTTACGTCCGGTCCATGAGCCATGGTTTGAGTTGGTTGAGCGAGATGGCTTCACCCACACTCCTCCACGAACTGACAGATACACTGGTGTTGCCGGTGGTGCTAATTGGGGTCCTTCCAGTGAAATGCTCCAACTAGCTTGTGGAGGAGACCAGCAGACAATGTTTTTGTCCGTTTTCACCGTCAATACTTTGAAGTGCATCGCAGTGAGGACGAACAACTACTCCTACAATGACTGGGTTGTACCTACTACATGGCTGGACAGGGGTGGCAACACTACTAGGCGTCCCATCGTTTCAGCAATCTTCCCCATGAGGGAGAAAGCCTCCCAGCAAATGCACGCCACAGTTGTCTAGTCTCCAAGAATGAGAAGAGATACCAAGTGACGGAGTATTTCACCTTGGCTTGGCTTGGAGCTATCATGTCTGCTGGAGCCTTCTTCAATGGTGACTACAATCCTGGTATTGATGCAATCTACAGTAATGCATCCTATGACATTTCCATTCCATTCATTCAGAATACTATGCCACAAAAAGCGTTCATCTTCCTTTGGAACTACATTCACTTCTCGCGCACGCAAGACCAGAAGTCATCGGGTCAGTGTGGGTATGATCCCCTTTTCAAGATTCGTACCATCATTAATATGCTCATCGAACGCATTCATACTGTGTGGATTGCCGGAGATGGAGTGACGATTGATGAGAGTATGATTCGGTATATGGGCCGCGCCATAGCTTTCATTCAGTACATGCCACACAAGCCCATC
Organism: Cyclotella cryptica; assembly: GCA_013187285.1. Lineage (NCBI taxonomy): Eukaryota > Bacillariophyta > Thalassiosirophyceae > Thalassiosirales > Thalassiosiraceae > Cyclotella > Cyclotella cryptica. The sequence continues at coordinate 75,146 of JABMIG010000308.1, read as the reverse complement.
AAGCACGGCATCAAAATGTTTGCCGTGTGATGTTCTCACACCGACGTTCTACTTGGATTTGTAGTTTATTGTGGAAATTCTGCTGTTGATGGCACTCATAACTCAGCAGTAGCAGTTGTCGATTGGCTACTCAGAGACAATAACCTCACCAACAATTGCCATGGCCGAATATTGTACACCAACAATTGGTACACCACCATGTCACTGGCGTACCACCTGTAGAACCAATACGGCTACTTCTTCTGCGGCACTATGGTACCAACCGACAAAAAGGCTCTTCAAGACATGGATGTGCCATTTCTCAAGTTGTCAAATGGTGCCAAGGCTAAAGTAGAACGTGGTTGGTTTAGGGAGGCTTGTACTCAATGCAAGACTGATACTGGGAAGACCTTCTATGTCCAACACACTACTTGGAAAGATCGTAAGCAAGTGTGCTTCTTACGCACTACTGAAATTGGTGCTAGGACTGGCCATTTTGTGCAACCTTCTGGAAGGGGTCGGCAAGGCAGGAGTACATTTGCAACACAAAATGCTCAATGTGATTATTCCAAACACTTCAACGCCGTCGACAGGAATAACCACGACTCGGCTGACTACAGGACATCCCTACGAACAAACCGATGGTACCTTTGTGTGTTCTTTTGGTTGCTTGATAGGGTTGTGCATTAATTGTATGTTACACTAATCTATTGTGCCAGGAATGGTATTGGTCCTGCGGCATGGACAGAGTATATGAAGAAGAATGGCAGGAGGAACTTTCAGATTGATTTGGGTCAAGAGCTGATGGGCTACGCCATACGCAACAGTTGGACTTACATGGATGGTCCCAAGCCTAATTGGATGCAGCAAGCAGCACCCCTACCCTGTGAATGTGACAAATGTTTCTTTTGCTTGAGTTCACTCACCACAGGTGTTGATCACAAGAGTAAGAGGCGTACAGTCATGGTATTCGTGCAGTACAACCGCTCTCGCACCAGGACGATTGACTGCACTGACAAGCTAGTTGATTTGCAGATTGGGAAGACCTGGCACAAGAGCAGAGAAGTTGAACGGGATTAATACCTCTCGTATGGGCTGCCTGTCATGCGAAGAACGTATTTGTAAATCATGCTGGGATAAGGGATACGACATGCACCAGAAGAAGCATCCTTGATTGTGTTGTAGTTCGTTGATTACTTGTAGTAGAGACTTAAAATTACACAAACATAATGCCAACACATCTATTACCAATATGTGAAACTTGGAATGGTCAAAATCCACCATCTACTGGCCTAATTGTAGCAGATTTTAGCAATGCATGGAAATGACAATCCAATGACGATACTGCCTACCTAAGGGTTACAGAGTCCAATGCTGTAATTTGGCTTCACTTTATGTACTACCAATATGATCTCACTGAGGACATGGCAAATCTCCCAGCTGTCCATGAAATCTCAAAGGACACAATTGCCTCTGTGCAACTTGATGGCGCCAGCTAACAGGAACTTGGTGGTGGTGTACATCATGTCCACTTTGAAACTGACTTTTGGATTCAGTTACCAATTATGATTGCAAAAACAATCTATCATACTTCAGGTGGAGGCATAGGCCATAGATGGTGTGGACGATGATGCCGTCACCGTGGCATCTGACTCTCGCCATGAACCAGACATACAAAGTAGGATTGGGATATTATTGTGCATGCCAAAGAAATATGATGACTTTGAAATGACTGCAACCTAAATATGTCGGATGCAACTTGAAGTCAAGGCAAGCTCAGACAAAAAGTCCCAAGTGTCTCTAATTCATCCAACTGGACCGGGATTTACTCATACATCAGAGCTCCACATGATGAATTACAAATAGGCCATGGTATCTGCTGATGTGGAGGAATGAAAGGTTGAAGTAGACAAGAAGCACGGCAGATGGTGATTAATGACATTTGGGAAATTACACCTAAGGCAAGTGTGCTGTCCAAGACTAAGATAATCAAGTCTGCGTGGACAACTAAGCCAAAAGCTGATGGATCAAAGCATGCAGGTTTGGCTGCAAAGGTTGAAGTCAAATTTCCGGACAACACTGTGATGCTGAGAATATAATGTCACTGCTGACAAATACCATTGTGTGGCTTTCTAGGATAGGCAGCTATGTGAATGGTGTACTTCTCATGAAGGAGTTCAAGAAGTACAATCCTGAAATCTTCATGGCCATAACTCAGGGAATGGAAAAGGGGTACATCAACTTATAATGGGTAAATTGAAGAAGGTGCATATGCAGCACTAAATAAGAAGCTAAATACTTTTATATAATAAGATTGTAACAGTTGCAAAGGACATGTAAATGATCAAGGGCCAATCCATACCTTTTCTCGTAGTGGCATTCATCCTGGGGACTTTTAGTTGGCTGACATGACTGATGACAAGCTGTGCATTGAAAATGTAAAAAATTTAAAGCACATTAAGCATAAGAAAGAGCTAGGGCTAGGTGAAGGACTACATTGCATGCATGATTCACATCTCTGAGGATGATGGTATGAGTCTGAAAACGAGACAACTTTGTTTGTTCAGAGTCTGAATGTTGTGTTCAAGGAATTTTTTCAGGGTTGGCAGCCCCGTGTACCTACAAAGCCCGAGATCATACTCACCAACTGCAAGATCAGTAAGAAGTTGAGTCCATAGAAGCAATGGTGGCACTTAACAGGTGTAGGGAAATCACTGCATGTGGCAAAACACAGCAGGCCAGACATAGCTAATGTAGTAGGAAGTTGGCAAGAGACTGACACAATCCCACTGAGGAGCACTGGGATTCCATGTGCAAATGCATTTGCTACATCAGAGCAACACCGTCAAGGGGACATATACCTAGGCCTTTAGGTAGTTGGGATGGCAACGGCAAGAACGTCAAGTTCAAGATTTTCAGTAGATCTGATTCGAATTATGATGGTACTATTTAAACACACCGCAGGGCCCGACAACAAATTGGGCATCTTTACCAAAAATGTTGGTTTTGCATCCTTGCATAGGCACTCAAGCAAGCTTTGTGGCAAAGACAGGCTTCTTGGAGTGCTGAAAGGTGAGAAACCTTGAATCAAGGGAGAGTGTTCACTGCCATTGAGGATTGTAAAGTTTCTTATATTTTATTAGGTGGAAATTGGAAAAATTGGAAGCAGTTGTCAGTGCAAGTAGTGAATCTAAAGCTACCATTAACAGGATTGCAACCTAAATAGTATTAAGGATTAGACAGGCATGCAGCATTCGATGCAGTCAACTACATACGACAATGATTAATTGAGTTCACTTCGGCAATGTGTTTCTCTCTCTTCCTCTACCACCAAATCGTCTATTTCGCTTCCCATACCACACAAGTGCATCCTTCAAGGCCACTTCATCGAAATCTGGCCACAAAACGTCACTAAAATACAACTCTGAATACGCAGCGTTCCACAATAGAAAATTCGACAGGCGTTTCTCCCCACCCGTGCGAATGATTAAATCGGGGTCTGGCAAGGACGAAGTGGACAATCTACTTGAGATTTCGATTTCATCATTGATTGCAGCCGGTGGTATTTCGCCGGATACTATGGACTGGGCGAGTTTTTTTGCAGCCAGTAGGATGTCAGCTCTTCCCCCGTAATTGATTGCCAAACATACAGTCAAAACATCATGATTGTCTATTTCTTGATCTCTTCGCTTGTCACAAGCTGCTTGACTGTCTCGTTGCAGTTTTCGGAGTTCACTTCTCGTCCCTTCCGGTATTCTATTGTCATCTAAATTGCCGACTACTTCTATTTGAATCTGACCATTTCTAATGGCATCGTGTTGTTGGTATTGAATTGCCACTTTTTCGATAAGCGTAAATATTGTTGCAATCTCCGAAGCAGGGCGAGACCAGTTTTCTGTTGAGAATGCGAACAGAGTGCAATATTGCACCCTTTGACACTTCAATGCATTTCCTTTGTCACCAGTTGATGTTGGTTGTTGTGGTTGGCTCTGCCTGAGGCGTGATATGACATTGATCACTCGATCTGCTCCAGCCGCATGCCCCATGGATTTAGGAAGAGACTTCAATTCAGCCCATCTTGAATTGCCATCGCAAATGAACGCTATATGACGAGGGACATCGAAGTTGTTTGTTTCGTTTTCTGTCTCTGAGTCAGATGCTACGGGTGACGCCGATTGTTCCAGGTTTGATGGATAAGGATACACCGGGGAAGCGGTAAGATTGCAGTATGACTCTAATACTGAATGATCATTGGCCATAAGCCCGTTCTGTATTATTATTGATGGTATACGTCGTCCGTGTCTTCTCGGCGACGAATAGTTACATGCCATGCGAACAGAGTGCAAGGATGACCCGGAGAGAGAAGTGAACGATGATATCAATGTAGGCGCTGAACAAAAGAGAATCGAAAAAGGAAACAGATTCATATTGGTTTCTGATAACATCAAATAGCATCAAATACTCTGGCAGTTATCGATCAGTTGTGGATCAGTTCTGGACGTAGTTCGAGAGAGTTCGAGGCACGCAGCACGCAGCACGCAGCACGCTGAGATTGCCGTGTGTAAGCGATGAGCACCTCTGGTCGAGATCATCAAATTGATGTATTCGGATCTTACAATTTTTACCTTTAAATTTAAATGACTTTTGGGACGATTTATGATTTTTCTCTGACATTTATTCACAAATCCTTTTATGAGGTAAACTGTGAAAGGTGGAAAGGTTATTAGTTTTCGTAATATTTATAAGTCCATGCAAACCCGAGCCAAACCGCAGTAGAGCGGCAACAGCAGCGCAGGTAGCCATTTCACCTGTGTCACCATGAGCGAAGACTTGTGCGCCTTTGGAATATACGGTCTGACAAGCATCGGTCAGCAGCTCGCAGCTCATCACGCCGCAAACAAAGTTCGCGTGTGTGTATGCGACGAAGATCCCTCCTTCGTCCCACAAGTCATCGAAGAGTATCGCAGTCAATGGGGCAAAAATGAAGCGGGTGATGATTCATCGGTGCGAGCTTCGAGATGTATGATTGAAGCGACCGATCTAGAAGAACTTGCTGCTCGTGTCGAGACTCCGCGGAAAATCATTGTTTTTGGGACGTATTCTGAGGATGACAAGCTTGAGTTACTTTGGAAGAAATTTGTTCCATACTTAGAGAGTGGCGACATGGTTCTTCGCTGGGGCCGAGAAGAAAACGGCAATGCTCTCAGGTATCAATTTTACTCTGAGTCCATTGTTGGTAGGTTGACAAAAGAAGCTCAATCAAAAGACATTCATTTGTTGGAAATGGTGCGGTTGGAGCGAGACAGAGTGTCGGAAATGAAGTCGAACAAACCCGATGCTTTCTTTGTTGGTGGATCACAGAAAGCTTACCTCCTGTTGAAGCCCTTGGTGGAACAATACGCAATAACAGGCCACATTGGCGATTCCGCGGCATGTGCTCACTATGGTGTAATGATTCAGCGGGCGATTGAGTTCGCTGTAACTCAGACATTCGCAGAAGGCGTCAATCTACTGAAAGACACAGCATTTTATGAAAACAGCGATTTGGGGAGAATTTTAAACAATTGGAACGACGAGAAGTTGAAGCTGCACAGTTACCTAACAGAAATCTCATCGAGAATTGCTTACAAACGAGACAAAGTATCTGGAAAGGGTTTTGTTACAGATAAAATCATTGATGCGATTGATATCCAAGCTTCTGATGCTTGGACAAGGATGGAAGCTACCCGACTTCAAGTTCCTGTTCCAACTCTAAACGCCGCACTTGATGCAAGGTATTTTAGTACCATGAAAGATGAACGAATCCATGCTTCGAAAATTCTCAAACCTATAGAGCTTGTTGACACGCCAAGTGTGCTCAAAGAACAGATATGCGATGATTTACAAAACGCAATCTACTGTTCATCGCTGTGTGCATTCGCTGAGGGCTTGTCCATATTTCAAGCGGCTTCGGAATACGAATCCTGGAATGTCAACATCGAAACATGCATTGACCTTTGGAACCTTCCGGGATCTTTCCTCACATCAAATCTGTTGAAAATGATAGACTCTGCACTCTCCAGCTCCATTGAAGATAACAAAAGTTTGCTCACTGTTCCAGATATTGCCGCAGAGCTAGATGCACTTCATATGTCATGGAGAAGGGTGGTGACCCTCAGTTTTGCTTGTGGAACTCCAATCCCATGTTTAAGTTCTGCGCTCACTTCTTACGATTCGTATCGCTCCGATACATCTCCAGCTGGACTCATCCGAGCCCAACGTGACTTCTTTGGGGGTTATGGATATGACCGTTTTGACCAAGAAGGATGGTTTAGTACCCAGTGGACGCGAGAGCATACAGAACTGAAGAAGAAAGAGCTGGCCGCAGATCAATCAGAGACTCGCGAAGTGACTAGGAAACGCAGAAGAAAGACCAAATCAATTGATCAAGTGGAATCAGCCTAAATCTTAAAGCATTTTACTAGAAAATCATAATTAGTCCGCACAGCGAATAGGAAGACCATGGTTCTCCGCAAATTATCAATTCGTGGGGACCTGGCATAGACAGGCAATCTGCCCGTCTATGGGTATGGAAAATTGGAGGAGGGGTGGCATCCTAGTTAGGTCTACTAGCTTTGACCTGGTTCACTAAACTAGTCTGCCAGTAAGACTTGCTACTGAACCTGGTTCATTTGCTTGTCTGCCAGCACTAGTTGAGAACTGAACCTGGTTCAGTACTTCTGGCGAAAATAACCGAATGTTAGTAGGAATCAATAGCTTTTTCTGGAAATTGAAAAAATCTGACTGACGTCATTTTTAGGCCAAATGACGTCAGTGTCATGGTTTAGTTGCCATCTGCCAGCAATAATACTGAAAAAGTACACACTGAACCAGGTCCAGATTTTATGTTCCTTTGCTAGGGAAAGCTAGTCGCCAGCTGCCAGGAGATTTTCGTCCAACTGATCTAGGTCCAGTACTTCTGGCGAGGGTCATGCCACCCCTCCTGAAAATTGGTAGCTGTAAGGCCACGTAAGGGTGGCAAATGGTGCTAAAAAAACAACGGTTTCTGGTCCGGTCCCGTACAAGTCGGTACAATACCTCCTCGGTATTCCACCGTCTCGCGGCTGGAACTACGGCAGCTAATTAGTCGGCAGCGGCAAAGAACATGACCGATACCGACACCGATCCCCATCGGCCAACTGGCACGGCGTGGCCCCCAGCATTACGCCACGCACTCGGAATTCCCGAATCAGCAGTCTCCTCCCCCATCGACGACGACGACAACGTCTTGTCCTCAACCGTTCAGACGAGGATGATGTCAAACGCCGACAAGTGCTTCACCACTTGCCAACTGCGCCAATACATCCACCGAGGCTACGCCGCGCTCTCGTCGCTACAACGCCAACTTCACCGCGGCGAAGAATCCTACTTCGAAGAAAGTTACGCACATGGCAATCTTTTCTCCGGATGGGACAACATTTGGATAGAGGCCGGTACTCCCGCGGCGACTTCGGGAGAGAACAATTCCGGATCCAGTGCGGCGGCAGATGGACTTACCGTTTCTACGGGAGCGCAAAAATCTGCGCCGTCGAGGAAGATGCCGAACGATCATCGCTGGTTTTCGGCGAGTTGCCATGTTCCTCCGCGGGGAGATGCTAAGGTCTCTGTGATTTTGGCAAGAGAGAGTCTTTTGGAGCCACCTCCTCCTTCTGGTGGCGTTTTGAACGAGGTGGCTCCCGCGAAAGTGTCACAAGTGGACGTTAAACTTGATTCTTCAGAAATAAAGAGAGGTGCATCGACTACCAGTCAGCCAGCAAACAAGAAAGTCAAGCTGGATGGTATAATTGTTAAGCCCAAATCAGTGACAGTAGATGAAGTACTGTCCTCTAAACAACAACAAAATGATCAAAGCGAACCTTCAACTTTTCCCACACTACTTTCTTCTGCAAATTTGGAGCTGTCTGGTGCAATTGAAAAGGCAGAGTCGACTGGCTCGATCATCATTACACAGGAACCAACGCAGGAGGTGATACCGTCATCCGCGGTTTCTTCTTCTTTTGCTGTTGACGCTGCTGCTTCACAACAAACTAAGGATATTGTATCTTCTTCGAGTGAAACTAACGCAAGAGAAGAAACGCAATCTACCAGTCAGTCTACGGAAACTGTTAGAGGAGAAGCGATCAGTTCCACTTGTGACATGGAAGTGGATGGCATTGCCAACTCTTCTTCAAACGTCATTGCTTCCGGCGAAGTATCCTCTACAACCAAATCTGCCGATCACAGTCTATTACCCTCTACTGGGTCGACCAATAAACAAACAAATGCCTCTAGTGATGCAATCAATAATGCGAAAAGTGAAATACAAACTAATCCTTTGCAACATTCTTGCGCCGAAACTTCTCCGGAAAAATTCAAATCGTCGACCTTGCAAGCAGCGCAAGAACCTTCCCCAGCGTTGTCTAATGGCCCTTCTATCACACCCCCGGATCACGAAGCGTCCATGCCAGAAACTGACCCGTCTCCTTCATCACAAATTTCTGATGGATCCAAGGGAGACATAACCAGCCTCGACAAGAATGCATCGCTGTCTGAACAAGAGAGTTTCAAAGGTAATGTGCTACCAGCGATGGGAAAAGAATGTGAAATATCTCAATCAAAAGAAGAGTCAAGACTTCCTGATTCTCCTGCTTGTGTTGATCTAGAAGGGAAAGCAAACTCGAATCGGAAAGTAGAGGTATCTCACAACGCTCTTTCAGCGGAAAATTCATCACCGACAAGTAATCTGCAGCAGGATCCTTCACGACAGGCGGGGGAAATCGAATATGGGGCTCTCAGTGATACACCAGATGTGGAAGGAAAAACTCAGGCAATTTCCAGTGAACAACCCGTAACTACACAATCTGCTGGCGCGAGTCCTACAAGTTCTGAAAAAACTGGGAACGAGGACAACTGTGACACAAATAAGAACACAAAAACACGAAATACGAAGTCGCCACTCACTCCAGAAACAACTAAGAAGTCCAAGGCGAGAACCTCAGACACAAAAAATAGTGCAGATAGTACTGCTGATAGTGACAGTGACGAAGATCAAACACTTTCTCAAATCGTTCAGCTGAAAGCAAAGTCGATTTCAAAAGAAGTTCCATCACCTGTAAAGGATTCAACTTCTGAAACCAAAAGTCCTGCAAGTAAAAGAACTAGTTCGAGGAAACGCAGAAGTCTCCATTGAGCTCTTGCGTTGCGCGAAATCAAACTATTTATTACAAATTAATTCCAGTTTACTACGTGAATTACAGTCTTGTCAAATACTTACAAATTCTTTCATACTCGTGCATTAAAATGAATCGAGTGGATACAAATGAATTGCAGTTTACTTTATGCTTATTACAGCGTTCTTGTTTTTATCACCACTTTCAACCATCTTGCCACCTGTACTCACTGTCGTGTCTCAACAAATTTTTATTGTCGCCAACTAACAACAACTATCATGACCTATTGTAACAATGACGAACTATTGCAAACTATCATAAACTATGGTGACCGACTGTTCATTATTGTAAAAACATTGTCAATTCACAATAACTTATTAGGTAGGGCAGCTGATGATTCACAATACTTCACAATAGTTGATGATAGTTGGTGAGAGTTGATTAAAATTCACAATAGTTGACAGTAGTAGACAGGAGTAGACAATAGTTGGAAGTAGCCGGTGACAGTTGGCAACAGTTCTTCTGTCGGTTAGAAAATTGTTAGACATTTAAATGTCTGTAAGCTGTCTTGAACTACCGTACAGAAGTCAAACTGGAGGTTTCTGATATCACTGATTTAATGTCCGGTAGGGCAGAGTTAGTCTTCAAAAATATGCATATTTTCCAGATTTTCCCAGCCCATGTCCCGCCATGAAATTATCACCTCTAAAACATTAAATGCCTTCGCTGCCCAATGACATGCAAAATTTACTTTTTATTACGGACATGATGAGTGATGGATTAAAATGTGATGATATTCAATCAACTGACTAGTAAGCTATCATGCAAGTTGTACAACTGACCCAAAAGCAGAAGTAGCCCACTACTGGAATTCAACAAGTAACTAATGAATCACATTTTACCAAAAGGATACTAAGAAACTTGCTATTTTACAAAACTTTCCATACTCGGCTTTCAAAGGAATCGTTACTACCTACCGATGATTTTACAATCTTGTTTCTCTATTACTACAAATTTATTCACACACTATTGCTCGCCATTCAACGACTGTATCGCCCTCTCCTTCACTGTATACAATTGTCCCAAGAAATGCGAAAACCTCACAAATTTATTCGTATTGACAGTCCGTTGTTTATTATTCGATCCATGATACAGCAACTGCCTCGAAAACCGCTTCGGATTCATACTCAATATTCGATTGAAGTAACATCTACCAAACAACTGATATCCCCCGCTCCAGAATTCGACGGCCCCATTCCGAGTTTGCAATGAATCGTTATACCACTCTTCTCCATCAAAGGGTGGCAAGAACCCACCGGGACAGGCATGTTCATGAAAGTAAAGTATCTGCGATCGACTCGCCATCCATCCAGCTTGTTGCCCAATCAACGAATTGACTCGTCGAGGACGTATCATGGTAGGATCCTGGAAGACATTTTCCTCTCCCGACCAATACGAACCAATGTCCGCCCTATCCTCTACTGTCATGGCCGCGGCCCATCCTATTCCACCGGGATAATGCCTCACTCCCATGGCACTGATATCCGTCTCCCAAAGGAGCAAATCATCCTTTTGGGGATGGGGTGGAGTCCTCGCCCTCCCGGGCGGGACGTTGCAACAGACGTTGGGGTCGATGGTTCCCCATTCCTTTTCGTATTCGAAGGATGGCGGCACATTCTCTTTCCATTTGTAATTGTCAATGGCCGATCGTGTCAAGAGAGGATGATTTGGGATGGTGGTGGCATCCAAGACCTCCGCTCGGACAAAGCCGGGCCATAATCTCTTCAAGTCTTCGACCGTCAATGGATCTTCCACTACGTCGTTTCCCACGGTTGCCTTATCTTGACTTTTACCCCTCACGGTTCTCCGATCGACGATTGCATTCTCTACATAGACTTTTCCGTCGGGGGCACTCTCGGCCAATTGTCGCAACCGATCAATCTCCACGGACATTTCCAAAAAGTTGACGACATGATCGGCCATAATTCTCATATCGTCTTCAAACGCGGTAAAGAAATCGTACTCCATGAGCTTATCTCGCACCACATACCGATGCTGCCGACTAAGACCATGCGGCGCCATCTCCACGCTCTGATCTTCCCGCTTCAACTGCTGATTGAACTTCTTCTCGTAATAGAGCGGAATGGCATCCTCCCAAACCTCGAGCCCCACCCCGTCGGGCAGAGCGTCTCGAATCATCTCCCGCCGCGACTCGAGCAGCGTCTCAAAGCCGCAAATCAAGTATACGTCGACGTGCCATCCTCGCTCGACCATGCTGGAGACCCCGTCGACGAGAAGGGGCAGGACCAAGTCCTTGAGTCGGTCGGCGCCGTGCGTCGTCCCGCGCGTGCCCTTGTCGTATTCGCTGAGCGTGGTGACGATGAAGAGGAGGCGAAGGGGGCGGCCGTCTTGCGTGAATTGGTCGTGGGGCAGGCGGGTGGCGAGGGAGAGGACGTGGGGCAGGTCGGTGTGGATGGGGGAGGAGGAGGAGGAGGAGAGGCGACGACGTGGCGTGGGGGGTTGTGGCGGAGGGCCGGGCAGCGATGGAGGGCGCAATAGCAGAATTAGAAGAAAGGCGATGACGAGTGGCAACGCCAAGGCCGCCGGTGACAGTCGAGCTTTGGACGCCATGGCTTGGAATGGAGGTCGCGGTCGAGATGTAAAAAATGGAGACACCGAGGAGACACCCTATGCTATGAATTTCCCGCCACTTTTTTATTGTACATCGCAGCCAATCGTCAGTAGGCGCCCACCTAATGCCCACCATCATGAACCGAGCATAAACAGGCATAAACTCAACATGAACCAGTAGTTCCTCCTCGCCCCCTCCATATCGTTAACATGGCCATTAAGGGAAAAATCACTCTGACACTAGGATTGTCGTCGGGCATCTCGAATGGTGCGCACTTTGCCACCGCCCTGCTTCGTCAGCCACACGATGCAACACAGGCGTTTTCTCCATGGCAGTCGCGGAAACGACGCAGCAGCTTTGTTCCACACGAAATGGAATCCTCTGGTCATGTACAGCGCCATCCTCAGGGAACGATGCGTTCGAAAATCATTCCAACCTTTGGTCATCATCGTCACCATGTGTTTCCCCAACGAAAAAGAACCACCAAACTCCCATCCTCCTCCTCCTCATCCGTATCTTCACCACCCAAACACACACAACGCACCAAAACTCCCACCACATTATCCATGTCCCTCATCCCCGTACCCATCAACGAACTAACCTCCATCCTACCCACCCCCGCACGTCTAGCCCCCACGGGAGACCAATACGTAACCTACCTCGGACGGACGCCCCGCGAACGATTCAATACCCTATTCGAGGGATTCAGCATCGCCTTCCTCGGCACCATGTTCGCCTACTTTATATCCTTTGTGATTGGACAATTCCTCGCCACGTTGCTTGGGATTGTATTCCTCTTTTGGCCGATATTGAGTCCGGAGTTTAAGGCCTATCAGCGGAATTGGGAGTTGGTGGGGGGGAGAGATTTGGTCGATGTTTGGATGGATCAGGAGGATGATGAGAATTCCTTCTTTTTTCGAGGGATTCCCAGTCACAAACGTGGTTTGTATGGGGCGTATTACGTCACGAGAATACAAGACGTTTGTGTCGTGGATGATGTCATGGCTCCCACCGAGGATGAATACGATTTGGACGAATTTTCGGGATATACCATGGACAAGGATGAGTTGGAAAGTATCACCGGAATTCCGTGGAAGTTACGTCTGCGTTTGTTGGATGATGAAGAGAGGGGGATGCAAGTCCATTGCCGGTTGTCGGAGGATTATTTGGATATACAACCTGGAATGTCTGCCGTGGGGGTTCTGCTCAGTACGAGCAAGGAGTTTTCTGAGTTGGCGGCAATGTCGGACTTTTGTGTTTTGGATGAGGAAGGTCCGGTAACGTGGGTGGGAGATTATCCTTATCTTGACAAGAACAAATTTTTGAGGACGTTGGATAGCAATGGGGTTTGGGATACCATTATGTCCGGTTATGAAGATTATGGTGAAGAAGAAGAAGAGGAGGAGGCATTGAGTTATTATGACAAGCGTTGAAAATGCTATGAATCCAATGTAAACAAAGAATGAAATTGTGAACGAGCCTGCAGTGATCTAAAATTAATCTTTACGGGTAGTTCTCAGCAATCTCATCATTTAGCAGGATTTTTAAAGTGGATCCAACTACTCAGTAGAACAAACATTGTGCCCACCAATTGCTCAGAAGTCAAATCCCTCCCCTCTAAGACAAACTGCAACAATGCCGAAAAGACTAGTCCCAAAACAAGTGCAAATCCCTTGATGACTGAACCAAGATGGAGATGTACCAATGCTGTTAGAACTCCTGCAGTGGCTTTGGTGGCTATTGGTAGAAGAGTGCTGTAGTTCCAATGCCGGAAAAAGACTTGAGGTTCCAAATCGTTTCTATCCTTTTCTTTCAAGACGTTATCTCTCCAAAAATGAAAAGTCAAGGAAAACACCAAGCAGATCGCTGACAGAAAGGATACCTCCACGGTATAGAAGTAAGCATCTCGATTCATCATCGATCCTACATCATTTGTTTGTAAGCTCTTTTGAGAAAATGCGCCAGCAAGTCCCGACAATAATGTTGCACCAATGCAGGGTAGTACACCCAACAAAAAATTGTTTTTGATGTGACCATTGGAATTGTTACGGTTGGTATCGAGTCTCCGTCCCCCCTTGGATTGCGCCTCAGCGGAATATTTTCCTCTTCTCGTCACCCATCGATCCCAAAGTAACTCCTTATAACTCCCCTGAAATACCAGTGTACTAATCATTAACAACCCCAACGTCGCCATTTGAACTCCACTCAATTTTCGTCCCAAAACAATGTAACACCCCAAAGCCGATGATAGAACCTTGAATTGCATCATTCCATTGAAGGTTACCGGGTCTAAGTGCTGATACGCAGTATACGTCAACGTACCTTGGATGGCGTAAAGGAATGATGGTATACCAGCAGCAATGAGGGTGGATTTTGGTGACCAATGGATGAGTTGTTTAGCTAGTGCGCGATATGTTAATTGACTTGAAGAAAGAATTGTGTTCATGTTCGCATTGCTGCCGTTTGGACATGACGGTAGATTCTCGGTATCGCATTCGGCAGTGATCCAGTTCGTAAGGATCCACCCACCCAGACCAAAACTCATCTTGACCACCTCCTCTGCCAACGCCACCGAGCGCTTATCTACATCAGGGTGGATGTATCGCTTAGATAAGCGAGGCATGATGGCGTAGTTCAATGCGAGGAGGATAAGATACAGCAATGAAGTGGGGGTGAATTGTTGTGATGCGTTGACATCATACGATTTAAGTGCTGATGAATAGACAGAGGCCGTTCCGCCGACAATGGCGATGGGTACAACTGTAAGGAAAGAGTAGAGAATGCATCAATGTTGGTTATGTTGTGTTACCAAGGACTTTTACATCGTTTGGTGGCATATCATTGCCACGGCACATCCCATACGTACTTGCACGAGAGGGACCCGAAAATGCTTCCAGGATCCACTCTTTATTAGCTTTTATATGGTAATATAACCGTGGGGAGTGCCTCTTTTCCCGTCGTCCATTAGGCGTGGGGGGCCATATCTTATTCGCCGCTGCTGATGGAGGGGACGGTGTCAATGGTGCCATCCTGGTGCCATCTTATCTTTGGAAGAGAAAGTTTTATGTCTCCCCATGTCCTCCCTCTCTCTCCCTCCACACGAGTCAATTGATAAGAGTTGATAAGTACAATACGTATACGGTACCGTACCACAACATGAATCAAGCTGTAGCCGCAAAAATCGTCAGGGCGATTCATGACCAGATTAACCTTTATTGCACTGATGAAAAATCTAAAATCATCTAAATTGTGTCAGTAATCTTGAGACGAATCATTTTTCATACTGTAGGTATTCGAATCCAAATCCATCACTATTTAAAAGTGACGTGGCCACTTTTTTCACAGTGACTAGGTATGATGATATACCATATATTATGATATTATTGTAGATTATTGTGGAGGAGCGATAAGGGAATTCTTTCACAACTCCAAACTCACAATTATACGTCTGTAGCCTTGCCTCGACAAGAAAACCTTCTTTACAATGAGGTTGCTGGGACTGACAACGACATTTGCACTTTGTTCCATCTTGAACGTTGCCACGGCTTTCCACTCCAATGGTTTTACATCTTCAAGCAGTGGGAGAACAACTGCCATAAAGGCATCCGAACAAACCGATGACGATGGCAAACGTCGCGTCGTCCTCCCTACTAGTCGTCTCTCGCTAGATAGACGCGACTTCTTTCATTCGGCTGCACAGAAAGCTGCAGTGGCTTCGATTGCACTGACGTCTGTGCCATCGGCACTGGACGTTGCTAATGCTGCCGATTCCTTAACATTTCCGAAGGTCTACAAACCCCCCGCCCACTCGATGGATGGAAAATTGGGTGAGGATTTATCAAATCTTTTCCGATAAACCCACTAGTGTAACATGTGTCCTCCACGGCTGAGACTTGCTAACTTTTTTCCATTTGCGCCGACATTCAAAACGTAACACGCAGTTGTAATTACTGGAGGAAACACCGGATTGGGACTTGAGTCAGCAAAGCGTTTGGCAGCCGCTGGTGCAACAGTAGTGATCACTTCAAGGGACACAGAGAAAGGTCAAAAGGCTGTAGAAGAGGTCGAAGATTACGTGAAGAGCAACACAGACGAAACAGCTAAAGGAAAGGTCATGGTTGCCAATTTGGACCTGTGTGACTTGGAAAATGTAAAGTCATTCAAGAGTCGCTTAGAGAATGTGATCGGGACTGATAGAAAGGTTGATGTTCTCATGAACAATGCCGGAGTCATGGCAATACCAGATCGAAGATTGACGAAAGATGGCTACGAGAAGGTACGACTGCGCCACCCAGGTTCGTTTTCACTACTAACCACACGATCTGATTCGTGTTCTTTCTATTTACATACAGACATTTCAGACAAATCACTTGGTATGCATGTGTTTTACTCGAATTTTGAAGCTCGTTGAATGTTACTTGTACTGTACATGTCTCATTATTTGTTTTGACCTGGTCACGTAATAGGGTCATTTTGCATTAACTGCAACCATCCTTCCATTGCTCGCCCCGGACGCTCGAATCATCAATGTTTCCTCGATGGCATACCTTTTTGCGGGGAACGGCCTCGAACTTGACAATCTCAATGGTGAAAAGATGTACGGACCCTGGTCATCCTATGGACTCTCAAAGCTAGAAAATATTCTTTTCACAAACGAATTACAGAAGCGTGCACAAAAATCAGACACTTGGTCTTCCCTAATGGTTTTTTCGCTTCACCCTGGTGCAGTGCAGACTGACTTGGCACGTTACTTGATCGGTGAAGAGAAATTCCTGTCAATGAAAGAAAATGGGTTTAGTAGTTGGACTGATAAGATCATTATGGAAAGCATGGCAAAGTTCGTCAAAACTGTTCAAGAGGGTGCTTCGACACAAGTCTACCTCGCAGCGGATAAGAATATCAGCTCGACTATGGCAGGTAAATTTTTCTCAGATGGCAAAGTAAACGCCGTCAAGGCATATGCGTTGGATGAAGGAAAATCCAAAGAGCTTTGGGAGATATCTGAGCGTCTTGCTGGTATTCAGTTTAAAGTGTAAAGCAACTTTCTTCCTCATTTTCAAGTTGTTAAAGAAATCGTGGTTTAGGTTGTGCCCTACATTACGTTGAGAAAAACATGAGATTGTTTAGCTTCTTTTCATTTGTAACGCTAATAGCGCACTCTGAAGGCAATGCAGCGGCATCACGAATAGAGAAAAGGTGGCGATGAACGTCTTTGACCACTTTCCAAAAGAGGTTCAAAAATGTCCTCACAGTTCAAAGAACAACATTATTTACTCACCCTCATAACAGTTTATACCATTGGGTGGACCTAATTAATTGATTGCTTCCTCAAGTATCTCAATTTATTATAATTCTTACTGCCACATTTCATGCCATCCTTTCATCAAAAGAAATAATGTGGAATGGAACTTGATCGATTGGCCATCATGCGTTTCCTTTGTGACTGATTGACTTTTCGGTCTATCCAAATTACTTGGGTCGTGTTGTTGTTTCTTGTGAAGGAATGTTTCTATGGAACAATAGAGACCAATATTTCATTCACTGTTTCCTTTGCATTGATTGAAGCCTAATAGGTTTTTGCCAACGATTAGGACGTTCATGAGGGTTCTTTTCACTCTTCATGAGATTTTTCTTGTTTAAGGGTGCATACCAAGAAGGACAAACCATGCATTTGCCAAATTTGTATAAATGCATTAGATCTTGCAATGCCTTCTACAAGCAAAGTTACAAGTGTCTTCTTCTCGATCAGTCAAACAAGTTGCCACCAAGTATTTAAGGAATAGCCAGGAATTACATGGCAATCATCTTATCTTAGCATTTTGTCTCACTGTTTTGCCCTAACATCTGTAAGTACATTAGAAAGAAGTCAAATGCGACCATGTTATCATCAACACTGAGATAGTGGTATTGTTGGTAAGGTTTAAGATCAATTGTGAACATAATACTTTTGGTGTCAGCAATGATGAAGAATTACCTTTTCATATTCAATCTGCCTATCCAAGGATGTGTTGCAAGTGAATCCTCACGACTGGGATTAAGTAATGTATGAGAAATGAAATGGGTTGCACACTGTTTTTGTATGAGATCACTAATGAGTAAAAACTGCCTATTGCAAGATAAACTGTCGTGGATGTATTGCAGCATACAGCTGTGTGAGGTTCAAATGAATTCCATAATAGCTAATATAGCAGTAGTCACAAAGTCACTGATAAAATGATTTTTGGCTAAATGTGTTTGCCAATAATAGAGCTTTCTTACTTGACCATATTTAATGGGGGGGATTAGCCTTGAACTAACAATGTTGTGAGTATTCCCATTTTTTGCCTCACTTTTTTGACAGCACCTGCAATTTTCCCCTTCACAGAAAGTCTTACATATGCATTTTGATACAAACCATAGAGCTACTTATGTGGTGTCTTAATAGGAAATTAATCTTGTGCTATTTCTGGTGCTGCTTTTGCCTGATCTTGTCCTGGTAGTAATATGCGCTGACTCTCTGTCAAGAGGTCCCTATACTTGCACTTTGCATGGTGTAGCACCAGTCTGCAGCAATCCAATGGAGTGATTACAATGATGATGGTTGCACCAGCTCACTCAGGATTTCTCCATTGTTGTGGGTATTTCATGCCATGGTGTGGTTGCAACTGTGATTGAGTGGTAATTAGGTGAGAGTATTTGCTTTGGTTTGGTCAATACTTGGTCCTGACCAATCTCTACAAATGTGGTTAGGGTTAGGGGATAGTCCCTTTAAACTTAATACTTACCATACTCATCAAAACCACATTAACTGTACACAACATTTTCATTTAGTGTCGTATCACGAATAACTCAATATGAAAATAAAAATCATCATAAGCTATGAAATATTTCATTTAAAATATATTTCAAATGAAATGCACCGACCTGATTTGCTCATCATAATGTAAGCATAAATTACAAACAAAAGGACTTGTTGATTTTAAATAGAACCCAAAACTGGTTTCTATGTACGGTCCTGTTGAAACATTTGTCAACAGAATGGGTGTTGAGAATGAAAGTCACATGCTCATGACAAGGAAATGAAAATTGGACATTCATTACTAATTGTGTGGACACATTTTATGTCTTCAGTTGGATGACCAGAATGGCAAGTACAATGTGGTGCAAGGTATGATACCATACTAACTGCCACATTGAAAATATGATCATGGTATGGTACTGTCATATCTACCGACGACAACATTGTGGTAGCACATGGGGGGGTATGTACTCAATGATCGTTATTTAAAATGAGTACAAGAAAATGCAAGACAATGAAAAATATATGCTAAACATGTACATATATTGCAGTTCTCGTTTGGGTCTATTGTGCAAGTTGTTCCAGAGTTATTATTGTTGATTTTTTAAGTAAAAAGTTTCTACATAGAAGGCACCAACTTCATTCTGATTCCAGGGTTAACAGGAATGTATCTGTACACCAATCTGACCTTTGACTCAATGGTAGTAATGTTCTGTTGAATCCTATTTTTACAAAGAAATAACTCAAATGCCTGAACATATGACTGACTGCACCAACACTACCCGTTTTGAGATAAAAGCCCAGTGAATTTAACACAACAGCACTTTGGAAAGGCTTGTAGATAATTAGCATTATGTGGTATTCTTCCTTACACATACAAAAGACAAGAAGGTCTCTGTTCTCCTTGTCTTTAGTGCATATTTCATCATGTTATTTTTCAACTTACACACATATAATAAAAAAGGATCTTCCCTAGTGCTATGAGAAATCATTTTGGGTAAACAAGCAGTTTTCATTTCAAGTATTGCTCAAATGATAGTGCAATGAAAATCATGTGATGTAATGGGATTGGGTTAATTGTTGAGCTTCATTTCACTCAATATTTGTTCATTGCAGTACCCATGAAATGTATAAGAAGTTTTCCATATATGACAGATGCCAAGAATCTGGAGCTCGCAGGTGGAACTCCATAAGTCTCCTTCACGTTGTGTAACACAGAGGAAGGACAAAAAGTCATAAGATATTAGTTTCTCAGAAACAATGTCCAAATAGGATTTTTCTTCTTAAGACCCCACCATACACATTGTAGGTGTTTTCTTAAGTTGAATATCCCATGGAGGATTTCCTTCTCAGGAACCTTCACAAGGGACAGTTCCTCTGCGCAGTTGAATATGGGTCAGTCACTCAACTACCACAAATCACTGCCAATCTCTCCCATGACCATTTGTGTTTTGTTTATTCATGAGATAGCTAGTGTCTCATCCATCACTTGTACATTAGTATTAAGCTCATAAAAAACAAAGTCGGCAAAGTCTACATCAAGATGTTTTAAATACTTTCTGGCTTAGGTCACTATCAATTGATAACCTACTCAAGCAAATTTTTCTGGACCGTCTGTCCATCGCCCCACTGTCCTTCGACCGTCCGTCATCATCTAGCCGACTCACGTCCGCTCAACATGACATGAGCCAAGGATACCTACTGGTACTCCTGACCCTTCCTGGGCCCCAGAACAGGTCCCATGGGTACAAAGACAAATAGGATTTCTACTAACCAAGGGTAGGATCCCACCAAATAGAAGCAGGACTCATTAACAAGACTATTAAGTCCTGCAGGGCTTATTACTACTCATTGGTAGGATTAAATATACAGCCCATTCCAGATTCCACTGGATTCAGGTTGGCATGCAAGAATGCATGTACAGCCCAAACCAGGTGCATGTACACCCAGTTTGGCATGCATGAATCCAATAGGATGCATCAAAATCTAACATCCTCGAATTACATGCAAAATGCATGATAAACTAGAGAGGACTACCATGAGGCAGTCCTCATTTTCAATCAGTTTTTAGCTTATAAATTAAATCTTCAGACAACTGGAACATCTTTTCTACTTCGTTTATCTACAACTACTTTTCGATTACTTCCGGCTTAGGTCACTATCGTGCGATAGCCGAACTTCGGTAAGTTGCTCGCATCTCAACCACACGAAGGCTCATCCCGGCGACCCACAGGCGGTCAAACAAAAGCAAGGTCTACCACGCAGAGTACTACGTTCATTGCCGTCACCGTGCGAGCGATTTTTCTTAGTCCACCAAGGAGTTCCTACAAGAAGCTCTTCATAGGCACTAGCTTAGGTGAAAAACTCCGAGCCATGTCCTCCGTGAAAGCGATTCCCGAAGGGCTTAAGTGGGTAGAGTGCGGCGTGGCGTTGGAGGGAAGAACTCCCCATACGTTACATTCCTGAGCAGGATCCTGTGCAGGATGCCCTCGCGAAGGACAAAAAGACCACCTATTTCAAGCTGACTCTCCCCAACACGGGAAGCGAGTTGAAGGTGGCAGTATGGGCGTCCGGGACTCCCGAGCAGTTTCTACTGCATGTAAGATCCGCGATTCACGCATGCAAGCAAATGGGGCTTGACACGGACTTCGCGGCAGCCGAGAAGGCTGTTGAAACAGCCAAGATCGAGGCTGAACTAGCCAAGCAGGATTACGTCACGCGATGCGTAATGCTGAAAAGAAGAAGAAGGGCAATAAACAAGAGGCGCCGGTGCGACTACCGAGGCTGCATCACCTGCCCTAGTAGAAGCCAAGGCCACGTATGACAAGGTCTTGAAAGCTCTAGAAGATCTGGCTTCGCCGTCGCAGCGGCTGGAGCGAAGCCCTTCGAGCTTTATGGAAACCTCCTCTCCGGCGAGGCACGTCAGCCCTGGGAGAAGATTATCAAGGCCCAAGTGACTAAAGCTCCTTGGGAAGACATCAAGGGAGTACCGCATACGGAGACTCCCACGAAGACTTGGGACTCGTTTCACGAGTGCGTCACGTTCACCTACTGCAGGTGTTCCGTCATGGCGCGGGCGAGGCCCTCAAGTATTACATCACGAATACGCTAAAAAGCCCAACAGGGTTTCGATTC
This sequence comes from Cyclotella cryptica, assembly GCA_013187285.1. Taxonomy (NCBI): domain Eukaryota; phylum Bacillariophyta; class Thalassiosirophyceae; order Thalassiosirales; family Thalassiosiraceae; genus Cyclotella; species Cyclotella cryptica. The sequence continues at coordinate 53,434 of JABMIG010000308.1, read as the reverse complement.
GTCAGTTTTTGTCGAGTTGAACAGCTCAACAGCTACCTCGAGACATTGCCCTGCCTGTATTACAGCCCGAAGGCTAATCAGGCGACCAAGAAGGTATTGCCTCTTGATGGCGCGGACCTTGCCACTCATCTATTGCGCATGTGTCCAGCCAAGTGGCAAACCCAGTATGACCTCACGGAGAATACCACTCCGGTCAGTACTAGGGCCTTGCTATTGGTCCTAGAGAATATCGAGAACAATGCGGAACTTCGATAACAAGCCCGCTAGCACGACCAAGGCAAAAGGGGCTGATCTGAAGCGGAAGATGGAGTCGATGGACTCCCGCATCCCCAAGAAGCCCAAGAAGGTGGGCTGGACTGAAAAGCACTGTGTGCTATGCAAGAAACATGGGGGCCGCACAAAAGTCACAATCTGGCGTGACTGCCGTCGCTATAACAAGGGCGGTACTCCGATCAAGAAAAATGGGGGCGCAGGTAAGCCCGGTTTAAAGGAAAGAAAACCGGAGGGCACTAACCGCCCAGATTGTCGGGCGGAGTTGAAGAAAGCTCTCCGCAAAAAGTCTAGTAAGCGCAAGAAGCGTCGCGCTAATGACTCGGAAAGTGACAGCGACTCCGGCGACAGTTCGTGAAGGTGCGGGTCGGATAGCACTGGGGAATTACGTAGATGTAAGAAGCGTAAATTAAATACTGCAGTTAACAGTTACACTACCCCAGTCCGAGCAAAGCTATCCTGACTAATAAAAGTCAAGATTCAAAATCAATTAGATCAACTGTCACGAAAACCAAGATATCAAAAAATCTTGTTCCAAGACAAAAAGCCGAATTAAAAATTCGAAATAAAATGAAGTCAACGACATCATCCAACTCAAAAAATCTTACGACAAAAAGTTGTCAGTAATAAAACTCAACATACTGAGGCTACTGTGCACATGCCCAGTGTAAATTACAATATTAATCACAAACAGAAAGTGATTACAACAAACACCAAGGATCGCCTCGGTGTCACGGCGTTAGTTGCCATAATGGAACCAGCGACTGAAAGTCAATCCGGCAGAGCATACAAACAACCTCTGCGAGTCGCCCCAGTAACAAAATTAAAGTCCTACTGGACTCTGGGTCTGATGGAGACCTTATTTTCCTTCCCAAAGGAAAAGACAAGCCTTTTCCCTACCTGACTAGGCAGGTGCCAAAGTCTTGGCATCGTCAAATGGGAGCTTCCAGACAACTGGAAGAGGTAAGATCAGAGTCAAATTCTTTGAGTACTCCAGTTCCAAGGAGTATCTCCTACAACCTGACATTGTAGAATACAGGGAAGATGACATGACCAAACCAGGGTTTGACCTCATTCTTGGTAGTAATACCTTGAAGGAGTTAGGAATTGTCCTAGACTTTCGGACAAAGGAAATCACAGTAGATGACATCTCACTGCCAATGAGAGACATCAACAAATTAAAGACAAGAGCTACTGTGGAAAAAGCTTGGACTATGAACAATAGCATCTACCAAGAGACATCCAAGGAACCACAGAGCACTCTGGAGGCAACAAAGCGCCTCATAAAAATACTAGGCGCTAAGTATGAAAAAGCGGATCTCAGGGCAATTGTCAGAGACAACTGCACTCACCTAAGTGGCCCAGAACAAGCAAGGTTACTGGAGCTCCTACAAGAGTTTGAGGAGTTATTTAGTGGGAAACTAGGTGACTGGGATTGTAAGCGGTCTCCCTCCAGTTAAGGGAAGGAGCACAGCCATACCATGGCTAGCCTTTTCCCATACCCAAGAAGCACATAGAAATAACAAAAGAGAGGTACAACGACTATGTGACTTAGGGGTACTCAAATGGCAAGATGATTCTGAATGGGCATCACCCACATTCATCATACCCAAGAAAGACAACACCGTGCGGGTTGTTAGCGATTTTAGGGAAGTAAATAAGCGGATAGTGAGAAAACCGTTTCCTATTCCCAAAATCAGCACTGTTCTACAAGAACTTGAAGGCTTTACATATGCCACAGCCCTTGACCTAAATATGGGCTATTATACCATTAGATTGGATCCAGATCGTCCAAAATATGCACCATTATCTTTCCATGGGGTAAGTACTCTTACCTGCGGTTACCAATGGGCGTTGCATGTTCTCCCGACATCTTCCAGGCTAAGATGTCTGAGCTAATGGCAACCCTTGAGTTCGTGCGAACTTATCTTGATGATTTACTATGCATCAGCAAGGGAAACCTAGAAGATCACCTTACTAAACTCAGAAGGGTCTTCATTAGGTTGCGAGGCGCAGAGCTTGACCGTCAATGCTTGCGCAAGTCGTCTTTCTGTGCCATGGAGACAGAATACCTAGGATATGTATTATCCAGAGATGGTATAAAACCACAACCAAAAAGGTACAGGCAATCCTCGCATTAACACCGCCTCAAAATGTTAAACAGCTCCGTGGGTTTCTAGGCATGGTCCAGTACTACAGAGACATTTGGGCGAGGCGCAGTGAAATACTTGCACCATTAACCAACTTAGTTGGTGAGTGTGGACACACCAAAGTCACAAGGGCTAACAAAACCAAGAAAAAGCCGTGGCATTGGGATGACATCCATCAGCAAGCATTCGACACTGTAAAGGCAACGATCGCTCGCGATGTTACCTTGGCCTACCCTGACTATTCCCAGGGATTTGAGATTTACACAGATAGTTCAAAATTTCAATTGGGCGTGTGATTACTCAAAACAACAGGCGCTGGCGTTCTTCAGTAGGAAACTGAGTCAGGCGCAGCAAAAATATAGCGTGACCGAACAGGAACTACTGGCCATAGTAGAAACACTAAAAGAGTTCAAAGGCATGCTTTGGGGACAACAGATTACGGTCTACACTGACCACAAAAATCTAATGCAGGATGCTCTAGGTCTGACCTCTGATCGAGTGTATCGCTGGAGATTACTCTTAGAAGAGTATGGCCCCACCATCGTGTATATCAAAGGCATCCACAACACCGTTGCGGGCGCCATCTCACGACTGGACTATGGACCCGTCCCAGATGACAGGTCAACCTGGATGACTTTCAGCCCAGTGTTGGTGCTACCACAACACCTCACAGCCAGAAACATCCCTAGCATCCACCCAGGAATCCATGAACCAGGTGTTTGCTAATCGCATAGCGAAGAGGACTCCATCTATCCCCTCACAACCAGAGAGATAGCGGAGGCACAACAACAAGATGAAAGCCTACTAAACAAAGGCTACTCAACTCAGTTAGTTGAGAATATTGAAGTACTCTGTAAGGAGGGCAAAATGGTTATTCCAACAAGCCTCCAACACCGTGCGGTAGCTTGGTTTCACCACTACCTACAGCACCCGGGACTAAGCGTCTCGAAGAAACTCTTAGATCTGTCGATGTATTGGAAAGGTCTAAGAGCGACAGTCCAATCACCGTCAAAAAGTGTCACAGTTGCCAGGTAAACAAGCGCAGGCAGATAAAATACGGGAAACTGCCAACAAAACTTGCCATCACCAACCCCTGGGAGGCTCTATGTGTGGACCTTATAGGACCGTACACCCTCAAGGGCAAGGACAAGACACAAATTGACTTCATGTGCGTCACAATGATCGATCCTGCAACAAGCTGGTTCGAAATTGTAGAGTTGCCGGTATCACAGCTCCCGAAGCTTGATATTCCCACGGGTACAAAGGGGCACAAGGGCAAAGACACACGTGTCCAAGAACAACAACCCTACTTTGACAAAGCGTCAGCAACAGTAGGTAATTTAGTCAATAGGACCTGGTTTAGCCGTTACCCGTAGTCAATACATTATCTACGACAATGGAAGTGAATTTAAACTTCACTTGAGACCCTCTGTGAATCATATGGTCTGAAGCGTAAGCCAACCAGTGTCAAAACCCACAAGCGAGCGCAATACTCGGCGGGTGCATCAAACAATCATGGCGATGCTCCGCACAGCTGAATTGGATATGGCCGACACCATCAGCGAGGTGACATTGCTGACTTTCTCACAAATGCCGCATGGGCCGTTCGCTCTACCTATCACACAGTACTAAAAACTTCGCCAGGTGCAGCTATCTTTGGAAGGGACATGTTGTTTGGCGTCCCCTACATTGCTGACTGGTCTAAAATAGGGGAATATAGACAACGACAAACTGACCGTAACACAAGGCGGGAGAATGCCTCTCGCATAGACTGGGACTACCAGCCCGGTGACAAAGTACTGCTGCGAAAAGGCGGTATCCTCCGCCAAAACAGAGAGCGGTATGAAAGTGATCCTTGGACTATCACGTCAGTTCATACGAATGGCACAATAAGGGTTCAACGCGGAACTAAGTCCGGCGACTTAACATTAGGAGAGTTACACCATACTTTGAATAAACTAAAAATGACTTGTACCTTACCCCTTCTCCTATCAAGACTTACGCCGTCATTGCTACACCATCTTTTTTCCTCCTCGTGGTTTTCGTTTTTTCCTCGAGAGGTTTTCTTTTCGTGAGCATTGACACCTTATCGCTCCATTCGGTGGGGCGAGTGACATGAGCCAAGGATACCTACTGGTACTCCTGACCCTTCCTGGGCCCCAGAACAGGTCCCATGGGTACAAAGACAAATAGGATTTCTACTAACCAAGGGTAGGATCCCACCAAATAGAAGCAGGACTCATTAACAAGACTATTAAGTCCTGCAGGGCTTATTACTACTCATTGGTAGGATTAAATATACAGCCCATTCCAGATTCCACTGGATTCAGGTTGGCATGCAAGAATGCATGTACAGCCCAAACCAGGTGCATGTACACCCAGTTTGGCATGCATGAATCCAATAGGATGCATCAAAATCTAACATCCTCGAATTACATGCAAAATGCATGATAAACTAGAGAGGACTACCATGAGGCAGTCCTCATTTTCAATCAGTTTTTAGCTCATAAATTAAATCTTCAGACAACTGGAACATCTTTTCTACTTCGTTTATCTACAACTACTTTTCGATTACTTCCGGCTTAGGTCACCCCCCCCCCCCCGGGGGGCTCCCCCCCCCCCCCTTTTTTTCCGCCCCGCGCCGCCCCCCCCACTGTCTTGGGAGAAGATCCCCCCCTTGGGGTTAAAAAAAAAAAAAAGAAAGAAGGGGGGGGGGGGGAAGGCCCTATCTGTTATGTGCCGGATCAGGACCCAGTTCAAGAAGCTTTGGAACTCAAGCCCAAGTCCCTCAAGTGCACCCTTGCAAACTGGTCAGAAACCCAAGTCACGGTTTGGTCTGGTCACGGTACCAACGAGCAGTTTGTACTGCACGTGAACAAGGCGTACAGTACCGCCAAGAAAATGGGGCTAATTCCCGCCTGCAATGATGCTGAAAAGGCATATGACTCAAAAAAGGGGCACGGAAGACTGTTCTATGCAAATGTGCCGATGACCCCCTCAGCAAGACTGAGAAGGAGAGAAAGACCACAGAGTCACTCTCTCTAAAGACCAACATGCTCGCCTTAAAGACAAAAATGACCAACTCGGCCCTAGAAGTTTTTCAACTCTACGCCAACCTTCTCACTGAGGAGGCACGTCAGCCCTGGACTTAACTGTCAAGGAGCAGACAGAGTCAACTCCCTTTCACAACATCTTCGGAGTCGAAAGGAAGAAGTCACCAGGCAAGACGTCCTAGTCATTCAGGAGGTGCAAGTTACTCCACCTCCAATTGTGTTTTGCACATGACTCGAGCAAGAATTTGAGATGCTATATCTCAAATTGCCTGAAGAAGCCCAAGAAAGTACGGGTACGTCAGTTTGTGCAGCGCGTGATGCAGCTGAACAACTACGTGGAAGACCTCCCGTGCTTGTATTACAACCCGAGCGAAAGTACAATGACCCAATAGGTCTACTCCTTCACTGGCATGGAGCTTGCATGCCACATCTTGCGCAAGTGCCTGTTGAAGTGGCAGGACCGGTACCACTTACTTGAGAAGTGCTACCCCAAAGGGTTTAAGCCTCTATTGCTCATACTTGAGTGAATTGAGGTCACGCAACCAGTGGATGAGAGGCAGTTGTCTTCTAAGCCTGCAAAGGCCCAAGGAGCCAAACAGCCCTCCAAGAAGTTCGCACTAGGTGCACAAATTCCCAAGAAGCCCAAGCAAGCACCCACGGAGCATGCGCGTGTAGACAAGAACTGCGAGTTATACAAAAAGCATTGGGGCGCACACACCACGCACATCACCGTGGAGTGTCGCCGTTACAACAAGGACGGAACTCCTACACGTGGTACTTTCGAGAAAGCCGCGTGAAAGTCTCACAAGGATAGTTGCCCAAAGAGGTCCTACGCCCAGGGCTTGGCTCGCATGGAGAAACTTGAGAAGTCTCTAAATGAAAGCCAACAAAAAAGGCAAGAAATTTGCTATCACAATGAAAGTGACAGCAATTCCGACTCCTCCTAAAGTGTTGGGTCGGGTAGTGCCAGGGAAATGATAGCAGATGTAAGAAAATTAAAACTACCAACAAGTTAGCTAATTACACTACCCCCGGTCCGATAAAAACTACCAGTAACCAAAAATTGGAATTAAATGAGAAAAATTAAATTATAGATTATTCGTGTCCCCCAGTGGGCATAACTTTGAAAAATCTCAAAGACACCTCGAACTTATCCACTAACTTTGATGTAGAACCCAACTCAGTTAGGGGCACCCTACATGAATCAAAGTCATTCGAGCCATCTAACCCACAAAATCAATGGACTCAGTAACAGCAGTACTAGCTGTGCAAAAATTAGCGACTAGAAGTCAGTCCTCAACAAAACTCAAACACTTGTCCAGGAGTCGCAAAAACAACTTCTTGCAAGTACTATTGGACACTGGTTCTGATGGTGACCTCATGCCATGAAAAAGGAACCACCAAGCATTTCCCTACTTGACTATGCAGGTGTCAAAGTATTGGCACACGTTGAACGGGTGCTTCCAAACCAAAGGAAGAGGCGAAGTCACTCTGAAATTTCTAGACTACTCCAACAGCCTGGAATACACAGTTAAACCTGATGTTGTGAAGTATGGTGGAGAAAAAATGATGAAGCCAGCGTTTGACCTCATCTTAGGTGTAAAAACACTAAGAGAGCTTGGAATTGTTCTAGATTTTCGAACAAAGGGTATTACCATTGATCCTTGCCAATGAGAAACATCAACAGTCTGTCAGCTAGCTCTAAGATTGAAAAAGCTTGATCAGCTAACAACAGCATGATTCATGAACCAATTAGTACTGAGGAAGCCACTCAGCGTGCTATTCACATCTTAGATGCAAAATATGAAAAAAACAGACCTCCAATCAGTTGTTGACAACAATTGTCCTCACCTTAGTCTACAAGATCAAAATATGTTGTTGGAGCTCCTCGGTAAATAGGAGGACCTCTTTGATGGTACACTATGTGATTGGAACACTGAGCATGTCTCCTTGGAACTGAAGGAAGGTACAAAACCGTACCCTGGCAGAGCCTACCCAGTGCCACATTCAGTCAAAGAGACTCTCATGAAAGAGCTCAAAAGACTATGTGTTCTAGGGGTACTGCAGTGGCAGCCAGCATCTGAATGGGCTTCACCATCGTTCATAGTACCAACAAAGAATCAGACTGTAAGTTTCCTAAGTGATTTTAGAGAAGTAAACAAAAGGATAGTTAGAAAACCATTCCCGTTACCTACAATTAGTACAGCCATGCAAGAGTTAGAAGGTTTCACTTTTGCCACAGCCCTCAATTTAGGATGGGCTACTACACCATTGGGTTGGATCCAGATGCCAATAGGAATTGCTGGTTCTCCGGACATATTTCAATCAAAAATGACGGAACTAATGACCACGCTTGAGTTTGTACGAGCTTACATTGATGATCTGCTATGTATCACCAAGGGATCCCTGGAAGACCACCTGGCTAAATTGGAATGGGTCCTCTCCAGACTGCAAGATGCAAACTTAAAAGTCAATGCGCGCAAATCAAACTTCTGTGCCATTGAAACAGAATATCTTGGGTACATCCTCTCACGAGATGGAATTAAACCACAACCCAGGAAGGTACAGTCGATACCTTCACTGTCACCACCCAAAAATGTCGAAGACCTCTGTAGATTCCTTGGCATGGTCCAATACTATCAAGATCTTTGGGCACGACGCAGCAAAATGCTTGCCCCACTCACAAGCCTTTTAGGCAAGTGTAGTCATACCAAACAATCCAAACTTCTCAAGGTTAAAAAGAAACCCTGGAAATGGACTGAGGAACATCAAAAAGCATTCAATGATGTAAAGGCCACTATCGCCAAAGATGTGCCCTTGGCTTACTCTGATTATTCACAAGGGTTTGAGATCTGTACTGTTGGATCCAAGAGACGACTTGGAGCTGTCATTACTCAAAACAACTGGCCAATTGCATTTTTTGCAGAAAGCTCTCTGTCTGTCAGCAAAAATACAGCTTAACCAAAATTGAACTTCTAGCCATAGTTGAAACACTCAAAGAATTCAAAGGAATGCTGTGGGGCCAATCAATTGTAGTCTACACAGACCACAAAAACCTCATGCAAGATGTGCTCGGTTTGACCTGTGACAGGGTTTACCATTGGAATTTATTGCTAGAAGAATATGGTCCAGAAATTTTGTACATCAAAGGAATCCACAACACAGTTGCGGATGTGATTTCATGCCTTGACTTTGGTCCAATCACGGACGTCAAGGAAAACTGGATGACCTTCACCAAATGCTGGTGCTATTACACTATGCAAGCAGAAGAGGAAACATCCCAAGTCAAACACTCAGACCTCATGAACTTTGTGTTTGCTAACCGCAGCAAAGAGACTGCATCTATCCCCTGACAGTTAGGGAGATTGCGGCAGCTCAACACAGGAATAAAACGCTGGACAAACTCAGCCTGCTTGAGGCATACAAACCTTAGCTGGTGGAAAATGCTCAAGTTCTGTGCAAAGATGGTTAACCTGTCATCCCACAGGAACTCCAGCAGTGAGCAGTACAGTGGTACCATCACTTCCTGCAGCATCCAGGGACAACCCATCTCAAAGAGACTCTTTGTGCTGCGATGTATTGGAAAGGATTGCGATGTTCCATTCGCACCCTTGTCAAAAATTGTCATAAATGCCAAGTCAACAAATGACGCCAACAAAAGTACGATAAATTACCTACAAAATTGGTTGTATCAATCCTCTGGGAGGTACTATGTGTGGACCTAATAGGACCCTACACTCTCAAGGGCAAGGATGGCACTGAAATTGACTTTATGTGTGTCACAATGATAGATCCAGCTACCAGTTGGTTCGAAACTGTGGAACTACCGGTAACTGAATTCAATTCTGTTACTCCCATGGCTAAACAGGGCCGCAAGGGTACTAACACACATAATAAACCTAAAAAAGCTTACTTTGATAAATCATCAGCACAAGTGGGCTCTTTAGTAAACAAGATCAGGTTTAGCCATTACCCACGTTGTCAAGTAATTACTTACGACAATGGAAGCAAGCTCAAGCTCAATTTCGAAACCCTATGTGATTCATACGGTATCAAGCATAAGCCAACCAGCATCAAGAAACCAGAACGGATGCATCAAGTAATCATGACCATGCTCCGTACCGCTGAATTAGACATGGCAAATACAGTGGCTCCTAGTGACATAGCAGACTTCCTCACAGATGCCGCATGGGCTGTTTGCTCCATATATCACACGGTACTCAAAGCCTCTCCAGGTGCAGCTATATTTGACAGGGACATGCTGTTTGGCATTCCCTTCCTAGCTGACTGGAACAAAATAGGAGATCATAGGCAACGCCAAACCAATTGCAACACCGAATGTGAAAACAAGTCTCGCGTAGATTGGGATTGTAAAATTGGTGATAGAGTACTTCTTCGCAAAGAAGGTATCCTCCGCAAATCAGAAAGCAAATACCATAAAGATCCTTGGACTATATCAACAGTCCATACGAATGGTACAATCAGGGTTCATCGCGGAACAAAATCAGAAAGATTAAACATTAGGAGAGTAACACCATACTTTGACACTACAGACACATAAAATAACAAACTGTTAGTGAATCACTCTTACTCCTCTCTCCACTGACACTTACACTTGAAACTATGCTTCGTAGTCACTACTAAGCCAGGAAAGTCTTGTGTCACCAGTATAACTTGGTACACATGAACACGTGTCTTCCTCTCCAAAAAGGCCACCCCATTTTTCCTTTCTACATGAAAGGTTTTTTCACACAACTCACCTGATCCTCCATTTGTGGGGGTGAGTGACATAGGCCAAGAATCAGAAGCTTCCAGGTGGAAGTCCATAAGTTTCCTTCACTTGTTTGACACAGAGGAAGGACAAAAAGTCATAAGATATTAGTTTCTCAGAAACAATATATTTGAAGTTCATACCTATCTGGTATGTTCCACAGAAGACAATATTCCAAGTAAGCAGTGGAAGGAGTTCAACTGCTCAACTGACAAAACTGCAGAGCAAGTGAAGCAGTTGATAAATTTCAACTGCTCAATTGACAAAACTGCAGTGTGAGAGCTTCTCTTGAAAAATCGGATCATGTGAGGTTTCATACCAAGGCAGGTAGAAACCTACACAACGCCTGAATGATTCATGAGTATGAACCCACCAGGACTGTGTAGAATCCTACACATTTTGTTTTTTCACAATGAAGCATTTCTGCTTCATCATGGTGTTTTGATCCTTCACAATTGTAACTAAATTAACTCACAAAAATACAAAGCTGAAAAGCATACTACAAGATTTTCTAAATACTTTTCGGCTTAGGTCAGTGCCTGTATCAACAACACCCCCTGCATGTATTTGCATGTCTTAATCATTAAATTTTGTACAATCAAAAATGACTACATTACATCTCTTAAAAGATATTGCACGCATTGTCTTTTCTGGTAATCCTGTAAGACTAAAATACCACGTAATTGGCTTCTAATTCTACACTGTCAATGCCTCTATTTGTGGCAAAACCCATAAGACTAAACAATACTTATCGATGACTATGTACCCACAGCTTCCAGCACAAACAACATCTTCTGCCAAAAAATCTTGCAGCGGCTGCTAGTGATATCTGCCAAAATTTTGCTAACAATATAAGATGGGGACGTCTGGCCTCCACACCAAATATCCACCCAATCGCATGTAAAAGAATGAAGCCATGAGTGATATCATAATACTATGCATGCCACACCAGACACGTACAGGCAAACACATGATATTAAATAATAGAAAAAATAAACCACCATGACATGAGGACGTCAAACATCTTGACGCACTCAACACCAGCTTGCATTAGAACAACAACAACAACAACAACAACAACATGAACCGGCCCCAGATGCCTTTGCGAACGCATTTGTGTCAGTGGCAGAAGCAGCGCTTCAATCCCAGCACATACTGGTGATTTTATGCAGGATGTTCCACCTCCTCCCGTTCCTCGCGTCCTACCTCCCGAATCTCCTTTGCAGCAATCTGAATCTTCCTTGTCATACAGATTACTAATTTCAAACCATTCTTCTGTCACTGCTCTTAATGACTGCAACACCACATACCATCATAATGATCCTTCCTGGCGACATAGTGACAACGAGGCGAGCTTGCTGCCCAGCTGAACTTTTGGAGTTAGGTTATTGTACAATGGCAAGATAAGCTAATAGCTAGAAGGAAACTATTATGTAGTAAGCAGACAAATGGAGAAGTCAAATTCCAGTTGTTTTGAGACTATTTTTATGAGCTCTTTAATTGATTAAGAATGATGACTGCAAACTGTCAGTCCTCATTTTTTATCATGAAAGTTTCATGATGATCAATCTGTAGTCATTTTTGACTATTTGAAGTTTTTTCTGTGAAAACTTATTTGCAACATCAAAGTATTTCTATCTAAAAGACAAGTTGTGAAATGAAGTATTTTGGTGTGAAGTACTTCTGGTGATGCAAAGTGTTTTTCTGTGAAAGGCGATTTGTGTCTTTCTGTGCCAACACTTATTGTGAAGTGAAGTGTTTGTACCTCCCTTGTTGTGGAAAGTTTTGTGATTTAGGCTACTTTTTGAGCCTGGTTTGGGTCTAAAAGCCTTGACAGCTACATTGGCTCATACCGCGTTGAAGAACTCATATGCATCCCAGTTCAAGCAACGACAGATTCCTTATAGATTAGAAGAGGCATTTCATGATTGGCAGGGTCTCCTCAAAATCAACAAACGAGAGGTAAGAAGGAATGTTTCAGCAGTGGGTAGCCAAGGCTTTATTGCTGTCTGCAATTCTAGTGGATCATGTGACAGAGTAGTCTGTACAGTCATAATTTGATTATGTGCAATCTATAGACTCAACATAGGCCAAGTACCTACCTTATTTAGTACCCTTAAGTACCAAATATTAAACTCCCAACTAAGGACTCCTTCTAACCTCCCAAGTGAGGAAGGATCATGACAAGAGCAAAGATCCATATCTTTGGATCTAAGCGATAGGAGAACACCCCTGGAGAGAACACCCTCAAGAGTCAAGAGAAGGGTATAAACATACCAGGATGGTGCAGAAGCCTACACAAAATCCAATTGTTTTGTTTTAGGATGAAAGGAATTGCATTGCCCTTCCGTCCTCATTTGTTCATTGTAATCAATAAACAATAAGTTCACAATTCTATCAACACCAACTAAGTTGTACCACGTTTATCTACGACAACAGTATTAATTTTTTTTACCTCCAACCGACTTAGGTCACTAGCTATAGATAGCTGTTTCCACGACCTTCTTGCAGCCCTAACCTAGTAAACACTGCACTCCTAACAAAAACATGATACAACACCACAAGTTCCTTATCATTGGTTGAAAGTGGGACACATTGCCTTTTTGTGATCCCAGCAATCACTTGCTGAAACCATCATTTCTATGATTTGAGTTGTTGAATGGCACCAATTTTTTCATGGATCAAATGGTAGGATTGAAAGTGCCACCAAAAGTGTGCACCAACGATGCATGCAAAACATCACAGTGACTCTTTTGTTCCAAAAATGTACTTCATAAATTGAGCAGTTTCACTCATCGTGCCCTTTATTGCTCACTTATCTCTGTTTTCTCTTTTTTGCTTGCTATAAATGTTTGTCATGTCTACCATATGCAAAACAGAAAAGGCATATTGTCCTACACACACATAATAATTGCAACTGTCCTGGGCTCTACTTCAGGGATAAGATTTTTTCCACCAAGGTCTATGAGGTTGAAAGTTCACATAATCATGAAAAGGAAATCAAGGAAGACATCAAGGAGGAGAATGAATTGTACAAGCTGAATCAAATTACTAACAAGAAAGCAGATTCTTAGTATTCAAAAGAAAAATATCCCATTGTCCCACATTCCATCAGTTTTTCTCTTCCATCTCTGATCAGGAGACCAATTGCTCTGACAGGCCATCCACCGGATATCTCAATTGCTAAAATAGTTTTAGCTCTCGATCAAAAGATTTATTTCAGCTGAAATTTGACAATTGTTGGAAACACTGTTACTGTTAAGGAAGAGTCAGCAAAGTCCAATAAGAGGCATGGATCTAAATGACACAGGCAAGCCAGCTCTTCATAACTGTCTTTTTGATTGTCACTTCATTTTTGTTGGATTGCTTACCTTGAGTGAAGAGGTGGACGAGATAATTGATCAAAAAAGAAAAAGAACACACTACAGAAGCTAGTCCACCAGCATGACCAGGAATTTATGGAGAGAAAATGTTATTGAGGCTGACACATATGCTACGAGGACAGCACCAAAGCCAAGGGCACTACCGAGTCTGGTCTGTTTTCTTTGCATATTCCTGCCCTTGTTCTAAAAATAAGCAATTTTGCAGTGAATGAGCGACTTCAACTTTGTAATGTGGAAGATAAGCTGAATCTCAATGATAATACAGATATAACAGATAACAACTCATATTTACCAACTTATCAGGGTTGAGTCTTATTGTTTACATATTTGCATTAACATTTCTGCCACTGCTACACAGATAACCCCCCAGGCTGTGGGTCATCTTATTTGTTGAGTCTCTATCCTCATCATCATGATGAAGATAATGGAACATGATATGGTGGCACAAAAGCCATCTGCCATGGGTGGGGCACACCTAAAGACTATTAGGCTAATTAAGAAGAAGATGAAGATTGGGTATGTTGACATAATCTGTCTCATCATAGACAAAGTTTGACTCACCTGTTCACTAAAATATTGAAGAGTTTTTGTGAACTTGAGCAATGACAAATATGAGAAAAGGGAACCTTATATGGTGGGGGCATTTACTCTGAGAAGGAAGAAGCCAGCAATTATAAATTCAGGAAAGAGAAGGTGGTCATACAAATACCACATCCTCAATATGGTTGGTCAAGTATTTTCAGTTGGGAAGGGATGGTTTCACATTTTTGAGGACCCTTCTGCTACTGGGTTCAGTCCTCTATGCATCATCTGTCACCTAACAAACAATCAAGGAAGGAGCCAATGACCAAGCAGCCTTAAGTGGCCAAACAGCCATAAGTGGCCAAACAGCCATAAGTGACCAAGCAACCAAACAGAAGTAAGCTATCATGGTGACCAGGTAGCTGTTGGCAACCAAACAGTACTCAGCAACAAAGAAAGCTACAACTGAGCAAGATGTCAGTATCCACATTTCAAAAGTCAGTAATCCTCGTAAGTTGTGGATTGAGAGAAGGAAGAGATGACCAAGGATGAGGCAGAAGCTGAGTTTACTGCCAATTCTGAGACGATGGTTGATGCTGCCATGGCCAGGGATAAAGTAGCAAAGAGGAGTCAGATCACACAGGGAGGCAATAAAGAGGAGTCACAATCCAAAGGGAGGCTTGATTGTGCAAGTATGTTTTGATCAGATTGATTGATTCCTGTTGGTTGTATTGTGTCCCTTTTCCCATGAGGTGGGTATTTGTGATTGAATATTGGCATGATGTGATGTGGAATGGAAGGTTCCTATTATATTCATATTCCTATAAAATAGTGCATTTTGTTGGTTTGAGATATTTTTGGTCACTTTTGGTCACTTTCTGCAAAATGGTCACTGGATTTATCAGTTTATATGTTATAAATGCCACCAAAATACTATCCTGTTACAATAAATTTCATTATTCTACTACTACCCCCAATTCTCCTTCACATATGACAAAGAACTCTGGGGGTTTTGAGTGGGTTGGGTGAAAAAAACCACAGCAGGTGGCTGGTATCACTGTGGGAAAAAACCCTTTGGGCACTTTATCCACGCGATTATGTATATAACTCTGTCACGAACATAACACATTCAGAAAAATGGTCAAGTTCGTCACTTTTCTCCAGAAAAAAAAACCAATACATCACCTCTGCAATAACTAACCTTTGCTTGTTCAGATGTCTTCAATGTCTGAGAAATACATATGATCACGCGGGTATATATATAACAACGTTACGAACACAACCTGATTGGTGGGCCAAAAAAGAGCTAACTGTCTTATCCATAGTTCACCAACACGACACAAAGTTATATATATAACAAATGCATAAACTTACCTCTCGTTACGAAAAATATCATACTCTGCGCTCTGAGTGTTGTCATTTACCCTGAGTCCTCCTCTTCTTCGGTGGAGCCCATTCATCAAAATCGGAGGGTATTTCGGGCCAGCCACCTCGCTCCTTTTTTGTCGGTGCTTGAAATTCCCCTTCAATGTGTCCTTGTGTAACATCACCCAGCGCGATGCTTCCTCTCGAACCCTTTCACAGAAAACAAACATTCCTGGCCTTGGCGAATCGAAGAGGTCATTAAACCCCATCTCAAAACATCGTCTCCTTGCTTCAATGTGATCTCCAAAAATATCGCCATGAGACTTCTGTGCAATCAAAAAACACCAGGGCGCAACTACCAAAATATCCTCATCATCATTATTGCCCCATCTCAAAACATCGACTCCTTGCTTCAACGTGATCTCAAAAAATATCGACATGAGACTTCTGCGCAATCAAAAATCACCAGAGCATAACACCAAAAATATCGACATTGTTGCCACCTCTCCAAAAACCGCGACGCACTGACATCTCAACCTATATCGTCACCAGACTTCTGTGCAAAAACACGAAGTACCTCAGTCCACATCCCAAACATCGACACCTATTTTCATGTCCTATCCGAAAAACATCATCACCATGCTTTGCTGAGATCTCCAAAAATTCAGTAATACTTACATATCCCGTCGCCAATCTCCCTTTTCGTCTGAATTGTAATTGAACATGTCAATCAGAGAACATCAAGAAGTTATCCGTCTTTGTCCCATTACCATACTTCATCTCAATAGCGCGAAACTTGTCGTCACCATACAAGTCCCCTCGAGTGTTCCTTATCAAATTGCATCCCTACGGGGTAGAGTTCCAAAAGGCGATTTGTTGGTATATAGATAACAATGTCATGAACATGTGTTGTTATATACATAATAATGTCATAAACATACCTTTACTTTCGATCAATCAATCATGATGCCATAAAGCGTCCGAAAAACATATATTGGTATATCCATAACAATGACATAAACATGTGTCGCATATACATAACAAGGACATAAACACACCTAGGTGTGACCATTTCACATGTGGCCAGAAAGGGATGCAAAAAAGTGATTGTTGGTATATACATAACCACGACATAAACATATGTTGGTATGTACATAAGAAAGACATAAATGTACCTCTATGGGATCATTTCACATGTGGCCCATCAAACAGACGGGCAGAACAAAAGCGATTTGTTGGTATATACATAATAATTCATGAACATATGCTGTTATATACATAATAATGTCATAAACATACCTTTTTTCAATCAATCGTGGTTATGTACATAACATATCGATGTACATATCGATTTTTCGCAAACAAAGGAGTGTTGCAGTTGTGTTAATAAAAATAATGCGCGTTATGTACATAAACAATTGATATACATAAAACAGACGTACCTGTGCCGCGAGTTATGTACATAACAAATCGATTTTGCACAAACAAAGTAGCGTGACAGTGCAGTTGCGTAATAAAGTTTCGCACGATTGCGTAAAAACGACTTCCCCAATGTGACAACTCCATATTGGGAGTCATTCAGGCCCATCTTGATCAGCGTCGTTCGATTCGTTCGGTGCGACCACTGCTCACATGTAAAAACATTCATGCTGCTGCATGTGAAAAAAACAGTCACAGCAAGCACATTTCACGATCTACTCTACCAAAAAGGCGTCCCTTCAAGATGCTATCATGGTGGTATTGCATCATCACAATCCGATGATCCCAAAACAATCATTTTGCTCATTGTTCATTGTCGGTCATTCTAATTGGGCTGATATTTGCATGGTGGGGAAAGCAGTTCTGGAGCAGCCTGCATGCAGCGTGGGTGTGGTATTGTATCGTACCATTAAGGTGGTACCTTACCATACAAAAAAATAAGCGATGTGGCACAAATTAGTGAGCAACCAACGGATATTTAAAATGTGTGCACGAAAACGGGCATTTTTGTTTATCAAAACCTTCATTCCCTAATATGTGTAGACCCGTATAGTATGATATTTTTGGTATTCATGTACGTATGTGAATAAGCATACCCCATGATTATGTATATAACAATTTGAATGCTTACAGGATGGTTGTTACGCAGCAGGCAAGAAATGTGTGATTAAATGATATACAGACATTAATAAAAATAAACGGACAAACATTAGCTTATATGCAGACATGTTGACATGTCAGAGTTTGATAAACAGCCATTAATATAAAATAATACTATCAAATTTCGTCGATTTATTTAAACATAGTAAGTTTCCTAAAAATCAATATACTGTATATCTAGTAATTTCAATTTATATAACCCGTTTATATGTATACGGACATTAATATAAATTATTGTTACATTTTAAGATTCGAAACGATTAAAATCTTGTTTGTGTTCTCCAAACGTCCATAAACTATATTATATAGGCCATTTTTTGGTGACCATTTTGCAGAAAGTGACCAAAATCAACCATAAATATAAAATACCATTTTGTTTAATCTACTTCAACAGACTCAGAATCAATTTAATACAAATTACAAATATGCCAACCTCTTCGTTACAATAATCAAACTCACTAACTCTAAGACAAAGAAATGGGAGATGATAACCTACATTATAGTCCCCTTTGTTAGTCTACTTGGGCAGACTCCGAATCAGTTTTTACAAATTACAAACATGACAATAATCTTTTAACAAATACTCAAACAAATAGCAAAAATCTGCAGGTTAGACTAAGAAACTTTTAAGACCAATAACCAGCAGATATTAAACAACAAACACACAAGAGGAGGAGAAGCATATACATGAAGGGTGAACACACAATGGAAAGCTCTATCAGGTGCTATGTGTAATTTTTGTTTTATCAGAAGTGGTCAAGGAGTTAATCTTTTGGAATGTACAATCACCAGTAGTGGATTCAGAATCTGAACAGATGATTTCAAGTTAACTAACAATGAAAACAGCAGGGACAAGTTGGAACTTTATGACTTAAAATCATCACCCTAACACTAGTTCCAGAAAGACGTCTTGATCAAAGGCTCACTTGTTTGAAAAACATCGAAAGGTGGAGGGACAAAGGAAACAATTGGTGGGTTCAATGAACAAAGCGACACAATTTCGCAGGAGGGTTTCACCTGTGCAGGAGATTTTTTGAATGAATTCTCTTGTGTTGTTATCTTTGCTGTTTGCAAAAAATGATTTTTTGAAAGGGACTAAAAGGATTTCAAACTCAGAATTCAGGGTTGGCTGTCGATTGCAGCCAGACCTCTGCTGACCCCCCTGTACATTTACTGTCATTGGAATGTTACGGACTATTACAAACCATGAGTGCAATCAACTGCTTATAACAATAGGACAATTTTTGATGCAGAGTTTTTGGGAGTATGTCACTTGAAATTGAATAATGTGACTTCTACTCTTTACCGTTCTCTTTACTGGGTAGAGTGATAAGTGGCATCATCACTTTCTAAAACCAGAATCCTACGATACCGCACCTATCAAGACAATCCTTCTTCTTTGTTTCTCCAAACAGTTCGAAGAACATACACATCTGCCCTCCAATCTGGCACGTGTATACGTGGCCTAGATATGATACTAGAGAGAGGAGTGGCACAATTTTCGATTTACATCGAATCACGGATAGAGTGTGCATTGTACAATATTATATTGTACCATACTAAACTGAATACCTCGGTAGGTAGTCAATGCATATTATAAAAAAATATGAACCTGTGTCCTATAGTTTTACTTTTCGGTGACGTGTGTCGCCATCATGTGATTGGGATCAATTATTCATGATCCTTCAATATTTTTTAAACTAGTGATATTTTCCCTAATAATATTAATGAAAAGGGGAAAAGGGACCAGACAAGACAGGATTCAAAAACTGGTTTGGGTAGAAATGACGCAAAAAAATTAGTCTTTATTTATGCCTCGGATGTACACAAGATTGGGGTTGTATTCTTGTTGTAAAGATTCTTGTGTTTTGTACAAGCTTCTCTCCGAATAAATCCGACCCATCTTTTAGTCAAACATATAATATTATGATGTGTAAAGATAGGTATGGTATTAATTAATACTACCTGCATCCAATCTCATCTTGTTTGAGCGACATGATGATGAACCAATTGAAAGAGCACATGAATTGATCACCGTCTCTACGCTAGGTAGTTGCCCGCATCGTTTCGAAGGCTCTTTATAGACCGAGTGAACACGTTATCGATAAGGTGAAAAGTGGGAAAGTCCGTGATTTGATCGCTGTGGCAGCTCTTGGAAATCGATCAGAACCGAAGAATTCTGGGACTGCCGTACTATTGACTGTCACGGTTTCGCCATAATCCATCAAAACATAGCCGCAGCCATGGCCTCCTCCGCGTTCTCCTTCCACTGCATGATCTGCTTCGAAGAGTTCGACCCCGCAACGAACTACCCTGTGGTCCTCCCCTGCGGCCATACCTACGTCTGCATCGAATGCGCCAACCGCCTCGACAAATGCATGGAATGTCGAATGCCCCTCGTGGCCAAGATCGAGATCCCAGCCAGTAATTCTCCCCTAAGTCCGTCGATGGATGCCAAGGAGAACAGTCTTCCCGGTGGGGGCGTCACGTCCGCGAGATATTCGAGCATTCGATCTTCGCCTGTGGTGGGGCGGAGGGCGGGCTACCAGCAGCAAGCGGCGCAGACACAACAATATTCACGCGGCAAATATTCGCAGTCGCAGCCCCTGCCGCCTAAACAATACGTGACTCAGAGACTGCCTCTCCCGAAAAACGCAGTGTTGCTCTCGTTGATCCAGGCGTCGGAGCCGGCGAGGAGGAGACAGGCCGAGGAGCCTCAGCAGTCGGACCTGCCTCCCGTTTTGCCTTCGAGTCCCTCCGAGGATGATGCTGTGAAAAATAATGGCAGCAACGGCAAATTAGGGTTGCTAGCGCAATACAACTCCAAAGAGGCCATGCCCAAATACACCAAACCCTCCCCCCTGTTCCTCGACACTACCGCCTCTTCCAGCTACGACAAAACTAACGATCACAGCAATACCTCCAGCCTGGGGATCATGATCGACAACCATGATGACGAAGAACAAAAGATTCGCGTGGGGACCTATCTCGAAGGCGGTCCCTGCGGCACCTACGCCGTTGCCGTCAAGACCGGGCTATTAGTCTACCCCACTTTATTCGAACATAGCATTAGGAATAGTACTGACGAAGAGGATGGGGTTACGAGGGATGTAGAAGAGTTGGTCAAGACCAGTTATAGGAATAAGTACTTTTCAAAGAGGGGGTTCGCGGAGAAGAAGAGTCTGAAGGGCTGTGGGTTACCAAGGAGTGTTTCCTGCGCTAACCCTGCAGCTGTTGCCGCCGCAAATGCTAGGAATGAGAAAACTGCCGAGATTACGTTGGAGCAGTATGATGCCGATGAGCATACGCTTGAAGAAAACATGGCGGTGGAGGCGCAATTCAAGCCCAAGAGCGATTATGGCGACGGGCGTGATAGCGATGATGATGAGTCTAGAACTGCGAGGGAGACCACCCTAGAAAGGAACAGTGCCATGTCCGATCCTGGAGGATCTAAGCCTACACCTCGCCTACCTGTGGCGGCATTGCTTCCAACGTCGCCCATCGATTCGCTTCCGTCCCATACGCTCTCCAAGGGCGAGGTCAATTGTAACAAGCCTCACTCCCCTCCGCGAGCCACCATCGATGCCTCACTGTTCGCATCAGGGGTACCCAACAACGATAGTGCCGATCCAGCCCTCTCTGCCACCCTGAAACTACGTAGGCAGTTCTCACTAGGGTCAGAGAATCCCCTGCCGTCAAATACAGATTCTGACTTTGATAGACCTCTGATTCGCTTAAAGTATGGGGATCGTGTGCAGGTGGTTAGTATGGATTCGAGGGGTTGGGTCAAGTTGGCGAGGGGATACGGTTATATTCGATTAGAAAATGATAAGCAGTTGGTGAAAGGTTTGTTTTGATGATAAATGTTTGGTTTGATTGTTTTTATGCATTTATTGCTTTGACTCATGCATATCCTTGTGCTCTTATGTTCTATTCGACATCATCGTGATCCCTGACTCAATCTATTTCAGTCGGTGGAACAAGTGACAAGGCATGTCAGATTGAAGCAGTATTACATGAGTTGTCAATTGAACGAAACCGTCTCAAGCTTGAACAGAAAAAATTGGAGCATCTTTCTGCTGGGCTTATGATCGATCTGCAATCATCGCTACTGACGTCAGATGATCTGGTCATTGTACAAGCTCCAGAGGGAATGCCACGAAGTGAATCCGAGTTAAATCTCGTGTTAACGAAAAGAATGGATCGACAATCTTCCAACGTCTCCCAAGACGATCTCGATATCAGCTGTCGATCGCGGACAACGTTAACAACATCTTCCTCGCGTGGCTTGACCCCTGGTCAATCCACCAATGTAAACAACGAAACGCAACCACGTGAGATACGCACAGTCAAATCACATTCTCCCGGGAGGAACTACACCACCCCACCCAGTCCTCCCTATAATCAAACAACTCCGGGTGGCAGCGCTGTGACAAGCTACGCCATGACACCTACGCGAGTCAACTTTCGAACAGGTTTAAGCGGTCACAGGGCGCTGTCCAGTTCGCATTCTCATCCACATGACTTTATTGATCGCGGCGGCCCAAGCAGAAGTATGAGTAACCATGCTGGTTTGGGCTCCAAAAAATCATCAAATTTGCGAGGACGTAGTATTTACTAACATAATGTTGTGTAGTCAGTTGTGTGAGATGGGGGGGGGGGGGTGTTTGGTGTCTTGTTTTGACTTTGTACAGGTGACACGAAAAAATGCCATCCCTGTTAAACTCTGTATAAGTAATTTTCATGATCTTAAATGTCATAAATACCACCATCTACATATAATATCTTGGTTCATGAGAGCATTCCGATTATAAGATATATTTATTTTGTATTTTGCCATGTTTTTCAGCGTAAAATCAACCACAGACATTCTAATGCTTCATAAATCGTTGCTCCTACTCCACAGCAACACCCTCATATGCATAGCTCCCTGTAACTTCGCTTGGTTTCTACATTTTGTCAATCTAGATTTTTTTCAAAATCTAGTTGTATTGGAAACTGAGACCTTTTCTCCTCAAATTAAGTTTTCCCATTGACGTACAGCTTGGATATGGCTGGTCCTGCAGAGCGTAGAAATCAGTACTAAATCTACGTCTCACTATTATTCGCATAATTTGGCTTATGTAAAACAGCTTATTTATTTTACGTTGCATGAATAGAAACCATAAAAAACCGCCTCTCCCCTGCTCGTCGCGATCGCTCCCCACACAACCGTCCCCCCCTTCACTCCAATCGGACAGTTCCGTTCTCCAAATTTAGAGTGCAGGAGTGTGACCTAAAGGGTTGTATCGCATCCACACGTGTTGTAGATGCGATGAAGCCCTTTAGGTCACAGTCCTGCACTCTAAATTTGGAGTCCACTGCGTTTACATTTTGGGCGGCAAATCCCATGGTTGCCGTGTAATTTTTTTATGGTCAGAAGCAAATATCTTAAATGTTTTTAAAAAATAAAGGTAGTCACTTAGTATCATAGGAGGCAGGAAAAAGCATCTCCAAGCTGTAGAGGCCACCTGAATCGTTTCGGCCGCTGACTTCAATTTAGGCAGACCATATCAGGCGGCACTAGATAAGTTGTTAGTAAATGCAAATTATTTTTTATCTCGATGAATATCACGAATTTCAATATGCTTCCTCAATGATTTTTACTTCACACTGCCCTATCTATCGATTTATGAAATAAAAAAGATATATTTTTAGTCATCCCTATAATGTGTGATGCGAGCTCTGGCTGACAACATCATGGATCGGTGGCAGAAATGTAGTATGATCATCTAGTATTGCATATGGGACTAACTTTCCTAGTATTTTGTCAGTACATTATTTTTTAGTCCCATGAAAAAATTTCCACTACCTTTCTACTAGATGCCTAAATTTTCAGGTTAGTTAATTTGATCTTGTAAATTTTGAAAACTTTGACTGTCCATATCTCAGTCAATATTGGACCCGAGAGCAAGTGTAAGGTGTCTCAGAGACCAGAATGAATGCGACCTGTTCAAAAATGCAATAAAAACGGTCACACAAGATAAAGTGTGACTTGTCAGAATTATTTTCCCGATCTCTGCCTAACAGCTCAGGTTGCCTCTACATGGGTAGTTATCATGATTTGATCCCTGTTTACCTTCAAAATTATGTCTTGTTTCAAAAATGGGCGAGTTCGAGTTAAATTATCAAGATTTTTTCAAAATCTTAGTTGTGTTGGAAACTGAGCCGTTTTCTCCTTCTTCTCCTTCTTCTCCTCCTTCTTCAGTGAGACAGTTTTTTCGCTATTTGCCAAAACAGGTACTGACCAGGAAGTTGATCTTAACTTACCTGTAAATAATTCATTTTTTGCTTGGACGTACATGGGTAGTCATAGTGTCTTAAATATCTGCCTACCTTTAAAATTATATCTTTGTGAATAGCTTAAAGAACAGCGCAATGTATAAAACATATTTTTCAAGAATGTTTCTGTAAACTTGAAGGGAACATTTTAAAGTGTCATGAATCATTTTAGTGCTGCAACAATGGTTCTGTAAACGTGAAGGGAACGTTATCGTGTTTTTGCACACTAAAAGGGAACCTTCATAAACTACTTATATAAAAAATATAATACGTGTACCATAATATTATTATATTATTATTATATCTCTTACTTTAAAAATGGGCGCGATCGCGATCGCGGCAGGTGTGCTCGCGCCCATGTGACACTGCTACTTATTTAATTCAGCGTAGACAAGCAACTGTGGCACACTACGGTATGATACCTCTACCTAGGAGACCAGCCACTTTATTTTTCATACCTCTTCCTCTGTCTCTACAAATCGCATTCTGTTTAGTTCGCTACAAAAAATCTTGCAGCGGCTGCTGGTAATATCTTATTTCAAGAATGGACGCGATCGCTAACGCGGCACATGCGCTTGGTAGACAAGCCATTTTATTTTTAAACTAGAACTTCCTCTGTTTCCACGAATTGCATTCTGTCTAGCTTGCTACAAAAAATCTTGCAGCGGCTGCTGGTAATTCGTCGTAACACTCTCACCAATCATTATTTCACACACAACACACATGGGAAATCGTGGGGGCATGGGAACAAAATCGAAGGGTAATTGGCGTGACATACAATACAAACACCTACTAGGGTAAATATGTTGGATACGTATAATTTCCCCCATGTTATCATCATTAACTTTGCATGGATTATTCGATATGATGTAGTGTATCTTTTGATCTAGCTACTATGAACCGATATATATGGTAGCCCAATTGCGTGACAGATTTTCTTAGTTTTCTAAATGTTGTTGAACAAATGACATCTTCAAATAGAGACTATATACACAATTATTTCTACACATGAGTCAACACATTTCCTAGAGGTTACAAGCCTAAAGTTCCTCTACGCTTTGGTTACAATCCAAGGGTGTTCTCTTAATGGAGACATTTTTGTCAAGAAGTATTTATGATTACCATTGCAACAGGCAAGGAGACAATATATTTTCAGTTTTAACTTTGTGCATGACGCTGTCTTTCAATCCAATTTTAATGATTTGGAGAGTTTTGTCGAGTTATTATCACCAATCTTGCTCAGTCGTGAGAGACTACTCTTATTGATTCTGTCTGGTGTATGATTTTGATTGGTCTCATGAGTTAATTGTACTTGGAATTGGAGTGCACACCGTGCACAGTATGATGAACACAAAAGATATAGTCACCCAATGGAAAGCCCATCACAGAGTTTGATTTTTCAGGCATGGAACTGGATTTAAGCAATACTCATATGCATACGCACTTGCAATGACTGCTTTGAGTCCTAAGCTTGGTGTGGCTAAGCAATTTGTCAAAAGACATGAAGACGGTGAGGAAGATCTGCTGGGAATACCAACTACTGCATGATTCAAGGGCAACTTTTTAAAAAGCAGTCCAAGATTCCGAATGCCAATAGCATTTCATGAGTTATGACTTCATTGAGATTGTGTTGGTAAGTAATTAGTTGATCCAACTGCCAGTGCACTTTGAGATAAGTATGACATTGACTGCTTGAAGACTGGAATCATCTTACCATTCGACAAGCCAATGAATGGCATCCTGATTTCACCTGCCAAACTGGTGATGAGAATCTTAGGTTTATGTATGGCTTCTTGCTTTTTTTGTAAGTTGTGTACCCAAGAAAAACTCAAGAATGGTAGGATTCATTGGAAGGCTTGCAGTAATTTGATAAGGGTGGTGATACTTATCTCAACTTGATCGTGGTACATATATTCCAGATGACCACTAAAGTAGGCACTGCACTCCAATCTGTAGTTACAAGATGCATCAGATTTGGTATAGTTAAAATCAAGGGTCACAATGTTTATCTCACTGCTAAGCAACTCACTGCTGTAGTGAAAAGTTGTGCTATAGCTGATGCTTTGTTGGACGAAGCTGTTTGTGACTTCAGGTACAGGCTATCCAATGGTTCGGTGTCCAAGTATACCGAGGTGTTCATTCAGGAAAGCTCTATGTACAATGTAACATTTGATCCAGACCTTCACCACCAATGCAAGGGGCAGCCAGACAGCACTTGGTCTAACCCTTAGTTCTCTCTGAGGCTAATGATCTCTACAACTCCTCGTCAACAAGACACAATGTGCATATTTTAAGTGGATGTGTCAATAACTGTTGGAACTGCAGTGAACACCATGGAGTCAATGAGTGCAAGCTGTCCCAAGGATCAAGCTTGCATTCAGGCCAATAACGTGAAATGGGAGGAGGAAGAGAAGAAAAGTCTGGGGCTGGTAGTAGCTATTCTTGCTTTGTAAAATGCCGATATGAAAAGTCCAACTTTGGGAATGGAAGTGGAAGTTGGAAGTGCCGAAGTGGCATGGAAATGCTTAAAAATGATAGGCATCCATTCTACAGCAAGGGGCGTTGATGATATTTTACTCATACCTTGAGCTGTCATTCTACCTTTACTTCAAATCCATCTTCCTTTCCCTCCACCTTGCCTGCCACTCATTCTCATCATCAGATGATTGCAAAGGAACATCATGAAGGACTTCCTTGACTTCCTCCTAGCACGCACCCTGCAAATCATTCTTCAACTGTTTCCAATAGTAAAGGTTTGGTCTTCTTTGACAAGAGCAACCTTTTGGTTATCTGTGAATCTCATGATTATAGAGTAGCTAATCTAATAGTTGATGCACTCTTGTCTGATCTGAAGAAAGTGTCCAACTAGGATGGGAGTCATGGCCTGGTCATCACCCACCTATTGTGTATCATCCATGTTTGCTTGATTTTTATGAGTTTTCTTTTCTGCAGTTTTGATGTTGTTCTGTTGTTCTGGTGGATATGATTGGGACATTTATTATTGTCATTTTTAGTTTTAGTCAATGATTGCACTTTTGGAGTTTTTGAATGCTGGAGATACCACTGTTGTTCTCAATGTACCCCTTTGCACAGACTGAGGCTATAAAGGAAATGAGCTCACAAATTGAAGAAGAGGAGACAGTTCACTCATCATTTGGTGCGCATGTGTTGCCATCATACCAAACTGAGAGCACTGGATAGTATGAAGCTCTCTGTCCCTGCTTTGCTCAAACCAAACATAGGAAAGAAAAGAATGCCAGGTCTGATGTAAGTATCACATTGGAATCAACATTATTTCATGCCAGCCACAAAAGTCTCCTACATAGTCTCACACAGCTGGTGCTATCGGGATCATGATTTATTCAATTGCCTTGTCTGTCAAGTTCGTTGAGGGTGACAGAGCAATTGCTTGGGTGGAAAGATCACTCTACAGTGCAAACAGTAGTGAATAGCATGATTGTTTTTGGTGCAGTCTTAAACATAATGCACATTGGAATCCTATAATTTTTGAGAGTACCCTCCTCATCATAAGTTATATTGGTGCATCTTTGGGTCTACAGAGTAGATTTTTTGACTACATTGACATCAATTTACAAATTAAGGATGGAATCAAGGTGAATTATGAGATTGGTATTGGCACTGTTACCTACAGGTTTCAAAATGATAAATGCAGATAATTTTCTTTATATTTATTGCTCATTGCCTGCCAACAGAAGACAGCTGTGTATTCAGCTCAAAGCCTACCACCAGATCCATTGCCACAAAATCACCACCAGTGGAAAACAGGTTCTATTGCATTATATGTAAGAAACCACAACATTGGCATTCCAATTCATCCAGGACCTCCAAATTTTCAGATGGTTTGGAAATCATGCTGAGAAATGGAGGGATATTGGGCTTGGACTTCATTTTGTCTCAAAGTTGAAATTCGGTGATTTCCTTGAGATAACCGCAGTCTTTCAAGGCCCCTCTGTTGCTTCTATGGCAAGCAGAGTCACACAAAAAATCATGGGAAGATTCTGTGAGGATCTTATCCTTCCTTGTGTCAAATCCGTGAAATATTCTAATCTTTGGCATCTGAAATTGGGTTTTGCCTTGCAGAGAATCAATGACATGATGTGGGAGAATTAGACTGTTGTCAATGATGGGAAAAGACCATTCTGCCTCCTGCTATCACACCTACTTTTGGATCCACACCATATTTTCCTGTTGCCACGTGTCATTCTTGCAGGGATGGCAGAAGAAACAAAATCGTCAAGTTCAGCAAACCAAAGCAATCCCTGAGAAGGAAAGCTTGTTGTCAAGGCACAGATATGGGACTGTAGACTTTGTTTCTGCTGACCAGTTTGTGGTGAATACACCTGGGCATTTGCTTTCTTGTTTTGTCAAAGAAGAGCTTGTGATAGATGTAGTTGTGGCTCCTGTCATACTAGCATGTACAATGCCTGTGTCTTTTATAAAAGTGTCATTGGTCTTATGATCAAAAGAAGGGGGCTGTCCAAAGCTTGTTAAAGTTTGTGCCTTGGGGTAACAAGATACCACAATAACACAACATGATTATTTGTATCAATTTGATCATGTCTGATAGCAGTTCTACTGTGTCTGACTTAATGCTTGTTCAGGAACAGATAGAGAGAGAGAGATATGTGACAATAGAATATCAAGTTTAGATTGGTTTAAATCATAATTTTCACTTTTGTTGAAACTGAACATCTCCATATACAAGTCTTTGCTGGTACTGCAACATAGTGCGCGCTAGTTCAACACTCCCTACTTCCCAGAGCACTCTCTTTCAGGATTCCGCAACTGGCATCATGCGGGTTGAGTGTCAGTTTTGTTTGTGTGCTGGTTGAACAATTGTAGCAAAGATCTGGTTTAAAGATTTGCTCTAGGAGATAGCTGCTGCTGAAATCTCTTATTTTCACAGTGATGATGGCACCTTCACTGCTGTTGTGTTCCGTGATGATTACAGCCTCAAAATTCAGTCTAGGAGTTTCTGAATCTAAACTTCAATATGCCATGGCTAAGCATGCCATTCAAAGAATTGTTTACATGAGGGTTCATGATTCTCTTGATTGGTCTCTTCAAGGAGTTGATAATTTAACCCTGTGGGGCTTTTCTATCAAGAATGCTGCGGGATTCACAATCTTATTCCAAACCAAGATTTGGGGCTAACTCTATTGGAACTGCTCACAAAAACCAAGACTGACCAGAAAGTTGTCCTCATTTGTTATTGTTTCCTGTATGTGTTCTTGATCCCAAGCTACAGAATGACATAAGCCAAAAAGTATTTTAAAAATCTTGTAGAATGCTTTTCAGCTTCGTATTTTTGTGAGTTAATTTAGTTACAATTGTGAAGTATCAAAACACCATGATGAAGCAAACATGCTTCATTTTGGGAAAACAAAGCCATGTCTACACAGAATTAGTTTGTTTTGTGCTAATGACACAAAGAGATGTTTGTGTAGGTTCTACACACATCTGGTATGGCTCTAATGTCATTAGTTAATGACAGAGCATTTTGTCCCAAATGGTATTTTTGGGTAGTGAAGCAATTCTTGCTTATTAGCAAGACTTTGAATCATTGAGGGATGTCCAGCATTTCCTGAAAGAATCAGGGTATCTTTAAGGTACCTGTAAACAACTACTGTATAGTAGATAATTGGCCTATGTTGCTCACCCCCACAAATGGAGAATCAGGTGAGTTGTGTAAAAAAACCTTTCGTGGAAAGGAAAAACATGTAGGCTTTTTGACGAGAAAGACACTTGTGTTGACAAGACTTTCCAACTTTGCAGTAACTAGAAAGCAATATGACAAGCGTAAGTGTTATGGAGAGAGGAGTTAGAGTGATTAACATACAGTGTGTTATTTTAAGTGTCTGTAGTGTCGAAGTATGGTGTTACTCTCCTAATGTTCAATCGATCTGATTTTGTTCCACGGTAAACCCTGATTGTACCATTCGTATGGACTGTTGATATAGTCCAAGGAGCACACGATGGTATTTACTTTCTGATTTGCTGAGGATACCTTCTTTGCAAAGAAGTACTTTATCACCAATTTTATAATCCCAATCAACATGGGAGTTGTTTTCATGTTCGGTATTGCGATCGGTTTGGCATTGCCTATGATCTCCTATTTTGTTCCAGTCAGCCAGGAAGGGAATGTCAAACAGCATGTCCTTATCGAATATAGCTGCGCCTGGAGAGGCTTTGAGTACCGTGTGGTATGTGGAGCAAGCCCATGCAGCATCTGTGAGGAAGTCTGCTATGTCACTGGGAACCACTGTTTTTGCCATGTCTAATTCAGCGGTATGGAGCATTGTCATGATTACTTGATGCATCCGTTCTAGTATTGCGTTCACTTGGGGTTCTTGATGCTGGTCGGCTTATGCTTGATACCGTATGAATCATATACGGTTTCTAAATTAAGCTTGAACTTGCTTCCATTGTAGTAAATGATTACTTGGCAACATGGGTAACTGCTAAACCCGATCTTGTTCACTAAAGAGTCAACTTGTGCTGATGATTTATAAAAGTAAGCTTCTTTAGGTTTATTATGTGTGTTAGTACCCTTGCGGCCCTGTTTAGCTGTGGGAGTAACAGAATTGAATTCAGCCACCGGTAGTTCCACAATTTCAAACCAACTGGTAGCTGGATCTATCATTGAGAAACACATAAAGTCAATTTCAGTGCCATCCTTGCCCTTGAGAGTGTAGGGTCCAATTAGATTTACACATAGTACTTCCCAGGGGTTCGACACAACAAGTTTGGTAGGTAATTTACCGTACTTGCATTGGCATCATTTGTTGACTTGGCATTTATGGCAATTTTTGACAAAGGAGCAAATGGAACGTTGCAATCCTTTCCAATACATCGCAGCGCAAAGCGTTTCTTCAAGACGGGTTGTCCCTGGATGTTGCAGGTAATGATGGTACCACTGTACTGCTCGCTGCTAGAGTTCCTGTTGGATGACAAGTTTGCCATCCTTGCGCAGTACTTGAACATTTTCCACCAGCTGAGGTTTGTATGCCTCCAGCAGGCTGAGTTTGTCCAGAGTTTTATTCCTGTGTTGAGCTGCGGCAATCTCCCTAACTGTCAGGGGATAGATCGCATTCTCTTCGCTGCGGTTTGCAAACACAAGGTTCATGAGGTCTGTGTGTTTGACTTGGGATGTTCACTCTTCTGCTTGCATGGTGTAGTAACTCCAGCATTTGGTGAAGGTCATCCAGTTTTCCTTGACGCCTCCAATCGGACCAAAGACAAGGTGTGAAAAAGGAGTGAAATCGCATCAGCAACTGTGTTGTGGATTCCCTTGATGTACAAAATTTCCAGACCATATTCTTCTAGCAATAAGCACCAACGGTAAACCCTGTCAGATTTTTGTGGTCTGTGTAGACTACAATTGGCTGGCCCCACAGCATTCCTTTGAATTCTTTGAGTGTTTCAACTATGGCTAGAAGTTCAATTTCGGTTAAGCTGTATATTTGCTGACAGACAGAGAGTTTTCTGCTGAAAAACGCAATTGGCCGGTTGTTCTGAGTAATGACGGCTCCAAGTTGTCTCTTGGATCCGCCAGTATAGATATCAAACCCTTGTGGGAAATCAGGGTAGGCCAAGGACACATCTTTTGTGATAGTGGCCCTCACATTATTGAATGCTTTTTGATGTTCCTCAGTCCACTTCCATGATTTTTTCTTAACCTTGAGGAGTTTGGAATGTTTGGTATGACCAGACTTCCTAAAAGCCTAGGAATTCGCCTCTTCCTTTGGTTTGGAAGCACCCATTTGACGTGCGGCAAGACTTTGACACCTTCCTAGTCAAGTAGGGAAAATGCTTGGTGGTTCCTTTTTCATGGAACATGAGGTCACCATCAGAACCAGTGGCTAACAGTACTCTCAAGAAGTTGTTTTGCAACTCCTGGACGAGTGTTTGAGTTTTGTCGAGGACTGACTTCCGGTTGCTAATTGTTGCACAGCCAGTACTGCTGTTCCTGAGTCCATTGATTTTTGGATAGATGGCTCAGATAGCTGTTATTTAAGTGGGGACTCAAATAATGCGTAATTAATTTTTTATTATTTAATTCTAATTTTTGGTTACTGGTAGTTTTTATCAGACCTGTGGTAGTGTAATTGGCTAACTCCTGGTTAGTTTTAATTTTTCTTACAACTAATTTCAGTTTCCCTGGTACTACTACCTGACCCAACTTTCTAACTATCCTTTTGTTTACTTCTCTAAAATCACTTAGGAAACGTACAGTCTGATCCTTGTTTGGTACAATGAACAATGGTGAAGCCCATTCAGATGCGGGCTGCCACTCTTGTACCTCTAAGTCACATAGTCTTTTGAGCTCTTTCATGAGAGTCTCTTTGACTGAATGTGGCACTGGGTAGGCTCTGCCATGGTATGGTTTTGCACCTTCCTTCAGTTCGAAGGAGACATGTTCAGTATTCCAATCACCTAGTGTACCATCAAAGAGGTCCTAGTATTTACCGAGGAGCTCCAACAACTTATTTTGATCTTGTAAACTAATGTGAGGACAGTTGGTGTCAACAACTGATTGGAGGTCTGCTTTTTCATATTTTGCATCTAGGATGTGAACAGCACGCTGAGTTGCTTCCTCAGTACTACGTGGTTCATGAATCATGCTGTGGTTTACTGACCAAGCTTTTTCAATCTTAGAGCTAGTTGACAGACTGTTGATGTCTCTCATTGGCAAGATGATCTCATCAATGGTAATACCCTTTGTTCAAAAATCTAGAACTATTCCAAGCTCTCTTAGTGTTTTTACACATAAGATGAGGTCAAATGCTGGCTTAGTCATTTTTCTCCATCATACTCGACAACATCAGGTTTTACTGTGTATTCCTTGCTGCTGGAGTAGTCTAGAAATTTCAGAGTGACTTCGCCTCTTCCTTTGGTTTGGAAGCACCCATTTGGCGTGCAGCAAGACTTTGACACCTTCCTAGTCAAATAGGGGAAATGCTTGGTGGTTCCTTTTTCATGGAACATGAAGTCAACATCAGAACCAGTGGCTAACAGTACTCTCAAGAAGTTGTTTTGCAACTCCTGGACGAGTGTTTGAGTTTTGTCGAGGACTGACTTCCGGTTGCTAATTGTTGCACAGCCAGTACTGCTGTTACTGAGTCCATTGATTTTTGGATAGATGGCTCAGATAGCTGTTATTTAAGTGGGGACTCAAATAATGCGTAATTAATTTTTTATTATTTAATTCTAATTTTTGGTTACTGGTAGTTTTTATCAGACCTGTGGTAGTGTAATTGGCTAACTCCTGGTTAGTTTTAATTTTTCTTACAACTAATTTCAGTTTCCCTGGTACTACTACCTGACCCAACTTTCTAACTATCCTTTTGTTTACTTCTCTAAAATCACTTAGGAAACGTACAGTCTGATCCTTGTTTGGTACAATGAACAATGGTGAAGCCCATTCAGATGCGGGCTGCCACTCTTGTACCTCTAAGTCACATAGTCTTTTGAGCTCTTTCATGAGAGTCTCTTTGACTGAATGTGGCACTGGGTAGGCTCTGCCATGGTACGGTTTTGCACCTTCCTTCAGTTCGAAGGAGACATGTTCAGTATTCCAATCACCTAGTGTACCATCAAAGAGGTCCTTGTATTTTCCGAGGAGCTCCAACAACTTATTTTGATCTTGTAAACTAATGTGAGGACAGTTGGTGTCATGAACTAATTGGAGGTCTGCTTTTTCATATTTTGCATCTAGGATGTGAACAGCACGCTGAGTTGTTTCCGCAGTACTACGTGGTTCATGAATCATGCTGTGGTTTACTGACCAAGCTTTTTCAATCTTAGAGCTAGTTGACAGACTGTTGATGTCTCTCATTGGCAAGATGATCTCATCAATGGTAATACCCTTTGTTCAAAAATCTAGAACTATTCCAAGCTCTCTTAGTGTTTTTACACATAAGATGAGGTCAAATGCTGGCTTAGTCATTTTTCTCCATCATACTCGACAACATCAGGTTTTACTGTGTATTCCTTGCTGCTGGAGTAGTCTAGAAATTTCAGAGTGACTTCGCCTCTTCCTTTGGTTTGGAAGCACCCATTTGGCGTGCAGCAAGACTTTGACACCTTCCTAGTCAAATAGGGGAAATGCTTGGTGGTTCCTTTTTCATGGAACATGAAGTCAACATCAGAACCAGTGGCTAACAGTACTCTCAAGAAGTTGTTTTGCAACTCCTGGACGAGTGTTTGAGTTTTGTCGAGGACTGACTTCCGGTTGCTAATTGTTGCACAGCCAGTACTGCTGTTACTGAGTCCATTGATTTTTGGATAGATGGCTCAGATAGCTGTTATTTAAGTGGGGACTCAAATAATGCGTAATTAATTTTTATTATTTAATTCTAATTTTTGGTTACTGGTAGTTTTTATCAGACCTGTGGTAGTGTAATTGGCTAACTCCTGGTTAGTTTTAATTTTTCTTACAACTAATTTCAGTTTCCCTGGTACTACTACCTGACCCAACTTTCTAACTATCCTTTTGTTTACTTCTCTAAAATCACTTAGGAAACGTACAGTCTGATCCTTGTTTGGTACAATGAACAATGGTGAAGCCCATTCAGATGCGGGCTGCCACTCTTGTACCTCTAAGTCACATAGTCTTTTGAGCTCTTTCATGAGAGTCTCTTTGACTGAATGTGGCACTGGGTAGGCTCTGCCATGGTATGGTTTTGCA
This sequence comes from Cyclotella cryptica, assembly GCA_013187285.1. Taxonomy (NCBI): domain Eukaryota; phylum Bacillariophyta; class Thalassiosirophyceae; order Thalassiosirales; family Thalassiosiraceae; genus Cyclotella; species Cyclotella cryptica. Next base: position 18,749 of record JABMIG010000308.1, on the reverse strand, counting down.
CCTTCCTTCAGTTCGAAGGAGACATGTTCAGTATTCCAATCACCTAGTGTACCATCAAAGAGGTCCTAGTATTTACCGAGGAGCTCCAACAACTTATTTTGATCTTGTAAACTAATGTGAGGACAGTTGGTGTCATGAACTAATTGGAGGTCTGCTTTTTCATATTTTGCATCTAGGATGTGAACAGCACGCTGAGTTGCTTCCGCAGTACTACGTGGTTCATGAATCATGCTGTGGTTTACTGACCAAGCTTTTTCAATCTTAGAGCTAGTTGACAGACTGTTGATGTCTCTCATTGGCAAGATGATCTCATCAATGGTAATACCCTTTGTTCAAAAATCTAGAACTATTCCAAGCTCTCTTAGTGTTTTTACACATAAGATGAGGTCAAATGCTGGCTTAGTCATTTTTCTCCATCATACTCGACAACATCAGGTTTTACTGTGTATTCCTTGCTGCTGGAGTAGTCTAGAAATTTCAGAGTGACTTCGCCTCTTCCTTTGGTTTGGAAGCACCCATTTGGCGTGCAGCAAGACTTTGACACCTTCCTAGTCAAATAGGGGAAATGCTTGGTGGTTCCTTTTTCATGGAACATGAAGTCAACATCAGAACCAGTGGCTAACAGTACTCTCAAGAAGTTGTTTTGCAACTCCTGGACGAGTGTTTGAGTTTTGTCGAGGACTGACTTCCGGTTGCTAATTGTTGCACAGCCAGTACTGCTGTTACTGAGTCCATTGATTTTTGGATAGATGGCTCAGATAGCTGTTATTTAAGTGGGGACTCAAATAATGCGTAATTAATTTTTATTATTTAATTCTAATTTTTGGTTACTGGTAGTTTTTATCAGACCTGTGGTAGTGTAATTGGCTAACTCCTGGTTAGTTTTAATTTTTCTTACAACTAATTTCAGTTTCCCTGGTACTACTACCTGACCCAACTTTCTAACTATCCTTTTGTTTACTTCTCTAAAATCACTTAGGAAACGTACAGTCTGATCCTTGTTTGGTACAATGAACAATGGTGAAGCCCATTCAGATGCGGGCTGCCACTCTTGTACCTCTAAGTCACATAGTCTTTTGAGCTCTTTCATGAGAGTCTCTTTGACTGAATGTGGCACTGGGTAGGCTCTGCCATGGTATGGTTTTGCACCTTCCTTCAGTTCGAAGGAGACATGTTCAGTATTCCAATCACCTAGTGTACCATCAAAGAGGTCCTAGTATTTACCGAGGAGCTCCAACAACTTATTTTGATCTTGTAAACTAATGTGAGGACAGTTGGTGTCAACAACTGATTGGAGGTCTGCTTTTTCATATTTTGCATCTAGGATGTGAACAGCACGCTGAGTTGCTTCCTCAGTACTACGTGGTTCATGAATCATGCTGTGGTTTACTGACCAAGCTTTTTCAATCTTAGAGCTAGTTGACAGACTGTTGATGTCTCTCATTGGCAAGATGATCTCATCAATGGTAATACCCTTTGTTCAAAAATCTAGAACTATTCCAAGCTCTCTTAGTGTTTTTACACATAAGATGAGGTCAAATGCTGGCTTAGTCATTTTTCTCCATCATACTCGACAACATCAGGTTTTACTGTGTATTCCTTGCTGCTGGAGTAGTCTAGAAATTTCAGAGTGACTTCGCCTCTTCCTTTGGTTTGGAAGCACCCATTTGGCGTGCAGCAAGACTTTGACACCTTCCTAGTCAAATAGGGGAAATGCTTGGTGGTTCCTTTTTCATGGAACATGAAGTCAACATCAGAACCAGTGGCTAACAGTACTCTCAAGAAGTTGTTTTGCAACTCCTGGACGAGTGTTTGAGTTTTGTCGAGGACTGACTTCCGGTTGCTAATTGTTGCACAGCCAGTACTGCTGTTACTGAGTCCATTGATTTTTGGATAGATGGCTCAGATAGCTGTTATTTAAGTGGGGACTCAAATAATGCGTAATTAATTTTTATTATTTAATTCTAATTTTTGGTTACTGGTAGTTTTTATCAGACCTGTGGTAGTGTAATTGGCTAACTCCTGGTTAGTTTTAATTTTTCTTACAACTAATTTCAGTTTCCCTGGTACTACTACCTGACCCAACTTTCTAACTATCCTTTTGTTTACTTCTCTAAAATCACTTAGGAAACGTACAGTCTGATCCTTGTTTGGTACAATGAACAATGGTGAAGCCCATTCAGATGCGGGCTGCCACTCTTGTACCTCTAAGTCACATAGTCTTTTGAGCTCTTTCATGAGAGTCTCTTTGACTGAATGTGGCACTGGGTAGGCTCTGCCATGGTATGGTTTTGCACCTTCCTTCAGTTCGAAGGAGACATGTTCAGTATTCCAATCACCTAGTGTACCATCAAAGAGGTCCTAGTATTTACCGAGGAGCTCCAACAACTTATTTTGATCTTGTAAACTAATGTGAGGACAGTTGGTGTCATGAACTAATTGGAGGTCTGCTTTTTCATATTTTGCATCTAGGATGTGAACAGCACGCTGAGTTGCTTCCGCAGTACTACGTGGTTCATGAATCATGCTGTGGTTTACTGACCAAGCTTTTTCAATCTTAGAGCTAGTTGACAGACTGTTGATGTCTCTCATTGGCAAGATGATCTCATCAATGGTAATACCCTTTGTTCAAAAATCTAGAACTATTCCAAGCTCTCTTAGTGTTTTTACACATAAGATGAGGTCAAATGCTGGCTTAGTCATTTTTTCTCCATCATACTCGACAACATCAGGTTTTACTGTGTATTCCTTGCTGCTGGAGTAGTCTAGAAATTTCAGAGTGACTTCGCCTCTTCCTTTGGTTTGGAAGCACCCATTTGGCGTGCAGCAAGACTTTGACACCTTCCTAGTCAAATAGGGGAAATGCTTGGTGGTTCCTTTTTCATGGAACATGAAGTCAACATCAGAACCAGTGGCTAACAGTACTCTCAAGAAGTTGTTTTGCAACTCCTGGACGAGTGTTTGAGTTTTGTCGAGGACTGACTTCCGGTTGCTAATTGTTGCACAGCCAGTACTGCTGTTACTGAGTCCATTGATTTTTGGATAGATGGCTCAGATAGCTGTTATTTAAGTGGGGACTCAAATAATGCGTAATTAATTTTTATTATTTAATTCTAATTTTTGGTTACTGGTAGTTTTTATCAGACCTGTGGTAGTGTAATTGGCTAACTCCTGGTTAGTTTTAATTTTTCTTACAACTAATTTCAGTTTCCCTGGTACTACTACCTGACCCAACTTTCTAACTATCCTTTTGTTTACTTCTCTAAAATCACTTAGGAAACGTACAGTCTGATCCTTGTTTGGTACAATGAACAATGGTGAAGCCCATTCAGATGCGGGCTGCCACGCTTGTACCTCTAAGTCACATAGTCTTTTGAGCTCTTTCATGAGAGTCTCTTTGACTGAATGTGGCACTGGGTAGGCTCTGCCATGGTATGGTTTTGCACCTTCCTTCAGTTCGAAGGAGACATGTTCAGTATTCCAATCACCTAGTGTACCATCAAAGAGGTCCTAGTATTTACCGAGGAGCTCCAACAACTTATTTTGATCTTGTAGACTAATGTGAGGACAGTTGGTGTCAACAACTGATTGGAGGTCTGCTTTTTCATATTTTGCATCTAGGATGTGAACAGCACGCTGAGTTGCTTCCTCAGTACTACGTGGTTCATGAATCATGCTGTGGTTTACTGACCAAGCTTTTTCAATCTTAGAGCTAGTTGACAGACTGTTGATGTCTCTCATTGGCAAGATGATCTCATCAATGGTAATACCCTTTGTTCAAAAATCTAGAACTATTCCAAGCTCTCTTAGTGTTTTTACACATAAGACGAGGTCAAATGCTGGCTTAGTCATTTTTTCTCCATCATACTCGACAACATCAGGTTTTACTGTGTATTCCTTGCTGCTGGAGTAGTCTAGAAATTTCAGAGTGACTTCGCCTCTTCCTTTGGTTTGGAAGCACCCATTTGGCGTGCAGCAAGACTTTGACACCTTCCTAGTCAAATAGGGGAAATGCTTGGTGGTTCCTTTTTCATGGAACATGAAGTCAACATCAGAACCAGTGGCTAACAGTACTCTCAAGAAGTTGTTTTGCAACTCCTGGACGAGTGTTTGAGTTTTGTCGAGGACTGACTTCCGGTTGCTAATTGTTGCACAGCCAGTACTGCTGTTACTGAGTCCATTGATTTTTGGATAGATGGCTCAGATAGCTGTTATTTAAGTGGGGACTCAAATAATGCGTAATTAATTTTTATTATTTAATTCTAATTTTTGGTTACTGGTAGTTTTTATCAGACCTGTGGTAGTGTAATTGGCTAACTCCTGGTTAGTTTTAATTTTTCTTACAACTAATTTCAGTTTCCCTGGTACTACTACCTGACCCAACTTTCTAACTATCCTTTTGTTTACTTCTCTAAAATCACTTAGGAAACGTACAGTCTGATCCTTGTTTGGTACAATGAACAATGGTGAAGCCCATTCAGATGCGGGCTGCCACTCTTGTACCTCTAAGTCACATAGTCTTTTGAGCTCTTTCATGAGAGTCTCTTTGACTGAATGTGGCACTGGGTAGGCTCTGCCATGGTATGGTTTTGCACCTTCCTTCAGTTCGAAGGAGACATGTTCAGTATTCCAATCACCTAGTGTACCATCAAAGAGGTCCTAGTATTTACCGAGGAGCTCCAACAACTTATTTTGATCTTGTAAACTAATGTGAGGACAGTTGGTGTCAACAACTGATTGGAGGTCTGCTTTTTCATATTTTGCATCTAGGATGTGAACAGCACGCTGAGTTGCTTCCTCAGTACTACGTGGTTCATGAATCATGCTGTGGTTTACTGACCAAGCTTTTTCAATCTTAGAGCTAGTTGACAGACTGTTGATGTCTCTCATTGGCAAGATGATCTCATCAATGGTAATACCCTTTGTTCAAAAATCTAGAACTATTCCAAGCTCTCTTAGTGTTTTTACACATAAGATGAGGTCAAATGCTGGCTTAGTCATTTTTCTCCATCATACTCGACAACATCAGGTTTTACTGTGTATTCCTTGCTGCTGGAGTAGTCTAGAAATTTCAGAGTGACTTTGCCTCTTCCTTTGGTTTGGAAGCACCCATTTGGCGTGCAGCAAGACTTTGACACCTTCCTAGTCAAATAGGGGAAATGCTTGGTGGTTCCTTTTTCATGGAACATGAAGTCAACATCAGAACCAGTGGCTAACAGTACTCTCAAGAAGTTGTTTTGCAACTCCTGGACGAGTGTTTGAGTTTTGTCGAGGACTGACTTCCGGTTGCTAATTGTTGCACAGCCAGTACTGCTGTTACTGAGTCCATTGATTTTTGGATAGATGGCTCAGATAGCTGTTATTTAAGTGGGGACTCAAATAATGCGTAATTAATTTTTATTATTTAATTCTAATTTTTGGTTACTGGTAGTTTTTATCAGACCTGTGGTAGTGTAATTGGCTAACTCCTGGTTAGTTTTAATTTTTCTTACAACTAATTTCAGTTTCCCTGGTACTACTACCTGACCCAACTTTCTAACTATCCTTTTGTTTACTTCTCTAAAATCACTTAGGAAACGTACAGTCTGATCCTTGTTTGGTACAATGAACAATGGTGAAGCCCATTCAGATGCGGGCTGCCACTCTTGTACCTCTAAGTCACATAGTCTTTTGAGCTCTTTCATGAGAGTCTCTTTGACTGAATGTGGCACTGGGTAGGCTCTGCCATGGTATGGTTTTGCACCTTCCTTCAGTTCGAAGGAGACATGTTCAGTATTCCAATCACCTAGTGTACCATCAAAGAGGTCCTTGTATTTTCCGAGGAGCTCCAACAACTTATTTTGATCTTGTAAACTAATGTGAGGACAGTTGGTGTCATGAACTAATTGGAGGTCTGCTTTTTCATATTTTGCATCTAGGATGTGAACAGCACGCTGAGTTGCTTCCGCAGTACTACGTGGTTCATGAATCATGCTGTGGTTTACTGACCAAGCTTTTTCAATCTTAGAGCTAGTTGACAGACTGTTGATGTCTCTCATTGGCAAGATGATCTCATCAATGGTAATACCCTTTGTTCAAAAATCTAGAACTATTCCAAGCTCTCTTAGTGTTTTTACACATAAGATGAGGTCAAATGCTGGCTTAGTCATTTTTTCTCCATCATACTCGACAACATCAGGTTTTACTGTGTATTCCTTGCTGTTGAGGTAGTCTAGAAATTTCAGAGTGACTTCGCCTCTTCCTTTGGTTTGGAAGCACCCATTTGGCGTGCAGCAAGACTTTGACACCTTCCTAGTCAAGTAGGAAAAATGCTTGGTGGTTCCTTTTTCATGGAACATGAAGTCAACATCAGAACCAGTGGCTAACAGTACTCTCAAGAAGTTGTTTTGCAACTCCTGGACGAGTGTTTGAGTTTTGTTGAGGACTGACTTCCGGTTACTAATTGTTGCACAGCCAGTACTGCTGTTATTGAGTCCATTGATTTTTGGATAGATGGCTCAGATAGCTGTTATTTAAGTGGGGACTCAAATAATGCGTAATTAATTTTTTATTATTTAATTCTAATTTTTGGTTACTGGTAGTTTTTATCAGACCTGTGGTAGTGTAATTGGCTAACTCCTGGTTAGTTTTAATTTTTCTTACAACTAATTTCAGTTTCCCTGGTACTACTACCTGACCCAACTTTCTAACTATCCTTTTGTTTACTTCTCTAAAATCACTTAGGAAACGTACAGTCTGATCCTTGTTTGGTACAATGAACAATGGTGAAGCCCATTCAGATGCGGGCTGCCACTCTTGTACCTCTAGGTCACATAGTCTTTTGAGCTCTTTCATGAGAGTCTCTTTGACTGAATGTGGCACTGGGTAGGCTCTGCCATGGTACGGTTTTGCACCTTCCTTCAGTTCGAATGAGACATGTTCAGTATTCCAATCACCTAGTGTGCCATCAAAGAGGTCCTAGTATTTACCGAGGAGCTCCAACAACTTATTTTGATCTTGTAGACTAAGATGAGGACAGTTGGTGTCAACAACTGATTGGAGGTCTGCTTTTTCATATTTTGCGTCTAAGATGTGAACAGCACGCTGAGTTGCTTCCTCAGTACTACGTGGTTCATGAATCATGCTGTGGTTTACTGACCAAGCTTTTTCAATCTTAGAGCTAGTTGACAGACTGTTGATGTCTCTCATTGGCAAGATGATCTCATCAATGGTAATACCCTTTGTTCAAAAATCTAGAACTATTCCAAGCTCTCTTAGTGTTTTTACACATAAGATGAGGTTGAACGCTGGCTTAGTCATTTTTTCTCCATCATACTCGACAACATCAGGTTTTACTGTGTATTCCTTGCTGCTGGAGTAGTCTAGAAATTTCAGAGTGACTTCGCCTCTTCCTTTGGTTTGGATGCACCTATTCGAAGTGCGCCAAGACTTTGACACCTTCCTAGTTAAGCAGGAAAAACATTTGGTGGTTCCTTTTTCACGGATCATGAGGTCACCATCAGAACCAGTGTTTATCACTCTCCACTACTTGATGAGATTCGGCTGGATGACTCCAACCATGGGATGGCGTCATCATCAGAGAGAGATTACTGAACAGAGGGGATGGCCCAAACACCTTGATGTTCCTGATTCTATTCTGAGAGTGTGTGCGTAGGCAGAAGAAGCATACCCTGCCTTAGAAAATTCGTACCCCAAAAGGTCTGGCCATCACAGGGGTGTGTATCCTTGTGTGTAGGCAGAAAAGAAGAATTATACCTGTCGTATCATACCCCATACGTGTAACCGTGGAAATAATGATCTGGACACCGCGAGAGAAGACATGTAAATTTTTGTCGTGTGGGGGGTATGATTCTTGGGGTATGATATTTTTTCCATTGCCCAGTTGGAGTCGAACCTGTACAATCAAAGAAAAATCATACGCCCAAAATCACATACTCATAACCTATTAAGGGGTATGAATTTAAGGGTAGGGTATGATTTTTTTTGCCTACGCACACACTCTGAGCCACTTCCAACTGACAATGATGATGTTCCAGTTCCATCTCTAATAGTTGTGTCAGATTCTGTTCCCAATGACTCCAATGATGAAGAATCCAATGCTCCATCACCTCAAGATCTTCTTGGTGATGATATCCATCAAACACAAGGGGATCTTGGTGAGAACAGTTTGGTTTGTGTCAGTCCAAGAATCGAAGGAGAAGCCAAAAGAAGAGAGAAAGTGATAATTATTTCGAAAATAGGGGCCACAATGTCGTTGTATATCCAAAAAGTCAGGACATGTCTGTTAGAGTCTATAAATGCGCTGATACTTGCAAGACTGTGAAGTATCATCAGTGAATCAAGCTAGAATTGGATTGGCTGCTGCAGGTAATGGAGCTTAGAGAGGTTGCCCCCCATGGTAGGAGAGTGGCTAGCGAGGTTTTTGTCATGTTTCATCTCATTGGCTGCAAAAAGTTGCAGTTGTAGTGAAACAGCTCAAGAGCTCATTGTCAAGTCGGTTATTCCATCGTTCCTCAAGGCCAAAGCTGAGGCTTCTGAGACAGATAATCCAAAGAGGTGGGAGGCAATGAAAAAATCCTATTTCGGTGCCTAGAATGTTGTTGATGAAGCCAAGGTTTCATACTCAACTTGGACATTCAAAATCAAGTGCTACCCTGACATGCATATCAAAAAGTCTTTGAGTTCAAGGCTCATTTTTGTGTTCGTGGGTACCATCATGATAATGGTATTGATTTTATTGGTTGATGCTCATCTTTGAAGCTATCCTTGGTCTGAAGTTAAATCAAAGAGACATCGCAGTTGCATTCATCCATTATGATGTAGAGAAAGGCAAGAATACTGTGTGAAAATGCCTTGTGGTTTTCTTGGAAGCAAGGTAAAATGCTGTTTTTGATGAAATGTATATGTGTACAATAACTCAAGTGATCCCTCCATTCCATGTCAAGAGCAGAACTGATTTTGTCATTACTGTTGCCAACTGTCTAGTTGTGTTGCAATCCAAATTGCAAACTAGGACAGCACTTTCAACCATGGAGATGGAGGCAGAAGTCATTGTCATGGCTCACAGCACAGTTCTAAAGGAAGGCTACTACAATGAAATTAGTCTCTTTGTTTGGAAGAAGTATGGGTTTACCAGTGAGCAAGGTCACAATGAATGTGTCTATCCATGAGGACAATGCTTGGTCCCTAGTGGCAGATATGTTGTTGCCACAGTTATCTCCTCCAAGCAAGCATTATACAGTCAAGAGGTTTTGACAAAAGATTATTCTGAGGGGAATCAAACTGTTCAAGATTGACACAGTGATTAACTTAGGAGATATGTTTACTAAAAGGCTGCCTAGGGCAACCTTTGAATGTTAGATTGTAATATATCTCAATTAGAGATTAGGTTACTTTGGTGAGTGAAGCAATGGACAACTTGATTGGTAGAGTAACTGTGAGGTTAATTTGGGCTCAATTGAGCATTTAAAAACCGATTGTAAACATAGTGTGTTTTGACATTTGAAACACGTACCATGTAGGTACATACAAACATATGTACTAAACCACACTCCTGTGTAAATGCAAAGGATAGCACATTTACCAACCCATGAGGCCTTGCCTTAGATGCACAAATGTAGCCTCGTCAAGGGGCTTAGTGGAAATATTGGCCAATTGGTTCTTGGTATCTATATGCACAATCTTAATCGTGCCATCGGATACATGCTTTCTAAGATGATATTTGATGGAATTGTGTTTGGTTCTGGGAGTAAATGTTGGTGACTCAGCAACTTTGATGCAACTTCTATTGTCCTCAAAGACTTGGCAGTGGAAAGTAGGTAAGGGATTGTGAATCCCGAATACAGAATCTATCTCAGTCATCAAGTTTATGAAAGGAATCACTTCTCTCATAGCTTGAGATAGTGCTATAAACTCCGCCTCACTTGTCTTAATGCTATCTCCGTTTGTAACTGGCTTGACCACATAATAGGGCATCCTGCGTACATGATCACATAACCTGATCTAGGCATGATGCATTCAAGATTAAAATGATTGCCTGCATTTCAACCACCAGAAAAAATGTCATCAACAAAACATTCTAGTCCAGGATTGGGGCCGGGGCTGTAGCGAATGCCCTTATCCAAGTGCCCAGAAGATATCTTGCAATCCATTTAACCGCTTTCTCATGAACCAATTTGGGTAGCATGTTGAATGTTGCACATTGGTGAACAGCCATCACTATGTCTGGGTGAGTACTATTCTTTAAGTAGCCCAACATTCCAGTAGCTTATCTATAGTGCCAAATGTATTTCCGTTCAGGTCCATTGGCATCTCTTGATAATAATGGGCCAACTACAGGGAATGGTCTTGAATTTGTTTCCGTTGGATTAATACCCATGGCTGAAAGTATTCGTTAGATGAGAAAAGGCTGTCTTAACACAAACTCTTCATTTAGGAGTTTCTGTATGTCAACTCCTAAGTATTTATCCATCCATCCTTCATCAGTAAATCAAAATTCTTAGGTCCTTTGGCAATTGATTCAAGGAATCCACTACATTGGGGTCTTTCCCTATAAAAGTGCAGTCATCCACATATACTAGAATGAGCATGGCATTCTTTAGGAACACGTAGAGATCAGCTAAAGATTCTTTAAATCCTCAATTTTTAAGCCCTTTCTTAAGGCATAGATACCAATTGCTGCTTGCTTGCTTGAGTCCATAGAGACTTTTCTTCAGTTCTAGGACATAGAGTATATTTTGTTCAACTCAATCAATGCATATACCACTAGGTATCTCCATAAAAATTGGGGTATCTAGGTTGGCTTGCGGGAAAGCTAGACCAAAATCTAATGCATTGGTCTCATAATTAATAAGAATTGGACACTTATCCAGTTCACGACCGGTGCGTAAGTCTCCCAGTAGTTCACTCCCCACTGTTGTATACCACTGTGGTCACATCCTCTTTTGTCTTTATGTTTGCTCAATGTACCGTAAAGTATGTGTTTGCATTTGAACAGCCAGATCAACAGAATGTCTTTGTGCCTGGGGGCATTATCAACCTTGGGAAGATATCCAATGATTGCGGCATGTGCGGTTGTCTATTTCCTTTTGCATGGCATCAGCAAATTTGTCAAGATTATCCTGCTTCAGCATTTTGCAGAAGGTATAGACTTCGTTGTTCTCTTTGCCTGCTGCATATGCGTGGGATAATAGCTGATTGAATGTACTGTTAAAGTTTCTGTCGAGGACGTTGAATGCTTTGTTCGTCGATTGAATTGTCAAACTAACAATTTGTGCTCCATCATGCATCACTTGCTTCAGAGAAGTCAAACAGAATCTTTGTCTGTCTCAGCAATGTTGAATTTTTAACTAGATGTTGCCAGTTTTGTGGTACAGTGCTAGATCTCAAATGAGGTATTGTGGAGAAAGTGTCGTCAAATGCAACATGATAATGTGGTGATATGAGTCCAGTCTTTGGATTCAATACTAACGCAACACTGCCCAAGTGAGATGGAGAGTGACTGACAAAGATAGTGATGCATGCTCTTGGTTCCCATTTGGATATTCCTTTAGGATTTGATTGAACTTGAGAGTCCAACACATAGCATGGGAAGCCCTAGGGATGATAGTTCCTTATCTGGATGTTGGCGGCATGAGTTCCGGAGAAACTCATTTTGGGTGTTTTATTGTTTGAACTGAGTGTCAGATGTTTGAGACTGTCTTCAGCACACTTCACTACAAAAGGCCAAAGCATTGTTTTGGTATATTCTGGCCTGTAACATAGCATGTGCCATCAAAAAGTTCGTGCCAAAAGTAACATCTTTAATCTTGCGTTCAACAATATCACTTTGATGATGTGCACCCACTCCACAAAACATTAATTTTTGACCTAGTTGCTTGCAATCATTTTGCCAAGTGGACTTGCCAACCTACCATTTTGGCATGGTACCTCTGTACGTTAATGCCTCTAACTCTGCATCTGTGCTCCGATTCTTGCTTTGACGTGAGAGTTGCTTCAGCCAAAAAATCTCAGATCAAAATAGTTCATACATAATCTGTGGCATAGTCTACGAAAATTGTGCACCCCCAAACTCTGGCCCTAGGCAATTTGCCTTTTTCTTGAGGCAATAGACTGGGTTAAGCAGAGACAATTTGCAATCCTCTGAGCTTGAATTGTTCATGGTCCTTTGCATGTTTCCATCTCTATGGTTTCTGATGCGCTGTTCCAAACAGACACGATACACATGGTGGTGGATTATTCTGCAATCTTGTGAACGAGATTGGCAGGATTCCAAGTCTTTCAATTTCAAGTTTTAACATTACCGAGAAGGTAAGTGAAAGAGCCTGTGATGCATGGCTAAAATTCTTGTTGCAAAGGTTAAAGAGGCTCTGTTTTGGCAGTGCTTTGAATTTGATCTTCAGACAACATATTTGCTGTATTTCTGTGCTCAACTATGGTACTGGGCAAGTCAGAAAAATCTGGATTGATGGGTCTTGTAAAGAATTCCTTAGTAACGGATTGTTGATGACATTCTGGGAAAACAATTTTGTATTCTAAGATTTCAAATTTGTTGACTGCATTAGACAAAACCCTAACCATGGTGTTTGTGTCTTCTCTCTTATAAATCATCATATCATTCAGCTTAATTACAGAGTCAATAAGTATTGGCTGTGGTTCATGCATTTCACTTTTAGTTGAAGTGAATTGATGAGCTGGTCTGTGAGACAACAGAAATTAAGTGTCATCGAACTTTCAACAACGTGCCGTCCTGGACCAGGAGATTCTCTCTCATTTATGGGCATCTCAGGGAGGTTTGCATCTGAGCACTGGAAAGACCTCTGGAATTTCCCTTGGTCACAGTAGAATCGTGAACTCCTACATGTTGTGGCGATTCCAGTGCCTTAATCATCTTGCAGCATGTGAGCCAATTCTGTCACACTAAGAATGTTGACTGGCGAGTTTGTAAAGTACAGGACTCCTTTGAGCAGGAAAGTGTGTGACTTTCCATTTCATCCTCCCATTTGACAGTACCAATTTTCATAGGCTTTCTGTTCCTTCCTCCTATAGTGGCTACTGTGTGTGGTGAGTCAATGTTCTCAAGTGACTCGGACATTCTCGTGTCATTGCATGTATGGACATTTGTGGAATTGTCATAAATCACATAGCTTGTTTGTACACTTTGCCTCTCATTTGGCTGACTTTCTCATCGATATTATTTACAGTAGCCAGAACCGTAAGAGTTCTACTCCATTTCTCACGAGAATCTCATCGTTGCTTCTTTTTGGTTCTCATTTGTACCCTTGCTTTTCTGTGCCCCAAACAAGAGGAAGTTCCTGACGTATTCGAAGATATGTATCTGCGAAGTAAGTGGGTACAGAATCAGCTAAGTTGGCAAGTCGGTGCACTTGTGATATCAGAAGTACCTTCATAGATAGCTTCAGACATCTCCCAACCATGAGCCAGAGGGAAACAGTAATCTCATTACATTCCTGGATTGAATCTGCCCATTCCCCATCTCTCAAAAGGTAAGTCATGAGCGGATCACACCACTGTGTACGCACGAGGCTTGGGTGTATCTCTTGCATCTGATCACAACATGCTTTGACTGTGTGACTTGCGTTGCCACCATCGTTTCATCTTGGTTGCTGAAGCAAGAGCATTGTCCTGGAGTGTGGAGACGTGATATATCTTCTTATCGAGTGATCAGTATGTGCATCATGACATGCCATAGCCAAATGCTTTGTGTTCTGCTTTGCAAGTGCAATTTCTGTTGTGCTTCTTGATTTGGTGCAATGTTGACCAAACTATTCTCTCATTCATGAGAGAATGCAAACCTATCGACCATTCTCATGACTTCATTGTCGTCAACCATAACAGGGTTATGATGTCTCTGGTGAGACAAAACAGAAAATGGATGAACACCATAGTCATTGCGCATGAGTACGCCAAGATAAAGTTGACAAAAGTTGCAATCCAATTGTGTGCCTTCATCAATAGGTAAGCCGTATTGTGCAACATTTCATCTCCAACCATATAAATTTGCAAGTATGTGTTTCTCTCTAACATCTTTGTGAACAAATTCCACCGTATGGCGGGGGAAACTAGGTTTATGGCCATTCAGAAGATAGCTACCAAGAGTAGGATAAAGTGTTGCCCTATTTTACAGAGCCATTCCCCTTTTTCCGGGCCATCTAGTTTCCCGATTGGGACTGTTTAATCTTGAGGATGCATTCTTCGGAGAAGCAGAGATTTGTGGCTAGAGCTGAGCAAAGATTGTCCGAGATGGTGAGTGTTTTACTTTGTGAATTGGAAGTGGAGTTGTTGTCCTTCAATTGCTGACCACCAATGTGAGCCTTTCTTGCTTCATTCCACTTGGCACACTTGGCCTTCTATTTGTCGTGAGTAGCAGGAATGTGGTCTTTGTAATACAAACCATCCCAGTTGCCAGAGCTGTTATGGTGAGGACACCAAGTCCATGTGTCTCTGTTACGTGTGATTCTTTCATGCTTTTTTTACCTTCCTCCACTCGGGCATCTCGTTATTTTGAGGACAATTGCCATTTTGATTGGACTTGTCACCTCCGTGGGCAGATCCCAAAACAATCTTCTGGTGGTCCTGTTTAAGGGCATTGAGCTCCTTGGTGAGGGCCATTATCTGTGCATCCTTTGGGTTGACCTTGGTCCATTTGTTGGTTGCACAGAGGTGGTAGTAGTGAGTGCTAGTGACCTGGATTAGTTTGTGAGGATTGATATTGGCATCAAAACTCCTCCCAGATTAAATCTGCCTTTTAATCGACAATATCTCTTGGTTAAACATAGTGTATTTTGACATTTGAAACTCGTACCATGTAAGTGTGTACATACTTATGAACTAAATCATATTGAATAGTTGAGGAAGAAGCTTCTGGAATCGTAGATCCTGAGATCATGCACTTGAGAAGGAGTGTTGAGATCATGCGATTGTTTGTGATCACACAATTCGAAATATTCATGTGACATGATGGTATTTCCATTTGCAATATCAATGTAGCCTTTTGTGAGGACAAATGGCTAAGACTATACATGATCGTTGCACAATCACAGGGTGTATTTTTGCAATGAACACAGGGCATGTTTCATATTTTGTCTGGATATATCCCAAATCCTGACTTCATGATATTTTCATCTTTTTAGTCCCGTCACATGCTCTTCCAGGAGCAGAGCTCTACTTACTGATAGAGTTTTTATATCATTAGTTTTTAAATGTTGTTGAACAAATGACATGTTCAAATAAAAGTCTACATGCATTATTATTTTATACATGGTAGTTCATACACTTCCAATGTCGCCCTACCACCACTAAGAAGAATTATCGTGTTTTAAGATCGATGATATGCCTTGTAAATAACTCCACTTATTGAGCTGACATGCAAGGAAAAAGTCATTCTTAACAAATTAGTTATACCAAGACTGTTGTAGGCCAGAGGCTTTCGTAATCGACTTCTCAACATATCTATCAGCCTTCTTAAACTAATTATTCTTTGTAAACTTTTGCAATTCAGTATATGACTCCGTCATGAACAGCTCACTAGCATCTTTTATCTCCTTAGTCGCACGGTCCTCTTTCTTTTCACTGTCTTCCTCCCATTCACTTTTTCTCGGGCCTTTGTTTTTGCTATAAGTCTTGGATACATCAAGTATTCTTTGACGTGCATCGCTTGTCATCTCAATTCCAAAATGATTTGGTATGATATCTGATATAAGTTTGTCAACCAGACCATCGTATTCTACAGCTTTACCAGTGGTTGTCTTCCTCAATTCTTTCAATGCACTTTCGCATAGGGAGGCCTGATATGACATGAAATTCAAAATGAGTAGTCTTGCAGATAAAATAACTAAGATTTCATAAGTCGACAACTCACGAGATGTGCTGCACAAAACTCGATATCTGAAATATCTCTGATATCCCTACCAGTATCAGCTACTAGCTTGATGAGGTCATCGGGAGGACTTCTTTTTGCCTTAGTACACACCGCAAGGATGTTTCTTGTGTCTGGACCAATCTTCGCTGGATCCAAATGACTCATCATGGTTTGAACTGCAAGTTGTGCAAAGGAAATTGAAGTGAACTTGTTGAACAAGTGAAGTCGTACTTTGGGACGAAAAAGACTAACTAACCAGGATTCCTGAACACAAAAATCCACGGAGTGCTGGGTAGAGCTTCTCGCATAATTTTCATTCGCTTCGTGCCAGCAGATGATACTTTGAAAAAGAGGTGCTTTTCCTTTATAGAGTTCGTTCTTCCCATAAGGTAGACTACGTCACGAAACAAATTCGCGTTCGTTTCTAAGTCACAATCTGCCCCCATACCCTCGCATACACTGAGGGCCATATTTATGGGAGTCGATTCCGAAAATACACGATTCGCTTCTGGATCCATCGCCGCTAGAGAATTCGCTACCAGGGTGCTACCCACTCTACTCTCGTGAAAAACAAAAGCAGATGGAGGCATTACATGTACGTATCCATCGATGTCATCTACATGTCCAGATTCCTCTTTTTGTTGCATGATTTCATCATATTCCCTCACTTTCTCCATCAGACTTGCCATGTCGACAGATATCACTTTTTGCCTGTCGTTACACCCAGAAGCCGATACCTATGATTGACCAAAGTAATGACGATGAGTTGAATCAGTGAATCATAATACTGCGACTCCTTGATTTGCGAAAGAAGCACTTACCAGAAATCTAAACATAGGGTATTTCGGTGGGTCATTTTTGTGAAGATCCCATTTCAGTTTACAAAATTTCGCCTTCACTCCGTCATAGCCACCTGGCCTGGTGCTGCTCGGACCGAATCTGCCTAGAGCCAAATCAAACAGATGAACTTCTGCCCGCAAAATTGGACCCCATGTTTCATCAGGGTCAACTTGTATTTCCTTTTCGATATCGTGTTCGTGCCTCTTTTTAAGAAAATTTCTTGTGCTGTCAATGAAGGGGGCATCTTCGTACATTTTACTTGTGACCTGCAGTTGAACTTGCCGCGATCGCGACATGAAGCTAAGGTAAACCCCAAGAATAACAAAACATGTGACGCAAAACGCAACCACAGAAACCAAGAGTGACGTCTGGAGCGACTTCCTTTGAGAAGCGCCCCTCCTTCTGCCTATGCCTGATTTTTTTGTTGTTGCCTTCATAATTTGTTCACCTTCCATATCGGTGCCGCCGGCAATGGCTTGAAGGTTGGCGTTTGTCTTCCGAGGTGGCAATCCAGGAATCTAACGAAGGGATAAGGCGCCTACGACTATGGAGATGGGGGATTTCAGATTCGGCTACGTATTCGGAGGTGTTGGGTTTTGTACAGTACCGTGAATATCACTAACAGGTAAGTTCTACTTCTTGAAATAAAACGGTACATTATGTAGTATTACGTAAAGTACCACAATGACATAAAGAGAATTTTCGAGGATATGAAAATATTACTAGCAGCCGCTGCAAGATTTTTCAGTAGTTGCTTATAGTTATGTGTTTTTGCATATGTATAGATGTATAGAGGGAGAGGTAGGTAGGTCATAAGGAATGTGTGAGGAATGCCCATGAGTCAGCAAAAAGGTTATGACTGAATGTTATGTGGTCACGATGCTATTTTGATCGTGGCAATATTCTGTGTGTTGTTGTTACGTCACATTATTCCGATTCTTATGATCTGTTTAGAACTTTGGGCGGAGTAGTACCGTTTAGTGTTGTGTTTCCAGGCTGTGCAGTTTTGAAATTCTTAATCGTGAATGTTTTGACAGGGAGGGGCAATAGAGCACTATTATGTGTTGAAGTTAGAATAGTAGTTTCGAATCATGTCAAATCATTCGTTTTTTCACACACATAATCTCAATAAGTTTTCAAATGTTTTTGTGTCTAGCAACGACCGCCACAGTGTTTTGTCAATAATAAATTACTATTGGTGAGTTCATCATGTTGACCGGCGTCATGTCAACGGAGCCGCCGAAGCGCCGTTGTGTTAAGTGCATTAGGACGAATTGTATTGTTTGGCTGTGGTTATGTTGCTTGTGATGTAGTTGTGCTGGGGTGTGTTTTGTTGTTCAGGTGTTGGTGGCATCGTATTCGTTCATTGTCGACGCAACTGCCGCTGTCGTCATCTCTTTGCTCCGTTGGGGGGGCAGATCTGACTCGCAGATTTGCTGTGGTCTGCGTGGTGCTTTTAGTTGTGTTGTGGTTGGGGGTTGTATTGTGTGTTCATCTCTCTTTGTCGACGTGACCGCATATGGTTGTCGTCGAAATGAGCGCATTCGCTCTCCGTCGATGTGAGCACATTTGCTCGTCATGGAAGTATTTGCTTCGTTCCTCATGGAAGCGGGTGTATTTGCCGGTCGTCGAAGTGATAGCTTTTTATTGTCATCGACGTGAGCGCATTCGCTCTTCGTTGACATGAGCTAATACGCTCTTCGTTGACGTGAGCGCAAACGCTTTTCGTCGTCAGGGGCACATATGCTGTTCGTCAACTGGAGCGCATTCGTTCCATTTTTATGTGACTTCAATTGGGCTCCCTTTTCGAGTTGACGTTTGTTACATTAGATGATGTTTTGCGTTGATGCATTCTCGGTCGACTAAAGCAGAGAGACAGAAAGACACAACAATACGAGTAGCTTTTTATTGTCATCGACGTGAGCGCATACGCTCTTCGTTGACGTGAGCTAATCCGCTCTTCGTTGACGTGAGCGCAAACGCTTTCATCGCCAGGGGCACATATGCTGTTCGTCGACTGGAGCGCATT